>JAOXXN010000230.1:9083060-9096311 GCA_026770055.1 Myrmophylax atrothorax
GCACAGCTGGGCACACAGCAGTGCCACCCCAAGGGTTCCCTCCAGCATCATTCCCAAAGCCACACTCCCCCTGCACAGCTGGGCACAGCTGGGCACACAGCAGTGCCACCCCAAGGGTTCCCTCCAGCATCATTCCCAAAGCCACACTCCCCCTGCACACCTGGGCACAGCTGGGCACAGCTGGGCACACAGCCCCTCCCAGCAGTGCCACACTTCCCTCCAGCATCATTCCCAAAGCTCCCAGGGCATTATCCTGAAGGATGCCCCTCCTGAGCTGAGCCCAGCGCTGCCAGGGCACTGCCAGCACCAAGGACAGTGCCCATTTGGGATGACTGAGGGAGAAAAGACACTTCAGAAAAAAAGAAGTGGTTTTTTTCCCTGAAAACCCCCGAATTCCAGAGTGTCCCCATGGGAACAGAGAGCCACCTTTCCCTGCTGGAATTCATGCTGTGATTCACCAGTGAATTCTTCCAGCTGGAGGAAGCCCCTGAGCCCCTTTCTGGGAGCTCCCCATGGTGCAAACACGGGTGGAAAGAAGACTTTGGGCAGTTCCTGCCAGTTCATTTCAAGGCTTGGATTTTACAACGAAGTGACAAAACTCCATTTTTATCACAGATGATTTTCTCATTTAAAAACACTTCAACAGAGAAACTCCACACTTCAGCAGGAAACAAGTTTCCCCAAAGAAACCCCCACGTGCTTTTATTTTCCAATATGGAAAGGTGGAAAGGATTGAGGAAGGACAGTCCTCTTCTGTACAGGCCTTGCTGAGATGAAGATGTCAGATAAAGAATCAAGGGGAAGAAAAAGTGTTAGTGATTGCATGACAAATGCATTAGGAACTATTTAGCAATGACAAATGGTCTTATTTTTTGATTCTTCTGGTTCAATATTAGAACATTTGTTAAAATCATGCATTAGTAATATAAACAACTCTTCAAAAATAACATTTTTAAAAAATTAAGTGTTTTAAGCTGTAACATGTAAACTGCTGCAGCAGTTGTAGAAATATTATTTGAAGGTGACAATGGCTTTAATAATCTTGGATTCTTCAAACAGTTACAGCACAGGAGCTTCAAATTTTAATTTCCATTGTAACTTGACCAATGTATAAAACTTAAAGTGTGATTTGTGTCAGTGACCTTTGCCCTGATAAAGCAAGATAATTTGTTAGAGAGACATGCAAATACAAAAGCCACACATGGATGTTCTCAGTGCTGAGATGGAGCTTTTATGGCAATAACTGAGTGATGTGGGGATTAGTGAGAAACAGCAAAATGGGAAGTTAAAAGGTGAGTTGGGATTTCAGGGATCAGAGATTAGGGTGTGATAACTCTCATGACACAGCACACTCCAAAGGACACACAGCAAGAGATGGAGGATGTTACATCATCAGACATGCATGCCAAAGGATGCATATTTATCTAGTTAAATAGACAGTGACCACGAGCATTATTTGATCTGTGAAAGTTACTCGAAGTTCCACGAATGTCTTTCAAATTAAAGATGCACCATTTTCCATTTTCCATGAGAAGGTGGCACTCATTGAACTCATTCCTTCAAAGAGAAAGGCACTCTGCATCTGGTTTGGGGACTCCTTTTTGGGACAACAATTCTAATTTGTGACAAATCATGGAAGATTCACACTTCCTTATTTTTTTTTTTTATGGATTGGAAAAGCTTAAGCTGGGAAAAAACCCCAAGTGCATCCTTAAAACATGGTGAGGATGGAACTGAACTTAATAAACTTCAAACATCGGTAAAGAGGGTTGTGTGGAGAGAAAGGGGAAGGAGAACACCAAAACTACCTTGAAGAGGTGCATATTTACATGACAGTCCTGGAGGAGACAGCAAAGGGAGAAACACTGCGTGGTTAGTACGGGCTGGACAGCAGAGCAACCACAATCAGCAGCAGAATAAACAGATACAGGCCCAGCAGTGGCAACACAGCATGGCCAGAGCAAACCCCCAGACACTGGGGTTCATCACCCTGCCAGGGAGCAGCAGGGCCAAGCACAGCAGGGACAGGTCCTCACACAACTGCTCCTCGCCTTGGACACCCCCAGGCAGGGACAGTCCCCTGGGGGACCTGCCAGCTGTGCCAGCTGTGCCAGCCTGGGCTGCACCAGCCATGAACCACAGGAACAGGAACTGGTGTTCATCACCCTGCCAGGGAGCAGCAGGGACAAGCACAGCAGGAACAGGTCCTCATCTTGGACACCCCCATGCAGGGACAGTCCCCTGGGGGACCCTCCAGCTGTGCCAGCTGTGCCAGCCTGGGCTGCACCAGCCACTGAGCTCTGACAGGGCCACAGCACTAAAGGGGCTTCTGGTTTTTTCTTTGCCTTGTTTTGCAACACACATTTAACCTTTACATAAGGGATCAACAAATCCCTCCTATCAATATCATTTTTTACACACATTCTGCCCCTTAAATCCCAGCACACTGACAGAGAAAAGCCTTATGGAAATCAGGAGCTGCCACAAACTGAGACCAGGATTTATGGCATCTAGTTAAGAAATGTCAAGTTTTCTAGTTTGAGCTCTGGTGAGTGGATGGGAAACCTCCAGATAGCTGCACATGGGAATTCCCCATGCCAAAGTATAGCACAGAACAGATGGAGTCATCTCACAGCATCTCTATAATGCTGCAAACTATTCTCTAATGATTAAATATGCACAATTTCAAACTAGGGATGAGTGCCATGGCCAAAAAAAGCAGCTCTGCTTTTTATATCTCTATATGCATAACGAGTGTGGATTGATGTGCCAGTGATATTTTGGCTGGTCAGGATTTCAGTGGAGCTCAGTGTCTGTTTCCTGAAAAGCAAATTTCATCTTGTCTTTACAAGTTGAAGTGTCAGCAACACTATTTCTCTTTTCCATGTCACCTTCAGTGACCTGCCTGAAGTCCCAGTTATTGCTTCAAAATGGGAGTGCACACGGGTTAGGAACAGATATGGAAGAGATCCTATCTTTTATTTATTAAAAAAAAAGAGTAAAGGAACTGCAGTGTAACAGCTCTGGGCAAAAACATCCCCGTCCTTCAAAGACTTAAAAGAAATTCTTCCTTCACAGCCCTTATAATACTCCACACAGAGACCTGGAGCACTTAACTCACAAATTAACAAAATCATAAGCTCCTCCACAGTTGGGTTTTTTCTGTTTGCCTGGGTTTTTTTGAATGAACATATATTTAATCTAAGAAGTCACTGGGTTTTTAAGAAGCTACTGAAACAGTCCCTGGAGTCTTCTGCTGTGGTCCTGGCTGTGCAACTCCTCCAGCCTCCAGCCCAGGATCAAAACAGCTCTAGGATGTTCTTGCCATTGATTAAAGGAAAGAAAGAAAATGTCCTTTTGACCTAAAGTTATTGCAAATATCAGAAAAATGCCAGATAATCAAGACAGTCCTGACCTTCTCCTTTCTAATAAAGCAACCAGAAACTGCTCTAAAAATTAAAACTAAAGGGAGCACTGAAGATCTAAGCAATGCAGGACCTGCAGTGAAACAATCTGATGTACTGATGTTCAGAAAGGAGATGATAAATAAAAGAGAGGTTTCTTTGGCATTAGACTGAAACAGCAACCAAACTCACCAGAAAGCTGTAACTGTGCCCTGAAATGCTGGGCCACTCCCAGGGGTTGTTTAACACCAGCTGTGCTGCCCCAGGACAGGCCTGGGGTGGAATCCCTGGCAGCTCTGTGTGCACACAGCCTGGCACAGGGGCTGGCATGTGAACTCACACCTGCACAAGGATTGACACACCAGTTTGGGCAGACAGGGCACTGCCCTGCAGCCTGGGGGGCTCAGGAGCACAAACACCCCCAGCTCCTGCCCCCCTGAGGGCTCCCAGGCACTCACTGAGCCTGATGGCCAAGCTCCTCATCCTCCCTGGGCTTGGATTTCAAATCATAATGCACTTTAAAATACATTTTCTTTAGTGCCATCACAGCAGTTGTGTTCAGAAGCACTGAGATGTCACCAAAGTGTCCCCACTGCCTGTGCACCTCCAGTGCTCAGCTACAAACCCTCTGTTCCCTCTCCTGCCAAAGGAAGCTCCAGGTGCAGCTCCTGCCCAACCTCCCCAGCAACCCTGGGGCTCAGGGCAGCTGAAATCTCTGCCACAGACACCACCCAAAGGTGCCCAGGGCAGGGGATGAGGATGTTTGTCCCCAGAGAGGCACCACCAGAGAGGTCCCACGGGGACCACAGGCAGTCAGAGCCCTCTGAGAACTAAGGGAACAGTTTGGTTCCTGGGACAGCCACCCAGAGCCCTCTGAGAACTAAGGGAACAGTTTGGTTCCTGTGACAGCCACCCAGTGAGCCACACCAGAGAAGGAATCAGAACCAAAGGTGTCTGTGGTCCAGGAGGACCTTCCCCCCAGAGCTGTGCCAGGAGGGCCTAGAAGCCCCAGTGCCTGCTTGGCTCACTCCCATCACCAGAGCTGGGGGAGGTGACTCACATCACTCCCATCACTGCAGGTACCTGGAGCTCAGTAAATGTACCCACATGTCAGGATTATGGCTGCTCTGGTCTTGGCTTAATTAAAAAAAATCCTTTAAATGGGCCATAACAGCTGCTTTGTTTTTAATAACATTTCCCGTGCTGGTGATGTGGAAGGAAGAGAATAATTTCACCAGCCTACTTTTAAACCACTATTATTCTATTACTATTTAAGTATCAAGAAGTGCTTTACTAAGCAGGAAAAAAGGCTTGACCAAACTGAAATAATTTCCTACAACAGAAGTTTTACAATTCACACATTTCTTTTCCCCAAATGAAAAAAAACAACCAAAACCCAAACATAAGGAATGATGCCCTAAATAGCAAGAACATCTTACTGCTCAAATCACAGCCAGGTAGAAACCCCACCAGAATGTTGCATGATTTCAACAGTCTGCTTTGTGCTTTGCCTAGGAAAAGCCTGTAAGGAGGAAAGAAGGATAGAGCAAATTGGGGATGCTGCAGTTGGAGGCAGATTTGCTGGTTTGGGGCCACAGAGCCACCTGGGAGTGTTGGGAGTTCCCATGGAAACCTCAGCACGGACAATTGTGCAGCAGCCACAGCCACTCTGAATATGCCTGTTGAGAAGGGAGTTGCATTTTGAGATGGCCACAAATAATGCCATTCCAGAGAGAAAATTCCCAGCCAAAGGTTAAAGCCAACTGAAAAACAGGGACAGGTTTTATCCTGCCTCCACTTACTACAGGGGAGTATTTTTATCTCTCAATATTAATAATGATGTATCATGTATAAATCACTGAGGACAGATTTGATCACACTGCTAAATGAGCAGATAATGGATTTGTAGGTTTTAGGGAGAGGTGAGATGCAGAAGATATGTAGATTGAATAAAATTGGTTGTATAGAACATTCTGGCCTGCACCTCACTTTCCATATAATGCATAAGTTCCTACAGGTAACACTCTGCACATAAGAAAACTCCTGGCAATGAAGTTTAAAGGTTAAAAAAGCACCATCTCTTCAATTCTGTTTTCCAAATGTGGTCCCATTTGTTGGAAAGGATCCTTAACTGGGCAAAAGCTGGGTGGTAATTTTTCAGCTGGGCCATGAGGAAGCTTCTCATGACAAACAGATTTTTCCTGTTCATGTACAAATGTTTGAATCCATTATTATGTATTTATAATCCTGCATAGCTATTTTATGGTAGATTTCCACTGAATAAAGGACTTAAAGAATCGGGGCCAGAAGGGCCCACAAGCAAAGCAGCACATCCAGGGGATTTGTGGGGCTGAGAAGCACATTTAAATGAGAAGTCTGGGTGGTCACAGTGGGATGTTGGGAAGGGTGTGATGGGACTGTGTGAAGAGTTTGAAACCATTAGGGTGCTTGGGGCCAAATCTCAAAGCTGTTGAAACAGAGATGCAGGCAGGTAGTTTTAAAATTCTGATTTCAATGGGAGGAAGTTCCTAAGTGCTCTTGGAGGTTCCCCTAAGCACGTTCCTAAACTTCAGTCACGAGGGTAAGGTCAATTTTAAGAATCTCTTAGACTTTTTTAAGATCAGAAACCAGTTTCAGAAATTCCACATCTACTGGATCTCTGATCTTTTATAACTTGAGAAAATTCTTATTCTTTCTTAATATTAAGCAGTGAAATTCTCATCCTAAAGTTTTCTGTGCTCTTGTGTATCTTAAGTTTGTGTAAGAGCCCTTTGCTCTGAAGGCCACCATTATTCATTTGGAGTATTTGTCACCAGTAATGCAAGATTTTTGCAGAAATGGTTGGAATTTTGTACTGGCAGTTAAATCAGTGTAGCTTGGCTACCAATCACATGGTCATATATTGAAAAACAGATCAAGCTCCCCAACTGCAGCCTTGATAAGGAAGCACTGTGGAGTTCCTCCTTCTAGAAACTGATAAATGAGGAGATGGCCCAGAATGACCTCTTGGTCTATGTATATTCTTAATGTCCTGACAAACTCACTCCCCCAGGGAAATGGCAGTCAGGAGCTGCAATCTCCTTCCTGTAAGGCTTCAGTGCTGATTTTAGAGCACTGCAAATGTTTATTTAGATGATGTCATTAAATCCCAAATAGCAACCTATTTCTCAGTGCTATCTACTTGTTCCTCAGTACAGGGTACCTAAAATAAAATGCCTATGTAAGCCAGGATATAAATGATAACAGAAGTAAGATAAAAGATGATCAGAGTCAGCACCCCTTCTGTGCCACCCCAGAATAGCTAATAAGTGAAATACCAGCATTCAGACATCTGTGCTGCTCATTTTTAGAAGCCATCCCAGTGATGCCCCTTGAAACCAGGTAGGAATATTCCTTGGGGGTGCTGTTCCCTCTGCTGCTCCTCTCAGGGGTGAAGTTTGAAAGGGATGAGCCCGAATCCTTTGCCATGCAGCACTGCATCCCCCCAGCCTTGGCCTCCTCCTAATTACAGGGTTTGCTCAGCTACCAACACTCTCATTTATCATCACTAAGGTTTAAAGCTGCTCACTGAGCAACTTGGGAAATTCCATTCCAGGAGCCACTGTGTTCACTCAAGACCTATTCCCTTCCCTTGATTAATTCAGTCGCTCCAACAGCACCAACCAGGCTGCTCCCAGCACAGGGAGAGCCTCAAATACCCAGGGCTGAGCCTGAACTAATTAGACTTGGAGACAGACTAATTATTTCTGAGGCAGAGCTGCCCCATGTGAAGCTGCTGTTTCTGGGAGCAGGTCCAGCAGCTTCACACGATGCAACCTCTCAGGATTTCTACTCTGCTTCATTGCAGGACAAGGATAAACCCTGACTGCCCCTCCTGCAACCAATGTATTTACAGGAGGATTAAGACAAAAACTCCATGAGACTGTAAATTCAATATGCAAATATACTGCATATAATATCTGACATTTGTAAGTGGACAATTTAAGTGACTTGTCTTCATGCTGTCTCTGACCTGAGAAAGAACAGGTAGATTTCTATACCTGTCTCACCAACATTGAAATATTCACCCAATTGCAGGCCCTGTGCAATGCACAGGGACATGGAAGGGGTGCACAGAATCACTTCTGAAGCTGTTCTTTCCAGGGAGGATAAGAAAATAAACATGACCTGGAACAGCAAATGACCTAGTGCAGCAAAATGAAATCACCCTGATCAGATCACAGTTGTAAAGAAAGGCAAATGGAATGGAGATTCAAACACTTCTCAAATGTGGAACAGAAATCAGAGTTCATGCTGCAGACAAGAGTATGGGAGCTGAAGGAATGGATGCACCTTTGCTTTTCCTCTCTTGCACGTTGAACATGTGCTGTTTTCCCTCACTTTCCCCATCTTTTACCCCAACAGTGGAGAACTCTGCCTGATGGTGAACATAAACCACCCATTTCAGCTTGAAGGGAACAGGCATGTTGGGTTGTGCACAACAGGCACATTAATCACCTTCTGGAGGCTGTAAATGTCCAGACAGGACAAGGAAAGCACCAGAGCAATTGGAACATCTCCCATTCAGTGCTGTGGGAGCCCCTGGAAGGGCAGGCAGGGCAGGGCAGGGCAGGGCAGGGCAGGGCAGGGCAGGGCAGGGGAGCTGAGCCAGCCCAGGCAGCCCCAAAGCCCTCCCCTCCCTCCTCCCCAGGCACTCCCTGGCCTGGCCCTGGCTTTGGTGGCCACCAGAGGGCTTGTTGCCATCCAGCTGCAGTTGTCAGAAGAGGCTCAGTCTGATCATTAAGAGGTGACTCCTTTGCAGGAGGGTGAGCCCCTGTCTGTGGGTACCAAGCCCTCCAGCTGGCACCACACCAGGCAGGGCACTGCAAAGCATCTGCAGTGTCTTTGCTGTACCTAACCAGCAACACCTCTGATGCTTAAAAACATCCTTACCCACCCCACAGAGATCAGAACTTCAGATGGAAACCTTCCACAAGGATGATAAGGCTCTAAATTAGCAGTAATTATCACAAGTCTTTTGTTAAAACACCCCAACTTGCAGGGTGAAACATCCCAAGTATTAAAATACTGTTGTTTCTGAGAATTTCCTTTGTCAAACAGTGCAGGTACCAGGGATAATGGCTGGCAGAATTTGCAGCAAGGATTAAAAGATACTGAAATTATTACACATACTTGACAAAACATATTTGAAAATACCAACTAAGAAGTGTCATAGCAGAGAGGCTGAACTGTCAGAAAACTGATGCCACCACTGAATCCAACCATTTGGTCCAACTTCAGGAGAACCAAAGGCACACAGAACTGTCACAGGAACAGAAGCAGCAGCACTCAACCATATGTACCTTTTAACAGGCTTCCTTTTTTTGTAATAAAGGCAAAAAGAAGTGCCAAGTACAGTTGCACCCGTTTGTTTTTAACCCTCACCTCAAACTTCTGCCGGAGCTCTGCATTTCCATCTTCATCAGCATCTGGAATTGGGACATTGTAATATTCCCCTTCCTCTTGATTCAGCAGCTTGTACCTGTGCAACATTTGAGAAAAAATAGTGACTTTCCAGTTTTATTCCTGCTAGGTTTGAAATATGATTTAGTGTGATTATATGATTTATTGTGTGTGGTTTGTATCAAGGTCACAGGTATGGAAAGAACTGACCTCAAGGACTGAAAGCAAACTCAGAAATAGAATGGTTTTGACCTGAAAGCAAATCTTTGATCTCAAACTATCTGGCAAGGCAGTTTCATGGACAAGGAGATTCTTCCCACCCGCCGTGAGGTCTGATGGGAGACACCAACCCTGAAGAACCTTTGTCTCCAGAGCTTCCATAGCCCTACAGGACTGTCTTTGAAGGAATGTCCTCTGTGAGGAGCCCTGGTGAGTTCTACCCCTCACTTGGTAGGTAATGAGATGGCATTTTATGAAATCAGTTTCCATGTGCTTTGAATTTGCAGAGCTATATATAACATGATACACTTAGTAATGAATACATCATATTTGAGATAAAAATAAAATTCCTATCACAAGACTGTGCTCACAGAACTGAGTTTGCAGCAGCTCCTGGCTCCAGCAGAAGTTTCATGACCCCCACAAAAGAAAAGCAATCCTTCTATTATCCCCTTTGATAGACATAACCTGTATTTCCGAGGTTTAGTTGCACTTTCAGTGAATTTATAGCCTGAAATTCAGCAAAAAGCTCAAACACCAGGTAGCTCATATTGACAAAAAAGACTGATTTAAAACTTTTGGTAATATATTCTCTCCCTCTGAAACTCTTACCATCCACTGGCTGGCATTTTCATCAGCTCTGACACCCCAAAGGAGAGGGAGCCCATGAAGTCGTTCCTGGTGGTGCGGTCCCAGTCCCACACCTCGACGGACAAGCGGCGATCTTTGTCCGAGGGCTTTAACTTACTGAGGGAGAAACAGAGCAGCTTTCAGTGCCTGAAGGCTTTAATTCACTAAGGGGAGAAGCAGAGGAGTTCTCAGTGCCACAGTGAAACAAATGATTCAAAAGCTCCAGAGATCCTGCACTGAAGGGAGTTAAACTCACAATGTGAAGGACTCGTTCCAGTCGGGATTCAGAGTCGAGCGGATGGTTTTGGTTTTCTGTTTGCTCTCGTTCTTGGGGTCTGGGATGAGCTTCAGTTTGACATAAGGGTCTGACAGTCCATTGGGATCCATGGGAATGAGGTTTTTGGCTTCTCTCACTGCCAATACAAAACACAGCTCGTTGGTACAGGGTTAGACACTGCTCACCAGAAGCAGGAGCACGTCAGACCAGAGTCAGGGAAAGATGCTGACAAATAAATAAATGGGAAACCCACCTGTCAGACGTGGCCTGGAAGAAACTACTTGTTGTAAAGAAAGGTTGTGCTGAGTGACATTTAGCAGAATGGGAGAGAGCAGTGACAGGAGAGCAGAGTGATTCACAGCTGACATGCAGCTTCCAGGCAGCCCTTTGCCTGCAGTGCAATGATTCAAGATCCAAACCCAGCACGGATTTTTCCAAGCAGGTACCGATTCTTGGTGGGTTTATTCCCTCATTAGCTCATACACACACAGGACTATCAGCCCAGGCCTGTAAAGGTGACAGCCAGACCCCAATGGGTTCCATTATTTGACAGAAACCCTCCGTGAAAGGTTCCTAACACCAAAATTCCCATGGATTTCCAGTTCTTGCCATGGATTCCCAGTTCATCAGCTCTCAGATGGAATCACTGTGAGCATTATGATGTGACAGCAATCAAAGGAAAGGCACAGGGAAGGCAAGTTGAACTTCAGCTTCACAAAGTTCTTAATGTGGCCTCTTTTTACAACGTTACAAGAAGAAACAAAGTGAATTAAAGCATCTCATGTTGCTAAAAGACAAGACCAGCCAGAACCTGCAGTTCAGAAGTGCAGGGAGTTGAGCATTCCATGGAAGAGCAAAGACAGCACTGCCCTCCCTCTTGTAGACACATGAGCAACACTTACACATCAGGGAGGTTTTATTCTCCTGCACCTTGGAAGAACAGCAGAGTTTTCCTGGTGCTGTGGAAGCCCATCCCATCCCCCCCAAACCAACTGGTGCTGCCATGAACTGGGACAGAGCTGGGAAGGGAAATGTGCAGCTCCCAACTGGGCATCTCCCAGCGTGCTGGGAGCAGCATCTCTGGGCTGGTCCTGGACAGAAAACAGCTTGACTCAGGAATTCCTTTGGGAGAGCCATAGTTTAGGATCAGAATTGCTTCTGGAAGGAAGATTGCAAGAAGCTTTGAGGGTGATGTGGCTCCTGGGGGATGAAGGAGGTCCAACCCCTGAGAGCCACTGGAGGTCACCCTGGACTGCCCCTCAGCCACTGCTTCACTCAGGAAGGCTTGTTCAAATTTATCTCCCTAACTGAAGGACTCTGAAAGGAAATTTAGGAAAGATCAACCTTTAAGTCACTTAATATTTCTTGATAGAAAACATTCCCTACAAAAATCTGGACTTCAGAGTCAGAGCTAATGAAAGAAAGAAAAAAAAAGAAGTTGTCAGGATCTTCAGCAACAGTGACTGTTTGCTCAAGGCACTTTTCTCCCTTTCCCCCAGATTCAAAAGGCATTTTCATATTAGAAATAAAAAATCCTCCCCGGGATTTCAATCTGTTGTTTCCCAGCATGGAGGCTGAAAGGCATCCAAGCAACACAGATATTAATTTTATATATAGAATAAGAAGAGGATGGTTTTTGGGCATTATTTCTGTGCTTTACTCAGGGCCAGTGAAATGCAGGATGGTGGTGCTGCCAACAGCCCTGTTGTAAGACAGCTCTGAGGGGCATTTATGGACCATGAGATGGAGCATTTCCCACACACCAGGTGTATTCTCGGGGTGATGGAACCAGCTCTGGGCTGGCACTGACCTTTTAGTCTTCACTGTGTCCTTCCCAAGGGCACCCCTGCCAAGAGCAAAGCTGCTCCTGAGCCCTTGTGGCATTTGGTGTAGAGGGAATTTTTTTTTGGGGGGGGAAGCAACCAATGCCATATCAAAAAACATAATTTCAAAGAGTTTGACCTGCTCTGTTAATTTAATGAGAGATTCTCAGGTGTGGCAGAACAAGTTGGAAGGGAGAAATCCCAGATCTAAGTGGTACCTCCTATCCAAACTAGCTGTGGGAAGAAGGCAGTGTCCAGGAATGTGAGTTACTGATTTGGAAGATACTCATTGATTTGCCAAGATAATTCCATGCAGAACAGACACTCTGATGTAAATTAATTAATGGAATCAAATCATGGCTGGAAGTGAATCACATGAACTCAGCCCAACAGTTGATACCGATTAAGTTTCTTGAATTCCTGTTTTTCACTAAAATTCCTTGAACAAAACTGCTTAATTTTAACAGGGCATCTTCAGACTGAGCTTTTGTGTTGCAGTTTTCCCTGGAGGGGCTCAGTGTGGCACAAGCAGAGTGGGCAGCAGTTGGCTGGGGGGATGCAGAGATGCCCTTGGAGGCTCTGCCATGGAGAATTCCCTGGAGAACCCTTGTCCAGCCTGGATAAGATGCTGCCAGGCCCAGCAGACAGCACTGGCAGCATGGGTAAGTTTGCTTTTCCTTTGGCAGCAAACACAGAAAATAGAAAAAAAAATTCTCTAAATATAGGAAAGAGAAGCTCAAAGATTAATTGGGAAGGAAAGATGCACCATGTACTAAGTACAGGCTGCAGACAAAGTCATTACCTCCCTCCTTGCTCTAAGATATCTACCCCACTTGTACTTTTGTCTGCATAATTAGTACCCTCAGACAGCCTTTTCCAACTGACTTAGCATTTCTTTTCCTGAGGAAACAGCAAGATGATGCTCGTGCTAAAGAGTGCTTAGAAAGAATTAGCAGCCCAGTGCTCATTATCTAAGGGGCTCCATTTTCAACAGGATGGGTCAGGATGTTCTAAGAGGACTGACAGGAAGGAGAGGTTTCCCCTCCCCACCAAAGGTACTGTCTCTTACTGGGGGGGGGAAAGTGAAATGAGAAGTAACTCCACAATTTTAACTCCAGTTGTGCCACAGCTGTACTGACAGCAAGCAATGTCTTACTGCTTGGTAATTATTAGTTAATTAAACTCCACACTGCGATAGGGATGTTGCTCTAAATTAGGGATGGCTGAAGTAAGTTCAGCATCACTTGGAGTTCCACTTGGACACAAACCTAAAGTACTACTTGCCAATATTCTAACTATTGAGGATGACAATAATCTCTGTACTGAGCAAAGCAGCAGCTGCAAGTTAAATTTCCCAACATTTTGTCCAGATTAGACTCTTAATGGGAACTGGGAGGGCACACAGATGAACAGAGAAGTATATATTGAAATTTAACAAATCCCACCTTGCCCAGGT
>JAOXXN010000230.1:9106621-9131713 GCA_026770055.1 Myrmophylax atrothorax
CCTGGGCTGGTGATCACAGTGGGGTTGGATCAAGGGTTGGACTTGATGATCTCAGAGGTCTTTTCCAACCCAATCCAGTCTATGATTCTACGATCTCCCACCGGGCTGAGCCCCATCCTGGTGCCAGTGCCCCTGCCTTTACTTGGCACAAACGACCCCCTTTCCCTGACTGAAGGGCCATGGAAAGCCCCCCTGTGATGCCCATCCATCATTCTGTGCCCTCAGGGCGGGGGGTGCAGTCACTGGAGCTCACGGTCCAACTGTGCTTCGGCACATCCCAAACCAGCTCCCGGGCAGCACAGCTTGGAATCCTTCCCCAGAGCTCCCTTTTGATCAGGACTTTATTCCCCTGGATAGCAACACTGAACCAGCCATCATTCTGCAGGCATTAAATCACCAGCTTGCTTTTAAGTTTAAAGGATGGTTATAAGAGTAACTTTTTTTTAAACTGTCTGTGGTTGGTGAAAGGGTTTTCTTCCCATACCTGAGCTGCTGTTTTTGTGATCAGTAAGAAGCAGAAAATACAAAAATGCAAGTGTAAAAATATCTTGGGAGAAACACAAAATTCTGCTTTCCACTACAAGTCCTTTCTTACAGGAGTTGTGCAGCAGATGAGCCAGGAGGTCACAATTTGGTGTAAAGAAGTGCAACTGGACCCAGTCTTTTATTTCCTACCTCCATGACACAACAACAGGATTGTTCTTCAGACCTGATCCAACTTAGAATTATATTTAGTCACTAGGTTAAAAGGTGTATGGAGGGAAAAATGAGCTCAAAATATTCAAATGACTTCATTTAGACAAATGAAAAAAACTAATTCCTGAATCTGAGCAGTATAAACTGGGGTATTGTTTGTGTTTCTGCTGAACACAGGGGTGACCATACCCTACATACAGGCAAACCAGCAGCCAAATTGTGCCAAGAGATTCAAGGTCACTGTTCCCCCTTCCACAGAAAAGCCTCAGGAGAGTGGCCAGTGCTTCCCTCCCTTTAACACACAGCCTTTAGACATTTCCTGCTGTGAGAGAAACACTGAATTCCACACCTTTCTCTGTCGCCCTCCAAATGTCTGTAAAGAATGGATTGGCAGGAGCTCTGCTCCAACAGATCAATGAAGCCACTGCAATCTGTACCCATGTATTTCACTTAAATCAGCTTTAACTCCCCCAAGTGAATACCAAGTTAATAAAACATATTTAAGAAGCACCAAGCGTGGTTTTCTGTCAGCAGAGCCAAATCCCACACTCATCCCACGCTGTCCTTGGGCAAAGTACTGTTTCAGTTCTGAAAGTCTTCGGAATTCAGCTTTTCTAAACACCTTCCAAGCAGTGACTGCACCACCCAGGACCCCACTCAGACCCAGGTCTGCTTGAGACACTTTCTTCTGTTTGCTCTTCATTTTCCTACTGAGATAACAAAAATTTTGCTTGGTGATTTACTTGCTCAGCATCTTAATTTGAGAAAGCAGCTTCAACCTCGAGGAGCAGCAGGAACCAAGGAGCCAGATGCTTCTGCTTGAAATAACTTCCAAAATAAGGCTTCTATGATCAGAACTCAGGAACAAGAAACAGTAAAAAGTCCCTGTTTAACTGGTCACCAGCTTTGTTCTTCCCTGGCTGAAGGAGACTGAAAGCAAAGGGAATCTGAGACTCTTGGGAATGATTAAGATAATGTCACTTCTTAAAAAAACCCCAAATACTTAAAAGCTTGTTTGATATTTTCCCTCTCAGAGCTGCAGTGTAGAAAAGTTTCATTGATATCAGGAAAGTACAATAAAAGGTAAGACTTCTCCAGCCTGAAGAATCAAAACTGTCCCAGAGGGGCTGAGGGTGACCAGGACCTCTGGAGACTCTGGAGCCCAAACCTGGCTCAAAGCAGGGTTGGGTTCTTCAGATGCTCAGGGGGTTCCTCCTCCTCAGACTCCACAGAGCACCAAATCTACCTGCCAAGCACCCAAAAAAGCTCTTCTCCAGGCTGAGATGCAGCTCCTGAGAGCCCCTTCCTGCAGCAGAGGAATGACATGGCCAGGGTTTCCTACTGGGTGAGACACTACACAGGGACTCTTTCCAGGAATCCCCCCTCCAGGCAGGCTTGGGAGTTTCAGAGCTTGGAGTGGCTCAAAGGAGTAACCTGGAGAAAGAATTCATTCATTCATTCCTTCAACCACTGGCATTTGCAGATGGGAAAGCTGAACACACTGGGAGGTGTTCAGAGCATAAATGGGTTGTGTTCAACTCTCCAGCAGCAGTGAAAGGGAGTGGTGGGGGAAGGAAATGAAGGCTAAACAAAAATACAGGCAAAAACCCTATGGAAATGAGTTTCTAAGGCTGTACAACAAGGGTGCAATGACAGGAGATGGGCTCCTTCCAGGATGGATTTCAGAGAGAAAGGAGAAACAGCTGCAGCACAGCAAGTTCCAAATGCAGCCCATTCCCCCCTGGCCTCGGGGGCTGCAGTGACAGCCAGGAACGAAGGCTGATCCTGCAGCACTGGGGAAGACTTTTAGAATAAATGACATAGCCAAAAATAACACCAAAAAATGTCTTTTCTCATTGCAACTACTATGATCACTTTTAAACTTACTCTGAAGAGAGTTAAGAAAGGACAAACCCAGAAACAAATTGTATTTAATTAAAACTAACAAATTTCAATCAACCATTTCTTCTCTATGCTTGTAGAGAAGAGCACAACTTGAGCACAGCTCAGAAATGATTCAAAGGCTGGTTTTTCAGCCCCCCTCCTGGAATTCACAGTAAATTATTATTTTTAATTAAAAGAAACAGGTGGGCATTGAATAAACTGATTTTGAGTGCTGCCTTTTGTTGCTGTTCCTCTTGTATAGAATAGAACTGATTGAGTTGGCAAAGAGAGAAAGAGCTGCTTGACTGTGCTCCCAGGGATTTGTAATTTCCTAATTACTAGAAAGGCAGAGAAATTCGGAAGGGACTTGGTGTTTACTGGCTATTCCTTCTTCATTCTTTTTTAATGAAGAAACTGCAGTATAATTACAGAAAGTGCATAAACAAAAGATCCTGTTAGAAAATGATTCTTGAGTGGGAGAAATGGAGAAAGGTTTTGCATCACACAAACTCAACATCCCATTACTGTGTAGAAATGCTTTCCCTAAAGAGCTCTTTATGGAGGAAATCCAGGGATCTGGATTCCAAAGGAGTCCTAGGAAAACAGAGACACAGCTGTGTATGTCTTGCTTAACCCCCCTAATTTCTTAGTTGTATTATTTTGTCACTTGTTAATTCATTTGTTGAAGCTACACTTCTCAGCACAGAGCAGCCCCCCTTGCCACTCCAGCACCTTCCCAGGCACACACTGCTGGGTCGGGATGTGCTGCTTCCCAACAGCAACAGGCACTGCCCATCCCCACAGCAACAGATGGGTCCCCACCTGCAGCCAACCCACCAACTGCTGCACAGGTTTGGGGGTGGCAACAGGGCCCTGCAGGGGGGTGTTCCCTGCCCAGCACAAAGGGAATCCAAGGAGAGGTTGGTCTGTGCCAGGGAATGGCACGGAATCCTGGACATCCTGCAATGCACACCCTCGAGCTCTGCTTCCCTCCTTTGCCTCTGCATCAAGGGAAGAATTGGCACATCCATCTTTATTTCTTTGGACACACTTCATTGGAATCTTGCACTGACACCTGTTAATAACACACAGGCTAAGAAAGTAATTGTAAAATTTTCCTGTCTGTTGCAAAATGACCCAACTGTTTATTGTGGTATAATGGCAAAACTGGGCTGAACTGAGCACAAAATCAGTGATTTTTGCAAAGTCTGAGAAATTGTTGGTTCAGGATCAGTCAGAATTTCACAGCTCAGCAGGTTCCTCACCCAGAAACCTGTGGGCTGTCCTGCTGCTCCTCACTTGACAAACTTTATTAGAGCCAGACATGAATCTGAAACACCCCAGCAAATTGCCTTCAAAGTTACTCACTGAATAATTCATTATTGCCTGATATTTTATACATTGGTTAAGCACCAAGAAAAAGGCAGGAAGGAGGGGAAAATATGCATAATTTAAACCTACCCTCTCATTTCTGCTCTTCATCTCAGCTCTGTCTCTTCAGAAGTACAAACATTAGTACCTATAAACCAGGCAGACATTTCACAACACAGGCAGAGTTTTGCTCTCCAGAGACAAAAATCCCACGGAATGCTTGTACCTATAAATTATATTTATGAGTGAAGGATTTGCTTCAAATATATTTATCTCCAAATGAAACCTCAGTGTGAAAAATGCTACCTTAAATAAATCCCAGCCAGGCTCCCACTGTGGTGGATACTCAGGCACAGAGTCCTTGAATGATCTTTTCCATTGTATAACCACTCAAACACTATTTATTTCTGCCTTTAACAGATGTTTTTCCATATGTCTCAATAACCCTTCTTCAGAAAAGAAACTCCAGCACATCAGATTTTGCAAACTAAGGAACACAGACATCAGACTTGTTAGTATTTATAGGACATTTGGTGTATTTTCTATAGCAAAATCAGTATCTTCTCTCTGGAAAAAGTCACTAGTCCTCCTCTTGTGAGTAAAACAGAAACAGGCAGCCAAGACTGGCTGTGCAAGGTGCCCTGACATCAGCTTTGGTGCCCAGGTCCTCACCATGGCAGAGATCCCAGACAAGTTGTCTATCCAAACCATTTTTCCATGGCATTGTAGCAGTTGCTATTTATTAGCTGATTAAAACCTCAGAAAACAACACTAAAACTTGAAGAAAAAGTTCCCAGCACACACTAAAGCCCTGAAAGAATGACGGGCTCTTGGCACAGCCTCCTGACTTGCCAACATTTGGCAGCTCTGTTGGTGTTTTAAACCCCAAACAAGACACTACTATTAGAGAAGTGTTTCTCTCTGAGAGCACACTCAGATTCAAAATAAGAACCTTGGGCAGAATTTGACCCTTTTGAGGTTTTTCTAATCAAAAATGTGAACACCATCAGGGCTGTTGTAATCACAGCAGAGAAGTGCTGGGAGCTCTGGAAGAAGGATTTCCTCTCAGCTGCCATCACTTGGTTGCTCCTGAGGCTGAATTGAGTCCCAACTGCTTTACAGCAGCAGGAAAAGTCCTCCCAGCATTTAGCAGTGAATAATAAAATGTATAAATATTTAATGACTGGCAATTAACTCTGCACTGTTCAAAGGAAGGGAAAAAAGGAAATACAGAAAGGCTTCACCCAACCATTTAGTGACATTGCAACATTCTCCTGGAGCCATTTCCAGTGTGTCCAGCCTGGAGACCAACCCAGGGATGGAAGTTTCAGGAATAAGCACTTTTCCTTCTCTTCCTTTCCCGAGAGTGTTTTTCTCAGGGCTGTTGATGGCAGAGGAGCTGCCCAGACTCCACTGAGGGCTCTGCCTTTGGAAGGAAGCCTGCACAGAAGTGTTTTGCTGGCAGAGTTCTTCCAACAAAGGGTTCAGACTCCTGCTTTTTATTTTCAGCAATCACTGGAGGGTAAGAACATCCCTGAGTGGAGACACTGCTCTGTGACCTGCACTGGGGCACCCTGAGCCTCTGCAAATACTTGGACTTGGGAACATGAACCAAGGCCAAACTTTGCAACAACCCTTGTCTGTGACACCAACTGGAGCAGTTCCTGAGTGCCCAGGTCAAGGCAGACCCTCCAGTGATCTTCCTCCTTCCTCCTCCTCCTCTCTGGCAGGAATGGTCGCAGCCAGGGGGAATTCCTGGTGCCCTCAGTGCTGCTGTTCATGCCACCCATCACTGGTGAAGTTCATCCTCCTGAGTGCTACCAGTTCTTTTTTAGACAGACAAGAGCAACAGACAAAACAAGAGTGAAAATAAACAAAAAGCTTTCATTTCCTAAATAGAGTAAATAAATAAATAAATAGCTTTTCTTTCATTTGCTTAACCAAGGGGGAAAGTTGTGCCATTCTGGCTCTGTCCTGGCTTTACATTCAGTCACCAAACACATCCTGGAGTCCCTGCAATGACAGCTGTAATTACAGCTGTAATTAATTTGCCACCAGGAGGCTGCCCACCTGTCTGCTCAGTGCACCAGGTGCCTCTCACACTCAGCCTTTAGCTGGGACAGGCTGGGATTTCCAGGGAGGAAATCAGAAGGTGGAAGGACCTTGCACTATGTCCACAAAAGGAATCCCAGAGCAATGTCCATCAGGATTCCAGAGCAGGATCCAAGGAATGGAGGGCAGCAGAATAAATGCATTTTTCCTCATCTGCAAGTAATGTAATTTTTTAAAAGAAGAAGAAAAGAAACTGCTCTTCCTCTATAATCCCAAAATACAGATTAACAGAAGCTTTTTCTAGCACTGCCAGCTAAGCCTTTGTAAGGCTCCATCCAAAACAATTATTAAAATTAATCCCAGGTACAAATGGAATTGCACAATATTAATCCTGCTGAAAGAAAAATCTGACATAATAAACCTGTAGAAGAGTGACATGAGGAGCAAAGAATGGAAAAAACCCAACCTTTGCAAACCAGTTTTGCTGGAACTGCTCAGGTGATGGTCCTGTGGGATCACATCAACATTCCTGCTGTCAGTCAAATGTCCATCTTTCCTTCTGTGGTGGCCACAGTGGCAACAACTGGGCCACCCCCAGCCTATCAGGAAGAAGCTGGAATAAATTCAAGGTGATTTCTAGTTGAAGGTAAATCTAAATATAAAAACCTGGGAGAAAAATCCTTCCCTAATTGACCACCACAGGGAAAAACTGAAATGCAAAGCAAATATCTACGATTTGGCAGCCAGAAATTCCACTGTGCCTTCAAGAGTCCTTAAGAAAACTCACTTTATCACAGCAAACATCTCATCATTAAATGGAACAAACCCAAGGAAACAATCACACATGCCCTCCAGATGAACTTTCACATTTCAAAGGAAACTAATGGTCCCAGATAATACTTTTACAATGTACATAATCTGAGTTATTAGATGGCAACATAATGCAATTAGCATGATGTTGCTTAATACTCACATAAATCCTCCTATTGCAGCTGATACTGAGAATTTCATACTCAGAAAAAACACATTTCCTACATTGCTCCTCACTGGGCCTTTGGGTTTCAGTAAAAATAAATTAATGGATGAATTTCAGATTTGCAGTCAAGGCTTTATCTCTCCCAAAAAATAAAGTTGTCCTGCACTGAGCAGGCAGAGGGTTTTTCTTCCTCTTATTCCCTGTGCTGTCCATGGATCTTGCACAACAGAGCTACAACTGTGGTGCAAAATGTCCTGTAGTCCCTCTGATCCAAGACTAACACTGCGTCTCTCTTGATAAGAGAGGAATGTGGGAAACCCTTCAGGCTGTGGAGAGGACAGAACAGGCAAAGCTGCAGGATTAAACCTCATGTGACTGCCCCAATCCTCATCAGATCCATGGCATGTCCATCACACTCATGGAGGGGTTGTGCAAATGAAGTGCTACCATCAACATCTCAACCCCTTTGCTGTATCCTGGACATTCCTGTTCACTCCTGGGTGCTAATGCCAGGCAGATTTTAGCTGGCACACTCTCCCTGGCCCCTCCTGAGGTGTGTGCCCAGCTGGCAGGCCCTGGAGCAGGGCAGGGACAATGGCAGAGCACTTGGCTGCTCCAGCACACCCAGCCTGGGCTGGGGAGAAACACCCTCAAAGAGTTGTGTCCAACACTGCACCAGGGTCGTGTTGCTCCTTTGCCCCTGATGGACCTTCACAGGGGTTCTACTATTTTCTTTGGGTCTAAGTTTTACTTAAGTGCAAAGATGCACATTTTTATTGCATTTTCACACAGACTGGCAATTTTCTCCCATTTTTTTTTCCAAGCTGACAGCAAGTGTTGTCTCAGGAGGTACCAGGGCAGCCCTTGAAGGGACTGTCCAGACTAACAACGTGCTTTGAGGAGTCTCAGGAGGTCAATCTGTCCAATTCCGTTTAACTGAACTAGACACAGATGGTGTATGATTTAGTTTAACTGGGCTGTAGGTAAAGAACATCCCAACACAAGGATCAAGCATTAAATAGAGGCATAAACTGGAAAATACACAAGGCCAAACCCTGAGAAACTGGAGCAGTATCTCCATCAAAGCATCAAAAGGTCAGTCCCATTAGAAAGCAAAAGGAAAAACTTCCCAAGGTGGTCTATGAAGGATGAGTAAATTGGGCAAATTGAAAAGTACATTCTGAGAAAAAACCTGTTTATTACAAAAGTAATGCTGGTTCTTTCATTACACAGACATAATACAATAAGGCACAGTAATCTATCACAAACTAGGGCTACAATTAAATAGATTATTCTACCCATCCATTAAGGAGATCTAATTAGGGAGCATCATTAGGAAGGCCATAATTCATTTTTCCCTTTGTTTTTGATTATTACCTATTCGTTTTCTCCCTTTTATTGACAGACTTCACTTTTAAATTATCATCTTTTAAGTCAGAACAGCATTAACAGACTTTGAAAAACCAGCTGCACTCGGATGATTTTGCAGTAGGTTGAGCCCCACAAATTGCAGTCCTGAGGTTTTTTCCCCCCCCAGGTATCAGTGTAACTGTGATGCTTTTTAACCATGGATGTCCCATAAATACAAGTAGATATCTGGGGATGTTCAGGCACAAACAGACTAAGAAACAGGCAGTGCAAACAGCAGGTATCTTGTATTTCAGACAGCACAGAACACCCTCCCACACTCCCACATGAGGTGGTCAGGATTTATTAACCTCATTTTCCAAAGCACCAAGTTCTGGGAACACAAACACTAAATGGCAAATGAACAATCTCTGTGTGTGGATGGATTTGGAATTCCACACCCCCTTTAGAGGAGGAAAAATTTTGCCAAAAGGCCTTAATTAAAAAAAAAATAAATCTAATATTACAGATATCTTCATGCTTGACATTCTCAGAAGACTAAACAAATCTGCTTCTTATGAGGACAAACTTGATTTTCAGATGTGACCCCTCTGACCCCCAACTTCAGGAAATGTTTCATTTTTGGAAGTCTCTGTTGATTGAGATGCATTGGGCTTTTATTGCATGACTAATAACCCAAACCCTTGGATTGTATCCCAACAGTATTGGCAAACCAAGGAGCAATGAACCTGAGCAAATGGACTCTGGGACAGGAGCAGAGTGACTGGAAAACCAAATGCAGTGCAGTGACAGCTCCAGCAAAAAAAAAATAAATCAAATTTTCCTGTTTTTTTCATTTATTTCAGAACTACTGGAAAATAAAGTTTTATTACCCTCACCATTTCTGGACTGTTGTGTCACTAAAGTGACTTGATGCAGATGTAGAACCTCCTTGAGAGGGTGCCTGGAGGAGTTCAGGCCCACGTTCTGCTGCAGCAAAAGTCTCCTCATTTGACCCCAGGGCTTTATTGGTGCCAAACACAAAGCCTTGGGAACCACTTTGATTTAATTTGAGCTTGTAAGATCAGCAAACAGCTGGACCTTCCCACAGAAGAGCAAAGGATTAGTCTGGGATGGAGAACAGAACATTTTCTACTCCTCTATTCTATAATGCACTTCAAGCAAATTTTAAAAAAATAAAATAAAAGATGTGTGTTTTATTTCTCTTAATTTTACCTCTGTGGGGCAGTTTCTAAATTAAGCATGTTAAATATAAACCCATTTGGGTCTGACCCCAGCCTGTCACATCAGCTATGGCCAATCCCCCTTTATTGCAGGAATGGAGAACAAAGCCTGTTGATTGCAGAGTTGGTTTTATTTTCCTGAATGGTCCAATCAGGCTCTTGGCACATGAAACACAAGCAGCAGATGTTAAACAAAACTCTGAGGGATTGTACATCTCTCCTAAAAGTTACAGGACTGCATGAAGTTTCCCCTGTTGGTTTTTTGGGTTTGTTTGTTTTTGTTTTTTTAAATGTCCTTCTATACTTTTTGCTTCTCCCAAAGCATTTTCCTTCCTCTTGCCCCTTGAGGAGTAAAGAAGGGCTTCATAAGGCTATTTATAAGAGGAGATACCCAGGTCTTCTTCCTGTTGCATGCTAGGATTGTATGGCTCAAATTATCCCTAATTAAATGCAAATAATTTTGGCAGGAAGGAAACAATAATTTAGGATAAGATTTCACATGATTCTAAGGAAAAAAAAAACCACTCTGAAAAACTATTCTAGAAAAAAATCTGTGATAAAAAACTAACAATCTTCTTCACAAACACTCCATGTCTTTATGTATGGCCTATATAATGTTAATAATAGGGAATGATAATAAATGTTAATAATATATAATGTTAACAATATGGAATGATAATAAAGCAATTAGGTGGAGAGCAGAAAAGGCCATTTGCAGGCCAAAAATGGATCATTTCTCACCTTATTATAAGTTCTATAAAAAAGAATAAAACCCTAAAATTCAGACTCTAAAATGCCTTTCTAAGAGGGGTCACACAGAAATCCCTATAAAATGTCACTGCTTCTAGTAAGTTTAGATTTGAGGTTTTCTTTTTTAGAAACTCTTTTTAATTAATGTCCACCGAGTTAATAACTTGCATTTATTCTACCAGTCCTTCAGTGCCAACAGGGTCTAACCTAAATAGCTGCTGCAACAACCAGGTTTCAAAAACCTCCAAGTTTGGGGCTTTTTCTTTCTAAAAATAAGGAAAGAAAAGTAACCAAAGCTATGCAGACACTTCTTTTAACTCTTTTCCCAGAGGTTTGATCTCCTTTCTGGGCTATTCTCTGCTGGGCTGATGCTGCTGTTGCCATAGGAACAGCCCTGCAGGTGCTTTGTTGGGGTGACAGTGGTGTCCCCACCACAGAGACACCTCCCTCTGGCCCAGGCCAGCAGGTCCCTGTGGTGGGGACAAAGGAATCAACCCAGCTCTGACTCTCCTGAGTTCTCATTACCAGAATGCATGATATGATTTCACTTTTATGAGCTCAGCCAATGCTCACTGGCACCTTAAGGCCTGGGTTTCATTAATTACACAGTTAATTGCAGCAGTTAATCCATGTGCAAGGGAACTGCAGAACTCATGGCTGTCACAGCATTGCTTCAGCAGAAACAGCAGGATTGTGGTTGGCAGCACAGGTAACTCACCACTGCTCTCCCATCTCTTTGTCCCTAAGTTCATTAGGCTCTGATAAAAATCAGATCAATCAGAAAGTGAGAGAATATTCTGTGCTGAGGACAACCCCTAATCCAAGTTCCTTGAGACCACTGGCTCCTTCAAGACACAGCCTGTATTTCCCAAAGGCTGAAGGAAAACCTGGGAACTGTTTGGATCTTTTCAGAGCATCACCCAGTGATGGACAGTGCAAATTAACAACCAACAACAAAGCCATGCCCAGGAGTGCAACTAAACTGCTCCTGCCCACTCTTTGCCAGGACCAGACGAAGGAGCTGCAATGGGCAAGGCTGGCACTGCTCCCCTCCCACCTCCCTCCTTGCTGTTCTCTCCCTTTCATCCCTCTGTTCCAGGGTCAAAACATCTGCATGAAGGAAACCGGCTCTGTCCTGGAAGAACAAGTTGTTCTTCTCTCCCACCCCCTGAGGTGTTCACTGCAGTTCTGTGGGTTTTATCCAGACATCAGTTCCACTCAGCAGTGATGAGCCAACTCCTGCCAAGGACAGAGCCCCCAGGAATGCAGAGCTGGGGACATCTCTGGGGACACACCACAATTATTTGTGGCATATGGGATCCACACAGCTTTGCAAATGAGCCCACGCCTTTCATTCCAAATTAAGATTTCATCTAATTCTGGCCTCAGAACTGCCACCTCAACAAAGAGACAGAGCTAAAAACAACCAGCATCCTGCAAGGTTCTCTCAGTGGTCTCTGCCTGGCGATGTCTCTTCCAGCTAATGAGTTCAGTGTGCCATAATCACTTTTCAAAATTAAAAACCACACTGTTGTGGGGGTGGAACCTGATAGAAGTGTCTGTGGAACATTTTACACATGGTATCTCATGTGACAAAATAGATTATTGGCAATTCTCAAGCATTTCCCCCCCTAAGCTCCAATATCCCATCATCACATTTGCATACAGATTAAAGATCGACACAACAGACTTTTGCCAAGGGTAAACAGAAGCTGAAAAGGAAATAATTAAATTCAACTCGATCTGCACAACTCAATATAGTCTTAACAATAAAATAAAGGAAATAAAGGCAAATAAAGGCTGCTGGAACAATGCCAACTTCAATTTGGGGAATTAGAAAGAGTTTTGGTGGTGGAATCAACCCCCAGCAGCCTCTGCAGTTGGTGGAGTCTCTGCCACTCAAACTGGAACCCTGTGGACAAGATTTCTTTTCACTGCTGGGAATAACTTTGCTGAGAGTTCTCCTTTTATAGTCTCACTGCCTAATTGTTCTGCAGTGCTAACTTATGAAAATCACCGATATTTTTAGGTTCATCATTTATATACATTTCCTAACTGGCAGCAGAACTCTGCTCAGTGATTAACTCCCAGCAGGATCACCTCTGGTTTGGTGCACAATGCAGAGCAAATGTTCAGAAAAGGAAAACACACAGTCTGACTTTCCTGTCACTCTGAATTTGCACTGCTCTGGGTTGGGAAAACAACAAAAAAATATATCCATTATAAATTAAAAGCTTTCAAAAGCTGCCAACTTTCAAAGCTCAGACAGGAACGTAAGAGTGGAGTTCGTACCTCTCTCAGGTACAAACCCCACAAACTGAGAGGCTGAAGGGCTGCAGGGAAGGCCTGGGCAGCTCAGCCAGGATTTGCCAGCATTCCCACAGCTCCTTCCCATCCTGCAGGGAAAACTTCCCATGCCTTTCTGCTGAGGGACAGAGTCACTTTGGAGATTGCATTCCAGAGCACAGGGAAAGGGGGGCAATTACAAGTAGTTACAGAAGTTCATGAACCTGCTCCTTTGTAATTGAATTGTTTTTACTGAGGACCATTCACTGCAGCCAAAAGTCATTTCAGCTGCAATAAAAGGGAGCCTGTGCTTTAATTTAGGGATAGAAGGTACAGATGTTTTCCCAGGAGATGATAAATGCAAACATTCCAGTACAGGAGGTGCTTTCAAGTACCCTGGGAAGCTGCTCCCAGCTCCTTAGAGGAAGGATTTGGGTGAGCAGTGCCATGAGGAGCTCTGGGCAGCCAGGGAGGGGCAACCCAACCATCTCTGGAGGGCAATCCAATCATCCCTGGGGGGGCAATCCAACCATCCCTGGGGGGCAATCCAACCATCCCTGGAGTGGCAATCCATGCCAACCCTGAGGGGCAATCCATGCCATCTCTGGGGGGCAATCCAACCATCCCTGGGGGGCAATCCATGCCATCCCTGAGGGGCAATCCATGCCACCCCTGAGGGGCAATCCATGCCATCCCTGGGGAGCAATCCAACCATCCCTGGAGGGGCAATCCAACCATCCCTGGAGGGGCAATCCATGCCACCCCTGAGGGGCAATCCAACCATCCCTGGAGGGCAATCCATGCCATCCCTGAGGGGCAATCCAACCATCCCTGAGGGGCAATCCATGCCATCCCTGAGGGGCAATCCAACCATCCCTGGAGGGCAATCCAAACCAATCCAAGCCACCCCTGGAGGGGCTGGTTCCTCACTAAGACTCTGTGCCCTGAGCTGTGCCAAAGCCCCAGGGCAGGTGAGGAGCCTGTTCCTGCCCACAGGCAGTGCCTGGCAACTGGTGAGGAACAGAAGGTGCACAGGGTGACATATGGTGACCACCAGCCTTTATTTCTCCAGAAACTACAGAGATTCAGAAACTCGGGGCAACCAAAATATTTCTTTTTGTAAGCAAAATACCCTTGCTGTCCTGTAACATTTGTTTTGAAGTACTTACAGCACTGACTTGGGGATTTTTGGTAGCCTAGGACAAGCTTTTGGGGAAAAGGGAGTAATAATAGTAAGGACTATCATATTTTGACAGAAGTATGTTTGCATTAGAAATGTGTTATGATAAGATTATCACCTACTGTGCCTCCATCTAATAAAGTCTATTGTAAGCAAAATCAACGAGATTAATAATTTTCATAATTAGAAAACACACACACTGAGTTGGTATCTCAGTTTGTAAATAGAGGGGGCTTCATATTTTCTTTGTTTAGGGGATACAATGAAAACTCAATAAATTTATTGCATCAGAGCTGTTCAAGAATCACTTCCAAAAATTCAGGGGAGCTTCTTTTTTAAGAGAACATTTCTGGTAATCTGGCAAGCAGTGAACTGCATCTTGCCAGATCTGCTTAGTGATGAAGTGAGAAGGTTTTTGTTTTCACTGAAAAGACAAGACTCCTGGGACAAGATTGCCCATTATTCAGAACTCAGATTAGCAATAAAAAAAACCCTAAACTTGACTGGCATGTGGTTGGGATTGATGATCCTAAAGGTCCTTTCCAACTGAACTGATTCCCTGAGTCGATAATATTTTATATCAAATGATGTTTGTTGCTCTGGTCTCTCATGATGTCCCACATTACAACAGTTGCTTCTCAGTGTAGAAACAACCAAAGGGTTAAAAGCAAATCAGACCTTCCCTGCTGCTGCATTTCATCATCCTTGGGAAGACACTGCAAAGCTTTCTGATTAAAATCCCTTTTTAACCAGTTCTACAGTAAGTCTTAATACTGTGCTTCCTTTTCATGACTTTGGTTTAGGTTTTGCTTTATTTTTTTAATTCCCTAGGCCAGTAAAGCAACTCTTTTTTCCCTCTGAAGCCAGTGGCCCCCACGTAACCACAATCTGCAAGCAGGATTAAAGGCCGGGGGGGGAATTAAAAAAAGAGAAAAAGATTTCAGCACTACCTGGAACTGAACAGAAAAAAAAATCTGGTCAAGACAACTAAACCCTCCAGGTCAGCCCAATTCTATTCATTTATTCCTGCTTAGTGCAGAGCCTTCAAATCATCTGTCTCCAGCCAGGGGTGTAAGTGAGAGGTAACACTGCAGGAAATGTGGGGATCAGCACTGCCCCAACCCAAGCCCACTGCTCTCATAATGCAGGTTATCATTTATACATTTATAAATGATGAAATTTTGAGGGTCAATCTTGCTCCTCCCAGCTCTAAAATCATGGAAACCATAAAGTGAAAAGCAAAGTGGAGCCTCCCAGGGCTCCTGTCACATCTGCCCACGGTCCTCAGAGGGCACAGGGAGCATCTCCAGCTCTGTGTAGAGAAGCAAAACACAACCCAAAATCTTAATTTCTTCCCTTGGCAACTCACTGCAGCAGTTACCCATCACACCCCTCAAAATCTTCCCTGCTATGGAGTTAATTCCCCCTTGCCAGGACCTGCTTACAGCTGCAGGGACAAGGACAATGTTCTAAGTCATGCTTTAAAGACCTTTTGAAAATTCCAGATGAAGAGCTGCAGAATTCTGCATCAAACATCTCTCTGAAAAATGGAATCATAATTTTGAACATATCCCTGCAGGAAATTCCTCACTTTGTATGGGAGGGGCCCTGCTGGCCTGGTGGCCAGGGGGGAGTTTATGACCCACTACAAGACCTGCTCCAGTTCCTCCTGCACCAGAGTCTTCATCATCAGAGAATCACAGACTCACAGACTGTTCTGAGTTGGAAGGAACCCACAAGGATCAGCGAGTCCAACTCAAGTCAATGGCCCACACAGGGGATTGATTTTTTTTCCTTCCTCTCTGAAGTGTGATCTTTTTTCAAATTTAATAAATTGCAGCTTAATCCATGAAAAAAATTCTGAGATATTGTCCTCTAGAGTTGCATTATCCCAATATCCAAGTCCCTGATGAACACACCCAACCCCTGCAGCATCCCACAGAACCTGCCCATGGGTCAGAGTCAGGCTGAGCTTCCAAATGTGCTTAAGATAATAAAGCTCCCAAATAATTGCAGTATCAAGAGGCTTAGAGACCTGAAAATCTTTCCCATCTCTGCCCCCTCTGCCATCCAGGAGGTCAGTTATCCTGCAGATGGGATGAGAGGGCTTTGCTGCTTCATTCTGCGTCACAGACATCTGCATCTCCCCACCCCTGCTCTCCTCCCTCCTTAAACAGCCAGGAACTCACTGAGCACAGGCAGAGCTCATGTCCTCTGACTGGACACTCACTTGCTCTCATTGAGAGTCTTTTCTCTTTTAATTTCTATTTATTTTATTGAATTTCTATTTCACAAACCTCCTTTGGATTCTCTATTATGACCTGAAAGGCCACTAGTGCCGATGCAGAGGCCACAATCCCTGAGCTCCTGAGCACTCAAATTCTCATAAACTCCTACTGGACAACACAAGACAGTCAAACACTACCTGAAATTACTGCTGGGCTTTTGTTCTGGTGGGTTTTTTTTTTAATTATATGCAGCATGGAATTAGGAACATTTTGATGTATCTCAAGCAGTTCAAAGACACCTTCTGGTCACTGCATTCCATCAACAAAGGGAACAAATGTTTAACTCTCAATTTGAAAATATCCTTTCTCAAAGAAACTCGACAAGTTACTCCTTAACATTTTGCATGTCCCAAAGCTTCTTGCAGCATCAGTCAGTTTTGGAGGCTGCTTTTGTATTTTTCACTGATTTACTCAAGTTCTAAAGTATTTCATCAATGACCAAAGATAATTTCACTCACACCAAGTATCTTCCAAAAAGCAGCCTGTGAAGTGGTGCTGCTGCTTCCTGTGACTGTGGAGGGCACCAGCAGCAGGAGCTGGGAAATTGTGCTCAAAAGCATCACCAGAAAGAGATTAATAATTTCTCTCCAAACTCCAGAGAGCCATTAGAGAGCAGGAAAATCACTTCCTGAGCTGCTGCTTTGCTGAGACACCGGAGCTCACCCCCTGCCAAGCACTAAGGAAGCCCAAGATTTTTGGATTGTATGAACTCCTGTTTCCCTGGAACAGGATATTGTTCCCCAGATACCACCAGTTCAGTGCTAGTCAAGGATGACCACTTTATTCACAGGTATCATTTTCCTTCTGGCACAAGCACAGACCTTTTAACCTCCCATTTCAGTGAGGCCGAGCAAAGCAAAAAGAGGCTCATTTTAAGATTTCCTCTATTTACCCTCACCTTTATTAAGGCATGCAATTTTCAGGTAATAAAGATAATTTATCCCCTCTTTTCCAACAACAGAATGCTGCAGCAAATAAAAATGTTACACAAGGGGACAATATTTGTGGAAGGGGGCCCTGCCCATGGCAGGGGGTGGAATGAAACGGGCTTTAAAGTCCCTCCCAACCCAACCCATTCCACGGTTCTAATATTATGATTAAACAAAACAAATTTAACTGACAATTATTCTAATGATGCACTTGGAAGGATTGCCTCATTTATATTAAAAGGACAGTGCACAGTAATATAACAATGTCCTAATACAGAAGAAATATTGTGATATAATTATTACCCCGGAAAATTAATTTTATTAATGAAAATATTACTCTTACAGTCAACAGAAATGTTCTATCATGCAAAGCCACTGGAGAATTTGAGTACACAGATTAATTGTGCACCTGCATGAAGTAATTTAGAAAAGGATGTTTTAATATTTAAAAATCTGCTAAATATTATGATAAGCTTTATAGCACACTACAGTTCAGAACAAAGCTGGGAGTAATTGGGATAGGAATAAGTAACTGAATTTTAAACAGGTTGACATTATAGTCAAACATTTCAGTAAATTAAAGTATAACATTCTACAATCCTCTTTGTGTAACAGGACCCACTAATGTAGCACAATTTTAATAAAACATATTTACTTTCTGATTGCTTTTAATCTTCAAAGTGTTTTTGAGCTATTGCTTCTGTGCAAATATTGCAAATGATCATTTGCTAACCCAAATACTGAAATAAACCATTAGGCTGATTTATTTAATCACCAAGGCCAAAAAACCCAGGCATGAAATGCAATGTTAAAAACCATTAACAACCTGTCACAGAACAGATTCCATAACCATGAAGAGACTCTCCCTGGAATTAAAGGGTCTCACACACAAATGGGTGTTCTCATTTCAGAACTTTGGGTGAAACCCCCAAGGAACCCATTTCAAAATAATAACCAAGAACACTTTGAAGAGCCAAACCACTCACCCCCGACACAGCAGACCTACCCAGGAGTGTCACCACTAAAACTGTCAATCAACAACAACTTTAATGAACAACTTCTCTCCCAACTGAGCATTCAGTTCAAACCAGATTTATTTTACTCTGCTTGTGCTTTAGGACCGACCAAAGTGAATCAGCACTTGGTTTCTTGTTCCTGCCTTGATGATTATTTTAATAGTAGTGTCTGTACCAGGTAAACAGGAACTACAGAACAGGGTAACTCCACGCTTAACTTGAGCATTTTTCTTAAGCATCTAAGTTTAGATGAAGTTAAATGTTTAAAAAATAAAATGTTCTAAAAGTTTTTCTCAGTACCCTGTATTTAAATTCAAAACTAAGAAAACTTTTCAAGATCTGAAATTTTCCAAACCCCCTTGTGGCTTCTGCCCATACATTGTTTGCTGCCCTCATGGCTGGAATATTGAAACAATTCAGGAGAAGCTCATTAAAATCTAGCAAGAAAAGTCTTGTGGTGCATCTCATCAGAGGAGATAATAGCCTGCAATCTAGAGCATGAATGTGGTGTAAGAAACAAAACATTGAGCAGTTCAGACAAAGACCACTTGGAATGCATTGTTCCATAAGCAGATGTTCAATTACTTCACTGTAAAGTGCAATTTCTAAGCCCCAAAGAAATGTCATTTTTCTGTGCACAAACCAGATGAGTTTGTTATTCCAGCAGGGTGACCCCGAGGTCCTGCACAAGTGTCTCCCCAGGCAGGCAGATGTGCTGAGAGGAAGAACTGGTTGTTGACCCAAAAAGCCACGTGGCCAGAGGAGGCCTGATGGAGCAGGATGGGCTGGGTGGGTCCAGACTGCTCCACCAGCTCAAACACAACCATAATAATCCTTAAAACAACTTCTCTCAGATAAGCAGCTGGCTCAGGATTAAACTATCACTTAATTGCAGCTACAGATCCTGGTGTGCAGAGAGACAAGGACCAGAGACAGCTCAGAAGATACACCCTGAGATAAGATGGATCCAAGGAAAGCTCAGAAAACGCCACAGCCTTTCCTGGGAACTGTTAACATCAAACCCATCCAAGGGAAAGCAAACAAAAATCAAATGCTGACTTCATGGTGGCTGATCCCCTTGGGGGTGTCACGTTTGGAGGGGTTTGTTCTTGGTCACACATTCCCTCTTACTTTTCTTAGCAAATCCAGACCTCCTATTGATTATCTTATTGATGGTGTTTGTAACTCACTCCCAGGGGAGTCACGACATAGAACTGCAAACCAGCATTAAAGGGCAGGGTACTCACATCAGTGTCGGGCCCCTTGTCGGCCCCAGGGCAGGAGAAGGTGACGAACTCATGGCACCTCTTGTGGACCACGAAACAGCACACTGGGCAGAGAAGGGAAAGCAACAGTTAGAATGGCACAGGTTGGGGGGGGGGGGGTGTGTTATTCATCTTTTGTAATGAGTATAATTACAGAGGAAACAAAACTTCCAGGCAAATGTTTCACCTGGAAGCAACAAAAGAAAGCAGAGTCTCAAGTTAAATAGGAGACATCAAGTAAACACTGTTATTAAAGAGCAGATAAGCATGCATATTTTCAAAACAAAAGACTCTATAAAATGATACATTTTAATGTTTAAAACAGTCCCCAGTGTCCAAATATCGTGTGGGATGACGATTCTATGAAGCCACATGTCCTGATTCCCAATCCCTCCCTGTCACAGGGACTGGCAATGTGCATTCAGCAGGAGCAGGAGGCAGAAGGGAGGAACATTCAGCTGGAACGAAACTGAAACCCATCCTTGGGGTGGGATTTGGTCACCTGGATTCCTTGGTGAAGGTCTCTATGAAGACCCAATGTCTCCACTAGCTAATGACTTCTGTGAGGAACCAGAGCTCAGAGTGAAGGCTCTTGGAGAGAACAAACCGTTCCCATCTTGCAGAATGGCAGGAGATAATGGCAAAAGAAAATTAGCTCCTGATTGCCATTTAAAATTTATGAATGATCTCAAAGAACTTTTCCTTCCTGAGATAAGAAAAGCTTATTTTAATTCAATTATGTCATGGCAGTGAGGCTACAGGTTGTCCCACTGCATAGGTCACACAGTTACCTCCAAACCACCTGAAAAGAACAATTGGCTCGAGTGTGCTGACTGTAAGTAGTCAGCATTTCAGCTTTTTACCCTCACTATGGGCTCTTTCTCAATGTTAAGCTTAGTTCAGGTGTTCCAACAAATAGAACAATCGAGATTTGAGATGGAGAAAATCCTGTACTAAACACCGTGACATCAAGCAGTGAGTCAGGAGATTAGAATGAAGTGACTCAAAGGGATTTCACAATTCCTTTACAGATAATGCAGTCCCTGCACGCTTTATATTCTGCATTTCCATCACATAAAAATACACCATTTCAAAGGACACTTGTAAAGAATGAAAGATTTGAATTAATTGCTTTGACCATCAATGTTCACTGCTGAGCTCTAAACACTGAACTTCTGCTCAGCCTGATAATACACTGAGTGATGTGGGCACCTCAACACTGACAGTGTCAACTCCTTTTCCTTTCTTTCCCATCTATAATGGCTTATTTATCTCCAAAGGACTTGGCTCCTTAGCAAACAACCCAAATGCATCAGACCTCTCCCATCTTTAGAGAATACTCAAATGAGAACCAAATAGTTTGACATAAAAATAAGCGCTGGAAGTGGCAACTCTTGTGGAATCATAAATCTAAAGGGGAAAGAACAAGGGTGAAGTGAAATCCCTTGTTTGCAGCTGTCATTTCCATACAGAAAATTTAACATGCAAATGTTTGTGTCGAAATCCAGCCATCAGAGTGTGTTTTTAGCAGTGGTTTACCAGGCTTTCTTTATGTCACAAAGCAACACAGATCTGCAGGATTCATGTAAAGATTCACTTAGTTCAGTTAAGTGCAAACAAAATGTCATCTGCTTAAAATAACATGTCACTTTTTTTTAGCAATAGAGATGAAAAATAACCTCTCGCTTGTTACTTGTTTTGAAAAGATGTTAAGAGCTTCACATCACTTACTGCAGCTGTTAAGAAGTCACATTATGTTCAGCACCTTCATGTAATGAAAGTTCTATTGCACTGCTCTGCAGAGTGCCAGGAAATGTGTTAATTTACATTTTAACATGATAGGAGTGAAGAGCCCTGGCACGGGCTGTGCAGGGAGCAAAGGGGCATCTCCAGGCTGGCAGCTACAATTAAAACCAAAATTATTGAGGTGTTTGCATGCTCTTGATCTGTGGGGCGTATATATAATATGGATGGGAGTTCAGTCCTTTCCTTTGGGCTTGCTGGGCACAAATCTTCTCCCTGCAGCCCAGGGAGGGCACAGGGAGAGACAGAGAGAACAAACCAGGCCTTGTGTTCTGAACCAGACTGACTGCTGGCTCTGGGCTGGCATGTGGCATGGGCCAGGCTGCTCCCTGCAGGGGGCACAGGATGCTCAGTGGGCAGCAGGGAAACAGGGGAGAAGGTGGTAAGGAGCACCCAGTGCATTCTCAGAGCAAAGCAGCACAAGATGCACGACATGACCTGTGGCATTTATGGTACATAATGGAGGGCAATTCATTCCATTCAACCCTGTTCTTTGTGTCCAGGCACAACAGTGAGAAAAACATGTTGTTATTAATAATACATATATATATTGCCATCACTTTGAGTTACAAGAGTGCTGCAAATTTCCAACTGTTCTCTGAATTATGGGAAATGCAAAGGTTCTCATGATACACTGTCAGGGGAGAGTTGTCTGCCCCCAAAATACTGTTCTAGTAGCTCTCATGTATGACACACATGAGACAGAAATATTACAATAATAACTAACAGAAATAGAAGCACTCTCCTCTGTTACAGGATCTATAAAGAAGAAAAGCCATTGCTGAGCTCATCACCCACACATCACTTAACCACATGCCTGGAGAGCTCCACAACCACAGGCATTCCAAGGAAAAGCATCGGGACAAAAGTCATATGCTTTGTTATTGGGAATTATTAGAAATGGAAGAAAACCAACAGGTTAGCTGAACCTTTCCAATAGACATCAATATCTCTGCTATGCCACAAGAATCATTTGTTCACTTAAAACAAACGAAGCTGCAAACCCGAAGTGGGAAATGAGTAAGTTTCTCAAAGTGAACAGTCAGTCACCAACTACAGGGAAATCACTGAGGGTTTTTCCAAGTCATCTTTGACTCACTTTGGTAATCACAGAATTGTTAAGGTAGGAAAAGACCACCAAGCCCATCAAGCCCAACCTCTGAAGAAACCCCACCATGCCCACTAAACCCTATCGTGATATGCCAGTGGTCAAGACTATTCTCCCAACTCAAATGTTGACTTTATAAAATACTAACTGTAAAAGTGGTGTGGACTGGATGATCTCAGAGGTCTTTTCCAACCCAGGTGCCAGTGTGCTCTTTAAAGCTGTGGCTCCACTCTCATGCCATTATTAGCTGCCCAACCACAACAGGGACACGTTTTCTTGCCCCATAATTTGTTTCTTGGTTTCGACTATTGATTCCTCCACAGGAAGCAGCCAAGGAAGCCTCATGGGCAGCAACAGGCAAATAACTGTGTGTACACTCAATATTTGTTGTTGGGCTTCTGCTTTTGGGTTTTAAACAAGAATTGATTCTGAGCTGGACTAAGGAGCCCCCATAGATGTTGAAGAAGCACAGACTCCTCTCTGTGTTACTCTCAGAGGGTACTGGAGGACTTCAAGGGCCTCTACAGGAGCTGCAGCACGCAGGGATTGTTGTGCTGCTGGTTCACATGCTTTGCATTCTGAGAGAGGCCTCAGACTGGCCCAAGGGGCCCATATCTCTGCTGACTGGGGTTCCTGCACCACACCAAGCAATGAATGGATGTGTCACACGGCACGTGCTGAGATTAAATATAGCAATTACAATAAACAGAAACAGGGGACTGCTTCAAAATAGACACCTCCATGACATGCCAGCTCCATTTGTTATTTAAATAAGCAGTACTGTTTCAATACATTTATTAGGAATAGATTAGACTCAGGAAGAGCAAATATTTCCAGAACAGGAAGGGTAACAATTAAGATAAAGGATGTAGCAATACTTGTCTTTCCTTTTCTCACCATATTATAACTTGTAGAAGTATAATGAAAATTCCTTTTGTATTAAATATAAATAAAGCTGTAGATTATAGCCCAAACACAAGTCAGAAGCAGTGACTGTTACTGGAAAATTGAACCCAGAGGGAAATTTTAAATTCTTAAAAACCACATTACCGTAACTTTTTCAACATATATAATTTATAACACATCAGCTTGTTTTTCTGCCAGCACTTCACCCCATGCAGCACAAAGTGCTGCCTCAGGAGAGTGGCCAGGCTGACACCCACAACTGCTCCAAGCAGCCCTTCCCCTTGGCACTGCCAACCCTTTCCTGACCGAACCAGCCCAGAGCCCAGCGAGGCACAGTCTGTTCCAGGCTGGCAGAGTGAGGAACACAACCCTCTTCCCTCCCATCCCCTTAACCTGCTCCTAAGCTTCTTAAGGCTCTTTGGAACACCCTGAGGTCTCACAGCACCTTCCCAGCACTAATCTGTGTGCTCACCTCGTGGATTGCCTTTATTTTCACTGCAGATTCTGCAAAACTCAGACTCCCTCCTCAAGGCAGCATCAAAACCCTCCCCTGAAATCAGGGTACAGAGGCCACAAGAAATCAATATTGATAAATTAGAGCTGATTTCTACTTCCAGCTCCAAGTCTCCCCACCAGTAATGGTCCTGCATAATCTCAAGTTCATACACCTGACCTTGCTGCAGGTTTTCCTTTTCTATTTGGTCGAGTTCAATCGGACTAAAAAACTCAGCTGGAGGACAGAAATCAGACCTTTGCTGTTTCTTTTTTTTTATAAATCTAAGAGAAAGTAATGGTTAACTGCAAGGCTACCTTATTTGTGTGAAAGGATTATACAGATCGCCTGGACAGTCTTAACTACTCAGGTCATTAACTCCTTTGCACTGAGCACAAACAGATGGGGGGGCCACTAAGCTGCTTGGCAAGATCTGCAGCAGAGCAAACACAGATCCTGAGCCTGGCAGGGAGGGAAGGCACTTCCACTTACCCAAACAACTGTGGCAGACCTGGGGGATGAAATGATAAATAAGTACCTGCAGATATGTGGAACACAGTTTTAAAGGATTTAGGAAAACAGCCCACATAATAAATTCAGCTCTGTCTGAATACTTATGCAGATATGTGTTATACCAGATTTGTCACCTCTGCCTTCCATTACAGCAAAAAGAAGGTATATGATGCAGTTTATTCCACTAAAACTGCAGCACAGGGTATGCAAAACTGAGGAAGTTTCAAAATATGAAACTACTTAATGCAATATGAAATATTCAACCCTGTTTCAATCTACTTGTTAATTATATACTTTTTAAAAGACAGAGATCACCATTTGTCTGTAAAGTCCTTTTTACAATTTCACAAACCCATTAATATCCCTCCTTTGAGGTGTCCCACTTATAAATGAATAATAACCCAGAAGACATCTATCAAAAACGGTGCTGGAATAGCTATTTCGAGAACTTGTACCAGCAAAAAAGGTGACCCACAAGCACAGACTTTTTATATCCCTTGTGCAGTTTGAGTTCACTTTAGTTTTGCAAACCTGCTGCTGTTACCACGTGGTACTCCAGCCCCAAAGCCCCTCTGGGGGCTGCTCTGCTCTGCTGGGTGTGAGCACAGCAGCAAGAACAGCACTGCTCTCCCAATTAAAGCACAACAGGCCAGCCCAGCTTTGTGAACAGCTCTTCAGATTTCCCAACCTGTTCAGCAGTGACCCCAATTGCAGAAATGGGACATCTCAAACAAAGCAGCTGCTTTCAGTTTGATGTATCACCCAGCACAAAATAAAGAGCTGGCAAACAGAGCAGTGGGAAACAGCACAGGCTGTGCAGATTTGAAGGCTGTATGAAATGACAGGATAGGAAATGAAGCCCATCTCCAGAATGCAGCTGCTGGTTGGGTTCTGTGCTTAGGAAATGGAGCCCATCTCCAGAATGCAGCTGCTGGTTGGGTTCTGTGCTTAGGAAATGGAGCCCATCTCCAGAATGCAGCTGCTG
>JAOXXN010000230.1:9207042-9230278 GCA_026770055.1 Myrmophylax atrothorax
CCCATCCCCAGAGTCACCCCCTGTGCCCCAGAGCATCATCCAAACCCTCCTGGAGCTCTGGCAGCCTTGGGGCTGTGCCCAGTGCCCTGGGGAGCCTGCTCAGTGCCCATCACCCTCTGGGGGAGAACCTTTCCCTGAAATCCCACCCAGCTCCAGCCCTTCTCAGTGTGGGTCAGCGCTCCCACAGCCGCTGCCGATCTCTCAGCGAGCCCCAGCTGTGTTCGCGTTCCCGAGCGCATCCCCAGCGCCTCCCACGCCCCATTTAACCCTCCTATTAAAACGCCACAAGCAGGTGCTGTGGGGGTTTTTTTCCCCCCTTAAGGTTTCTGGGGCCCGGCAGCTGCTCAGCCCACCCTCCCTCCCGCTCGGGGCCGCTCCCCGGGCCGGTCACCCGCGGAAACGGAAACGCGGAGCCCGCGGGGCCGCCGGGAGGGAGCGGGGCCGGTTTGAACGTTCGGCCGCCTGAGCGCTGCGGCCGTGCCTGTCCCTCTGCCTGTCCCGACCGCTCCGGCCCTGCCCTGCCTGTGCCTGCCTCTGCCCCTGCCCTGCCTCTGCCCCTGCCCTGCCCTGCCTCTGCCCCTGCCCTGCCCTGCCCTGCCCTGCCTCTGCCCCTGCCCCGACCGCTCCGGCCGTTCCTGTCCCTGCCCCGACCGCTCCGGCCGTTTCTGTCCCTGCCCCGACCTAGCGCCGGCCGTTCCTGTCCCTGCCTGTCCCTGCCCCAACCGCTCCAGCCCTGCCCTGCCTGTCCCTGCCTGTCCCTGCCCCTGCCCCGACCGCTCCAGCCCTGCCTTGCGTGCCCCTGCCCCGACTGGGGCCAGGAACCTCCTCTCCCGGCCCGGCCGTACCTGCCCCGACCCCGAGGTAAGGGCAGGGCCGGGCAGGGCAGGGCAGGGAGGGAGGGCAGGAAGGCAAGAGGCGATGCTCGGCCGCGGGGCTCGCCTCGAGCTGCTCTGCACAAACTGGGTGTGGTGAAAACATTTAGCGTGTGGTTGGGGGTTCCATTTCAAACCCAAACAAACCCAAGGTGCACCTGCTGTTTGCAAACACTCCCTCCCAGCCTCGGGTTGATCCCAGCGCGATAACACTTGGGGTTTGTTTGCTGTGCAGTGCCGAGCGTGGCTTTGCATGGCCCGGGATGAAGAGACGCTGATGGAAAAGCCATCCCTGACCTTTGCTGCTCCGGTGGGATGAAGGTGCTTCGAAAATGAGCAGCGAGGAGGAAATCTCTGAAAAACTGGATGCAGAATTGGATCGCTACATTGTGGCTATGAAGCCTTATGTTCTAAACCTACGAGATAGTTCTGGTAAATATGATGAAATGTGCATTTAAAGGCTAATAACAGAATTCTAGGTGACTGGTAATTATTATTTTGTATCTATTTACTTGTATCACTTAGTTTAACCAGAAACTTATTGCTGGTCATGGCATGGTTATGACATGAGGTTTGTCCAACTTCCAGAGTTGGATTATTTAGGTACCTACTGCAGTTGTTTGAGCTTGTCTGTCTTATCTTCATGGTGTGAATGTGCTTTTTGCATAAACACATTAGCATTTATTTTTAAGAACCTAATATAGTAGAAATGAAAAGCTTCTAAAAGGCATTGGTTTTGAGATAGCCTTTGCAAATTACAAATATCTTTTAGCTATAAAGTTGTTAACGTTTGGTTAGAAACGTGTCATAATAGGAACATCAATTAATGAATGATTTTTTATAAATCTAATTTTTACAACAAACTAGTTATCATTTAAAGGCAAAAATCTTACAGATTAAGAACTTTGTGTGTAAACTTTTAACCAAATGAATAATTTCATCATCTGGTAGCAAAGCAAAAGCAAAGCTACCAGAGATTTATTTTTATTTAATGAATAAATAGAGATTTATTTATTTTCAATGGATGAAGATTTATTGTGTATTTGAAGTTTTAATGCTCATGCAGGATGGAAGTTGTGGTTAATGGCAGCTGTTGCAGTGAGTGCAGAATTCCTGGTAATTACCTGTTCTGCCCTTATTAGGGATTGATTCCCAACGTGCTATTCCTGGAAGAGATGTAAACTTCTGGTAAACATGAATTTATAGCAAATGTTTCTGGAGTATAGAAGTTTGAACTGTGGTTAAAGACTTATTTTAATCTATGTAACCATTTGGTCACTTAATTTGTTTGTTTTGCTTTAATCTGGGTAGAAGGGAGAGACACACAGAACTGGTGCCCAGTGATGGCTTCTGTTTTTTCAGTGTGCTTGATTTGCTCTGAAAATGCATAGTGAGAATGCATATCTGTATTTGCAGAACGAAGAATATGTGCACTGTGGATTAAAAAACTCTGCAGACCCTCAGGAGCAGGGGTGGGAATAGAGGGGAGGAAGAATCGGAACCTCTATGCCAAAGTTTTGCTCCACATGCTGAAGAGAGGAGTTCTGGATGGTCCTTTTGCACAGAAACCAGACCAAGGATTGCTGAAAACTCTGCCTTCCTACATGGTGGGTGTCATTTCTTTATGAGACAAACTGGCTTAAATATATTTGCAGTTTGATTTGGCACAAGTGTGAAAAATGATGGGACAATCTTTTAATGGGCAAAACCTCGTATGAAACCTGTAACTTTGGAACTCGGGTTATAAAAATCAGTGCTCTGAAAGAGCAAAAAGTAACTTTTTTGCTAATTCTTTGGAAAGATGTGATGAAAGACCCTTGATCAGTAGATAGTTTTGTGAAAGGGAAACTGCTGAAAGGTGATGACTTCAGTAATTAGATGTGATTATGGGAGTCTGTGTTTCTGTGAAAGACAGGTGACTGTTCACACAGATACTGTTAAACTTTGTTTTCTGAAGCCCTGAATAGACTGTCTCAGTCCTTGGCAGCAGCTTTAGTGAGGTAACACTCCTAATTACCTAATTAAAACTACCCATACTGAAAGAAGTGAAGTCCTGGGAAACATTTACGCCCTTGCCTGTTGTACAAATGTTCATGGCTTGGGAAGGTGACATTTGCCACAGAATGTTTTTACTGCAGATATTCTAGTAAGGAATGACTTTAATGGTGTAAAGAATGCACTGGTGTAAATATATTTTGTTGATTTTGCATTTATTTTCATTATAGTCAACTTCTGTTGATGAATCAAGTTCACCAGGAGTTCCAGGCAGTTCCTCCAACAGTTTACCTGAGTGGGTATTGCAGGAACTAGAGAACAGTGACTCTAGAGAGGGATCCACTTCATCAACACCACTTCCACAGGGGTAAGAGTTCTGTATTTGCTTTCTTCACTATTTGATTTTTAATAGAAGCTTGATTTGATAAGCTCTGGAGGTTTCAGTTTGTGTGAGTTATCATGATCTATGTTCCTTTTTTTTGTTTGTTTTTTAATGTAACTGCATTTCAGTCATGGGTGGAATTGCCTCCTGTTTGCTCATTTTAAGGTTTAGTTAATCCTTGACATCCTCTCTTAGTTAATCCAGCTCTCTGAAAGCCTTGGTGAAGGAAGCACTCTTAGACTGTGGCTATTATTCAAGGCTCAGTAGGTGCTGTGCAAGAGGAAGTGAGTGTTTGCTTCTGTCTGAAGCTGCTGGTTTCGTTTCGTGGGGTTAGAAATACATTTGCAGCTTTTGTTTCAGAAGTTTAATTCCTTTTTAATGTGTTCCCTTACATTTTTCACAAGTGGCCATTGTTAGGTGTTCTGTTTGTGCTGGGTGTCATAGTTTTGGAAGTGTGTGTTTAATTTTTCAGCTGTGATTTGGAGACAGACAGGCACAACTGAAGTTACATCAGGTTGATACTGAGGATCATGAAGCTTTTCCTCTTCTGCATCCAGTAACTCTGTGTAATTCTAACAAAGTTGCCCCTAGGTCTGGTGTATCTCCTCTTCCTGAGGACTGAGGGCTCTTCTGGCTGCTCTGATAGGAGCCTGTGGTTTTGATAAACCAGCCTTGTGGTTTAAGAAACAGAGGCAGAGAATGGAAAATTGCCAGCTGAGTTATCCTATTACTGCTTTGGGTTTGGTGATGCAGAGAATTGTTGGGAAAATGTACCCAGATACCCTCAGTTAAAAACCCCTAGATTTACCATGATGGAAACAAGGACTGTATCATGCTTTAGAAATGTTTGTTGAGACCTTGGCTAAATTTGTGTTGATGTTGTGCCATGTCAGGATACCTGGCCTGGATCTCGTCAGGTTGGCTTGGTCCCTGGGATTGCATCATCATGACAAAGGACTGCTTTGGGTATCAGAGGCAATAGAACAGTATCAGCACAACTCTGCCCTGTTAGGCCCCATTTAGCATATTGATATCTCTCCAAGGCCTTATTTGTGGCATAAATAATTACTCCTAATTCCTTCCTTGTACTGTCCCCTGGGGTGTTATTTGCATGTCCCTCCCTCTGTGTCTGACTGGTGCTGATCCCCATTTGAGGAGAGCTGAGGTACATTTGCACCTACCCCTTCCCCTGTATTCTTTGCCATGTTTTTCCTCTCTTTGCTACCTGGTTTATGGTAGAATATTGGGTGTGTGACCCCTTTTTCCACTCAGTATCTCTATCTAAGATTCAGCTTGGTCTGGCAAAGTTCCCAGAGTCATGGGGGAGGTAGTGAAGCTTTATTTCATTGACTTTTCATTTTATCCTGTGGAAAGGAAGCAATACCTACACTAGTGAGCAATATAAGGTTCCCAAGGCTCTGGTGGGTTCTCTGGAGACCTGGATTTCTTGTTTCATGGGAAGAGAAACAAGTAAATGTGATGGAATAATGTTTCTGGTTTAAAGGACTCTGGAATTGAAACTGCTGAGTAGGCACAACTCTGCTAGTGGGGGCTCCAGCCAAGAATGGGGCTGTGTCTGAGGAGATCTGAACTTGTGTTGGCAAGTTTTGATAGTTCTGTAGATTCCATAAATTAATCTTCACAGCAATGACAAACTAATTTTCCTGCGAGTTATACGGGAAAAATACTGCAGGTAAATGTTTCAGTGGTTGTGTTGTGTGGAAACAGCTTATTTAATGTTTGTTTATATATGGCTGTTAAAATACTACCTATATCCAACATACAGATCCTGGTTTAATTTGTAATTACAGTATTGGCTGAGGTGTCAGTGCAGGTAAAGGTGGAGTGCATTAATATTTCTGGGATGTGCAGTTTGGAGGCAGAGCCAGCAGATGGTGATGGAGTTCCACTGGATTTGTCTCCTTTGCTTTGGGAAAACTGGCTCCACGGGCATGGAATATGTGTAGTTGGATGAAAATTTTGCATTCCATGCATGACTCAGTTCTTACAACATTTTCTCAGGGCAAAATAGATAATGTCAGTGAGACATGTTTGAGTAACTACTTGATGTTATTTATCTCAAGATTCTCTGCTTTCAAAGGCCCAAAGACAGAAGTTCTTTTCATAGTGATTTTTATCTTGCAATACAAATAATTCTGTGTTTGGCAGTTTTGACTTTTCTATATGAAGCTGGTTTTCTGCCTAACTAAAAAGGAGGCAGACAAACCTTCCTTGCCAGCTGGGCTGTGTGTGAAGGACCCTGAGCCAGCTGTGCTGGGAAGGTGCAGCTTTGTTTTGAAACATGAGAGGGTTGCTTTGAGGAACGTGTAGTTTGGTGTGAACACAAACCTGGGCTTTCTGACCCCGTAGGAAAATTCTACTGGATGTTTAGAGACTGTGCCTGGAAAACATTGGGCCAGGTTAGTGTGTAGCTGTGCTGAACCAGGAGGGACCACTGAGTTTCCTTCACTTTGTTCCTAGAGGGATATTATTTACTAATCTCCTTTCTTAGCAGCAAATTGCTCCCTTCTCCCACGCCAGCTCAGTGGTTTGGCTGAAGCAGGAGGTCCCAGGCTGAGGTCAGCTCTGACCCTTCCTCACTCACCTGCTGTGGGAGGAAAAAGAAACATCTGATTTTTTGGACCCCGACTTGCATTAGCAGAAGGCTGGAAAAGGGAGGATAGGCCTGATTGGAGCAAAACTGGGGGCCACCCTTAACAATTTCAGGCTCTGTTTGTAGAGTCAAGTAAAGCAGGTTCCTTTTCACTTCTATTCAAAACAGCAAATGCAGAACTAAAAATGTACCTAAACCTTTTCTCTGCCTGTTGTGAAATTGAGACTATTACAGGTGACTTGGGTTTGCATATTTGTTGACATCCCTTAATCTGAATGACAGGGGCAGGAATTCTGTTTTTCTCATTTGTAACAATTGGAACATTATTGGATTGTTTAACCTGAGTATTGTTAGAAAACACATCTGATAAAAGTGCAGAGTTACTGACAGGCAAAGGTTTATCTCCTTTTAATGGAAGGTAATTTTGTGTCAAATCAAATCTTGGTAAGAAGTGCAAGAGGCATTGTATTATTACATTTCTTTTGATCTTTTTTACCTCTAAGACTTTGCTTATCTAAACTATTTAGTGCTTTGTAATGGTTATTATGCATCCATACATGTTGTTTGTATGGGATTTGTTGGTGCTGGAGGGGCAGGTTTGCTCCCAGTTGTTGCAGCTCTCTGTTCCCTGCTGCTCTGATGAAAGCTGGTGCCCTGTGCTTTGTGAGAACTTTGTGTTTGTCTTCCTAGAAGTGACTCGTTTACATTGTCCATCCAACAGTTGTTGTTCTGTTCATAAACACTTCATTCATCTCCGAGTCTCTTTGGCATAACAACCACCTGGTTTGCTGCCAGATGGAAAGGAAGGAAGGGGTTTTAATGGTCTGATTTGATTTTAATGAAATGTAACTAGTTATGAGAAGGTGAAGGGACTAACAGGAGTTTTTAATTACCTTAATACCTGTGGATTGGACAGTGGAGGTCATGCTGAAGGGTGTGTCACTACTGGTTTGGATGTTTTGCTATCAGCCTATCCAATAAATGCCTACAACTTCGATTTGATTTTGTTTTGGGCTGTTCTTTTCTTTCACTGTTGTGTGGCTGATAAGTATCTGCTGACCAGGTGCATCAGTGACAGTTCTCTTCACCTGCTATTCTTAATTTCCCTTTGTTCAAGTATTTTATTTAGGACTAGAAAATAGTAATAAAGAAAAGCCTATCCAGAAAAACCCTATCCAGAGCACTACTGGACACTTGTTCACACTGCACTTGTGTCCTGTCTCGTGGGCTTTTCTTTGCCATTCCCCCATGTATTGCACTGTAGTCCATAAACCAGAGCTGAAATTAAATGCAACTGAGACAATATTTATGAGTTGTTCCTTTGACACGTCCCTCTCCACCGTGGCCTTTCAGTCCATTCCTCTCTGCTGAGCTGTGTGTAGTTCTTGCCTTGTCTGCACATTTCTGTGTTATAGGATGATTTACCTTGATCTAACCTCTTATTTTTGTGGTCTTAAAAGTCTCCCCTCCATCACTTAATACCTCTTTTTTCTCTGAGTTGCTGGATTCCATCCTATGCTGTCTCAGCTTAGCAATTTTGTTTCAAAAACATTCTCCTGGCTCAGCCTTCCTGGTTGACTTGGATTTATTCTGAAACCCATTGTGTGATGTTGGGTCATGCAGTAAAAGAAAAGCCAAGAGTGCTTTTCATTGTACTATCATGTACACAATATTTCTGGTGTTTTTGTTGGTGTGGGTTTGTTTGGTGGTGCTTTTTTAATGGAATACTTAAGACTTTGTTTGCCTTTAACAAGAAATTTTCTCTTTTTCTCCATTTTTTTGATCTATATATCTTGATAATTATTTTCTTGTGTATATTTTAAAACATTCTGCTCTATGATGAACATCCTCTGTGTGTCACAAATTGCTGAAAATGACTTTTTCTGCTTCCTCTTGTTGTTAACAGCAGGGGAAGACCCAGTGAGAAGCCAACAGACATACCCCGTTCTGAGGCTTGTCCTCGCTGGCCAGAGGAAGATGACCTGGGCACATCAATGTCTGTAAGATGCTTTTCCTCTTTGCCATACAACTGGCCCTATTTCCCATGAACTGGTTTTATTTACCCCTGTAAAGCTCTTATTTCTGGCTGTGTGGGTCCTGATCCCTGTGTGAAGGGGCAGACACTTGGGGAGGAGGGATAGGGAGGCCCAAAGCTCACCAAAATGAGTCCTCTGCAGTGCAGGGGGAAGGAATTTCTTGTGGGATTCTCCCAGTTCATCCCAATGCTTGACCTCTGTTTAGTGCCTTGTTTTCCCTGGGCTTGGTAATGTGCCAGGGTTGACATCATCTTGTGTTTTGCAATAATAGATTAAAGAAAGCTGCAGAGATGCCTCTGGCTCAGCTTGGTGATGGTTGACCTCTGAAAGAGTGAATTTTGGACAGTTTGTTTCATCAGACTTTCCACAAGGAGCGTTATGGCTGATGAAAGGACACTGAGCAGACTTCATGGAAACCTGTTCAGTCCAAAACATTTAATGATGTTGTATGTACAATTGCAAGCATTTACACTGCAAATTGCTCCTGACAAATATCTGTTACCAAGAAATGTGCTGTTTACCTCCATAAATGTGGCTTTCACCACATTTAGAACAACTCTCATCCCTCCATGCAACACTGAATTTGCTGTAGGAGCCTGTTTAGACTAAAGAATTCATCAAGACTGTTCTTCCCTCCTTTGCTGGGCACAGCCAAGAATTTGTGAGGACATGAAGTGCAACTGGGATAAATTGGAAGCTTTTTTGTAGGGGATTTTGGGTTCTGCTGAGCATCTGGAACAGAGGATTAGCAAAGGGATGGTTTGTCATGACAAGCTGCAGGTGGTCAGTGGGCAGAAATGGGGCTTGGATTGGTCTGAGTGTATTTATGTGTGTTGATTGTATATATACAAATGTGATTTAAAAACAGAAATGCCATAATTAAAAATAAAACCACATGCTAGATTTACTAAATTTCTTCTAATTGGCTTCCTGTTTATTTTACTTACAGAAATATTACTTTTAAGAGAATTATTCAGTTGAAACTTGGATTTGGGGCTTTAAAGTTGTTTTTTTGTTGTTGTTGTTTTGGATTGTTTGGGGTGTTTTTTGCTGCTAGCCCTGCACTTCATTATTCCTCAGCCTCATACACTGGATTCCCCTGTGGTTCCAGCTTTAAAAGGGCCTTTAAGTGAACTAATCATTTCTAGAATAAGTTGTGTTGCCTGAAAATGAAATATTTGCATTTTTAGTAAGTTCACCCTCTCTAAAGGAAACCAGAATAAGTAAAGAAGAACATTAAAGTGGAGAGCCAGGCTAATTTATGCTCTGAATTCCTCTCTCAGCACAGGGTCCTTCTGGTGACTGAGCTGGTTAATTGGAAGCTGTCAGAGGGATTGTGCCACCCTTAGGAAGTGCAGTGGCCAACCCAGCCAGAAGCTTTATTTTAAATTAGCTACCTGCCAGCTCCTCTGATATTTTGTTTGACTTCCTTCTGTTCCAGGATGATCAGCCTGGAAGAAACATTTCTTTTGAGGACAGCGACCTCGAAGCTCGTCTCAATAGCTGGAATCTTGGGGTAAACCAACTGAGAACATTATTTATTAACTTGAAATGGCAACTCCCTATTAATGTAACCTGCATCTCTGAGCTCAGTCAACAGAACAGTTGTGGGAATCAGTCTGTTAGGAATGAATTGGTAAAGCTTGGAATGTTAATTCATGAATGTGTGTCATCCTGAGAAGAAAATATTAAAAATGCCTCATTTTTAAGTTATAATAAAGTTAGTGTTTAATAAGGTTACTGATGAATCAAGCCAAATAATGCCTGCTGGTCAAAGCCAAGTGTCTGGTAGAAACTCAGACTGTTTCTTGATGACTCAATAACACTATTTTTTATTTACACTTTCATAAATGAAAGAAGAGTTTGGCTTTCAGTATTCAGAATTTGCAAGCCATTAATACAGCTCAGCATTTATTGGTCAGTGTGCCTCCTTTTGAGAGTGCTCACAAGGCTTTCCAGTGTGTTCCTCTCCTTCTTTCCCTTTTAATAATTAGAATCTGTTACTGTTGTAATAAAACTTTATTCCCTTGGCTGTATTTTCTGTGGGGTCAGTCCATGACAGTTCTAAGGTCACAGGGACGTTCCTTCTCTCTGTAACTGTATTTTTCTGTTGTTTTGGCTCTTTTATAACCCTTTCACTTGTCCCATCCAATCTTTAACCTATTTCATGGTTATTAATGTCCTCATAGCTATTGAGTTTTATTAAGATCACTCTGATTTTATTAGGGAGGTTTCTTCTTTCTCTACCTTCTCATTTTCTGCTTGTTCTCATGGGTTGGGGGCTCAGAGTTGCAGCTGAAGTTGGGAGGGGTGAGGGCTGACTTAATGAAGTAGTTCAGCCTTGTCCTTTTAAAAATAATCCCAAGTTTTCATGTTGTCATTTTTGTCAGTTGCCAAATAATCCTTAGTCTTCTGCAGTATTGTCAGGCCAGAGGGACATGACAGCATTTACAAATCCTGCCTGTTGCACTCATGGATGGCCAAGTTCTCTTCAGGATAAACAGAAAGGATGAGAGAATATAAACTTTTTTTGTGCTCTTCTTTGTTTTTCTCTTGGTTTGGCCACACTGCAGGTGGGGATGGGTGCAAATGTCCTTTGGTGTTGCCTCTTCTTTTATATAAGAACAACTTTTAGCACTTCCAGGCTCAGATCAGTGGATTTTTCAGGAACTGTAAAGTGGGAAAGTGGATCTCCCCCAAGCTTTTCAGTAGCAATCAGCTCCAATTTGCCAAAGGCCCATACAGGTGTCTGAAACCAAGGTGCAAGCAGCCACTTGCAGACTGTGGATGTTTGGGCTGTATAAACACCTGGATTTTATGAGCAGATAACTGTAATACCTTGAGCTTTTAAAGCTGCTTGAAGGGGAAAACTTGCTCATGGCCATTTTACAAATTGTTCCAGCTGATGCTGACAAAGAATCACTTTCTATCCAGCCTTTTCCTATCAGAGTGGATCAGGCTGCTTGCTTATCTCTGTAACTTTATTTGTGTTTTATTCCTTCCTCTAATTGAAATTCCAGTGTGCAATCCTGTTGTGTTGATAATGGATGGTTATTAAAGTGTGATGATCCTCTGCTGATACAGGAGCAATCTGGGATAACAAATTGGCTACTGTGACACATAAATCAGTTTTTCAATTCTCCTCTCCAGGGATGGTAATTAAACAAGTCACTCGTGAGAGGCTTTGATTGCCTGATAAGACTTGTTGGGAGGTACCTGGCAAAGAGGATTTGAGGCTGTAAAAGAGGTCTGTGAGGGGTGGCTGCTCCACAGTGTTTTCTTGCTGTGGGTTCTGGAAGGGGCAGGAAGTTCTAAGTAGTGTCACACTTAAAGAAGAATGTCATCACTGCAAATGGAAAAAAAAAAACTTCACTAAATGGCTGCAGGACCTTGGAATGTGGAAGGTTTTGGAGTGTCAGAGGGGGCTGCTGTTCCTCCAGAGCATTCCCAGTGCCACGGGAGCATCAGCTCCCCTCTAAGTGCCACTCCCACCAGGAAACTTCACCTCCAAGTGCTCCCACCTCAGATCCAGAAGGCCCTCGACCCAAAGGAATAGCTCAGTGGTGGGGGAAGGCAGGAAAGGAAATACAGAATGGCCTTTACTTTGAACTGCCCAGTATAAAAACCAGTGTTTTTTAAAAAAGATGTTCAAACTTTCCTTGGGTTGTTTGGTTATGCAAGTCTTTATGCAAGGATTTTGCTCAGTAAGAATCCTTGTATTTTTAGGAAGCTGTGATTATTTCAAGAGACTCTGCTTTTGTTCAAGAATCTGCCAATACCTGTCTAGGTGCTCTGATAATGCTGAGACAGCCTTGGGGTCTCCCAGCTGGGAGTGGCTGCTGAGCCTTCCCTGTTCCAGGGCTTGGTTATAATGACCAGTTAGAAACTGGGCACTTATTTTTGCTGTTCTCTTTTGACCTCCTGCTGCTTTACTGTATTCTGAAATTCCTCTTCTTCAAAGCTCCTGTATTTTTAAGGTCACACAGTGGATGTGTTTTCAGTTTTTATGACATGCCCATATCAGTGGCTGAGATTTTTTTATTGGTAGTATTACTAAAAATACTGTGAAGAGTTTTGGGAAGTGCTTTTCTGATTTCTCTGCTAAGCAGAGAGGTCAGAGCTTCAGATATTTGTTGTTGGTAACAACATTTTCTGCAGGACAAGTAAGGCTGTTGCATTACTTTGCTGATACTGTTGTTTCTCATGAGTAATGAAAGTATTTTTGCCTTTGCCTTGCAGCATTCCTGGTTATCACTATCAAGCATTTTATTGTTCAAGTTCTTTAGATTCTAGTCATGCATGAGTAAATATTTTTTAAAAAGTTGAGCTTTGAGTGCAATAAATTTGCCTTTCTCTCATGGAATATTAATGCAGGCTGATTTTACATACATCACAAAAGTCTGCTTTTCTTAGCCTTTATTGACTTTTATCTAAATTGATGTGGGGACTGTCCTTTATCAACTGTTTATGCTTTGAAGTTGCATTTGCAATGTAGAAAAGCAGAAATCCTTTTGTATTGCTGTTTTAAGGGAGAAGTTGCAGAGCCAGGAGCTGAGATGAATGCAAGTGAATCTTTGGTCATGTCATTACTTTGAATTTCCTTTGTCCTCCTTCAGCTATTTTAGGACATAATAAAAATAACCTGGGTCAGTGGAAGGTGTCCCTGCCCATGGCAGGAGGTGGAACCAGATGAGCTTTAAGGTCCCTCCCAACCCAAACCATTCTATGATCTTATTTTATTAACTGCTATCACTGAGCTTCTTTCTCCATGTTGTTGCAAATCTAGTACACTCATAACTAAAGGGAAGGTGACCATCTCCTGTTTGTCTCAAAAACTAATTATATATTGGAAAGTGCATGTAGTGTCAGGAAAAGCAGCTTTTTGGAGAATGGAATTAAACTACCTTTTTTCCTTTTCTTTTTCTCCTTTTGTAGTAGTGCTTTTTAGATTGCCTAGAAACGTAATTTTTGGATAAAAATTTGTCATTTAAAGGAACAGCAGTGAATTAAATCCCTGCGAATTCTGATCTGTTTCTCTATATATTTTATGATGCTTCTGATGCAGTTTCACTTGTCCCTGAATTGTAACCAATTTTAGGTGTGACAAAGCAACTCTTTCAAACATCCCAGGAAATTCAGCACATCATTTTAAGTGGAAAGCAGACAAAGAGCTTGTACCCTGGGGCAATAGCAAAGAGTTTTTTAATCAGGGAGAACATGAGTTTTCATCCCTGGAACTCAGCCAGGACAAGAATTTAACTCTTTAGCTTTTACCAGAAATGATGTGGGATCTTCAGTACAAAGAACTGGCCATCAAGTCTTGTGGTGCTGGGACTTCAAAAAAGAAATCCAACTTCATGCTGACAAACAATGCTCATGTGCTTTCATGTCCTTCCACTGAGGCTGCAGAAGCAGCAGCATAAAAGTGAACTTCCCTACCAATTATGATGTTAGATAAGAATGTCCTTACTCAAATTTCCTGAAGCGACTCAGCAGTTATTTCTGTCGGGAACATGCTGGGTTGGTGAGATTAAAGTAAGAATTTAGGGCAAGGTTCAGTTTAGTTGTTTACCATTGCAAAGTCTTGAGTGTTCTTAACTCTTTCATGTGTGCTTTTTACCATCCTTGTTTTGAAAACAATCACATTTTGTCTTTGAAGAAGCTTAAGGGGGAATGTGCAACAAGCCAAATGTGGAGGTTTTGTTCTCGGAGTCTTAAAATCCGCAATATTCCTTCTGCCTCTGGGACTGGCCTGGAACAAGCTCCGTTGTGCATTCTGGAGCAGAACTGTACCTTGAGAATCATCTTCCAAAGAATTAAATGGGCTTTTGGAGGGGCAGGATGGAGCTGTGCCAGCAGTGGTGTTGTTGTTGTTGGGTGTTTACTGAGCACAAGAGCTTTGGTGTGAATTTGTGGACTGGAATACCATGCACAGCTCTAAAGCCTGGGCACTGTTTTCAGCCTGAGGGATGAAATAGAGTTGAGGTCCTGAGGATGAATCTTGTAGAAGTACTTAGAGCTCAAAATTGTGCTTTTGTCCTTGATTTTCTGGGGAACTTTGATATCAGTTTGCTTTTCTCAGTGCTTCCCTCATTGCTTGCATTTTTGCCTTTAAAATTACATACTACAAAAATGTTTAGTTTTGACCACTTTAGGCGTTGTTAAATAAATAGAAATTGAAAATACTGAGTTAAAAAAAATGGCTGATTTGCCTCAACTTCAGTTTTGGAATTGTGGTTTTATGCACATTTCTACCATGCTTTTTTTCCAACTTAGGAGAATTGGTATGTTTTCATGGAGTAATTATTTCTGTTAAGTGATGGGGGTTTGATCACCCAACACCTTCAGTCTCTGATTTAGGAGGACTCAGGGACTGGCAGGTGACCATTCCAGTCCTCACAAATGATTTCTTGTCTGACTGCCCAGTAGAACAGGGGAATCCAAAATCTTTTCTAAAAAGACAGTTTTGTTAAGTGGTATTTACAAATTAGAGTTCAATTCTAGTTCAAATGAAGATGCCTTTCATGATGACATTTATTTGGTTCATACTCCTACAAAAGCTTGTGATTTACTGTTCTTCTCATGGCAGCCCTTCAGTTCCATACATATGTATTTTGGCTTGGCTTTGACCTCTTGCTTATTATTTTTAAATTTGCATGTTTCTCATAAATACAGGCTTTTTTCCCCCCCCTCCTCTTCTTTTTTTGGGCATTCTTTATTGTGATATTCCCTCTTTAATGTGGTCTAATTTTGAGAGCAAGAAGTTTTGCAGAAGACCAGCATGAAAAGAATGAATGTTGAGGCATTAAATGTTTACAGATCAGTTTAAGTGGATATAATCCACAACAAGTAACAAAGTGGGAACATTTAACTTCAAAGCACATCTGGCTGCTGTTACCAAATCAAAAAATGCAAGACTTGGGCCGTACAAAGTATTGGAGACACATTTTCCTTCTTCCTCACAAACAAATAGGATCTACCTTTGTTTTTTAGGTTGAAATGAAGACTGCAAACAGCTTAATGGCATGGTCAGATAAAGGATTTGGATTCATTGTAAATATTTATGATAACTTTTAGCTTGTAAAAAGCAAAAGTAAAGGTGATTGTGCTGTGTGTGAGAGAGAGAGCTTTTGGGAAATAGTGAAGCCTTTGGAATGTGGCTCTGGAGCTGCCTCAGAATTCCTCCAGGTGCTGGAGAAGCTTCCCCTGTTCCCTGTGCTCAGGTTTTGGGCTGTACCTTGAACCTCTGGAGCACCTTCAGCCCTGGGTACCTGCCAGGTGATGGTCAGGGCTGTGGGCTGGGTGGGGAAGTGGCCAAAATGAGCTGGGAGGAGGAGTATAATACCTGTAAAGTGTAGGTGGGAATGTTATTGCAGGTAGAGGACCAAGAAGACCCTCCAACAATTTTTCCAGTTTGGAATTTCTGTACTTTTTATTTCCATCTCTTGGTTTATTCCCCCCCCCTTCACTGCTCTCTGTCTCCTGTGGTTGATGCTCCAGGATGAGCTCACTCCTCCATTCCTCTCCTCACCAGCATCTTCTGGGGCCAAAATTGTTCATTTTTGTGGCAGAAGGTGCCTGCAGAATTCCTTCTTTCATTGTAGTTTGTAGGAAACAAAGTTGGATGTAACTGTAGTAAACTCATTGTCAAGAAATAGGTTATTGGTTAAATTACTCATTTTCTTATCCTTGGAGCTATAGTGTTAAAATAATAGATAATAATTCCCTGAAATGGAATTTCTGTGTTAAATGTGAGCATCTCCAACCACTGGGTGCAACATGACAACTCTTCAGCATCAAATAGAAATGCCACATAACCTTTCAGGACAGGAAATGAATAGCCCTGTATCAAATTGAAATTTCAGAGGGATTAAGCCTCTTTTTCACTGATAAATTCAGCACAGAAATTTATTGAGTGGTGCTGGAGAAAGTGCCAGCATTTGATGTGTTTGCCATGCCTCACAGATCAACCTAATCTTACAGCATTTAGTCTTTGTGTTTTTAAATGTGTATTAAAATCCCATCATATTGCAGATCTCACTGCACCACTGTCCAGGATTATACCTTGAAAGCTTTTTTTGGTCATTCTGCATCCTCTGTGATGTGATGTTTGAGCCTCCATGGCTGAGAAAATGAGAAAGATTGAGCTGTCTGATAGAGGAAGTGGCTTGGCAACAATGCCTTGTGTTCAGCTCTTAAAAATAGTGATTAAAAGAGCTGCTTTAATTATGCACTCATGTTAATGAATGATTTCCTTATGTTTTGTCACTGTGACTTACATGTGTGGCAGTTGTTTCAATGCAACTATAGTTTTTCAAATCATTGGGTTTTAATCAGAATAATCTGTAAATTTATTAGAGCTGTACACTTATTGCAATGAAAATGTGTCCAATAAAGCTGGAAATGTTTTGCATAAGCCATGTATGTGGCTGCCAAATTCTTTTCAAATATGCACTGATGGGATGTTTACAACCACAAAGGTTTGGGGGCAAAAAAGGTGCAATTTTTGGTCCATTTACTGAGTAGGTCACGTCCACCCCAATGGGATCTTGGGAAGATTTCCTGTATCTCTGCCATTTAAGGGATGTTGGGATCTGTTCTGTGGTTCTTTGGGGTGCTGCAGTTGCTGTTTGAGTGGAGTTATTGTTCGTGAGACATTGTTTCAGGATGACTTTCTCCCTGACTCCCTTTTCAGGTGGAAAACCCAAGATATTTGCGAGAAAAACCGATGCCCATGTCCTTGGTAGGTACTTACATTCCCTTTCAATTTCTGTAGGACAAACATTCTTCATATTTTTAATTTCTTGCCAGGGCTGATTTTACTGGGAGTTGGTTTTAGCTCAGTAAGTTGCTTTGAACTCTTTCTCCTTCAACAGGTGTCACCCAGAATTGGCCTTGGGAAAAGCCGTTCCCGTGACCAAAGGGCTCTGCTTCGGATGCAGGAGAGAGAGGTGAGATTCCTGCCACTCTCTGGGGCATTTTCCTTGGAAATTGGGCATTAAAAAAGTTTCTTACAGCAGAAGAAACCCTTGGAAGAGAATTTTTGCTGAAGTATCAGGGCTTTTCTTTAACTCCTTTCTGTATTTCCCAATTACTTAGGGAACAACAAAGACTTTCAGAACATGTTTGAAAGAATAGAAGAGTTTGAATTCTAGGGATTTTCCAAACTACCTTTTAGCAGAAGCAGTGAAACCCTTGATTTAGTGAGATCTTTATTTAGTTTCTGTATACCTTTGAAAATCTGCAGACCTTGACCTTATTTCTGTTCGGACCTACATTATTTCTCTGTTTGCCTCATTGAGCTCCAATCCTCTTTTATTCACATTTTACTTCTTTGGAACATTGTGAATTGGTGAGATTTCTGTCAAAGCTTGCCAAAGGCCCTCACACCATGTCCTTTTGCTATGAATGTGTGTAAAAATAGAATTTTTGATCATTTTCACCTTTTTCATGGGTTAAGGAAGTTGTTTGTGCTTGTGATACTTTGTCACAAACTACTCAGTTTATTTAAAACATCTTTTTTTTTTGAAAGACAGTGAATTAATGAGAAGGAAAGGAAACTCAATAAGGAAAACAATTAATAAACCCCCCAAACCAACCAACCAGTCATTAAAAACCATCCAAATCCAACACTCTGCTCTGTTTGCCCCTAAAATTTCTGCTTTCAGCCACGTGCTCTTGGCAGGTTTTGTTCCCTGCTATCCCCAAGTACTCCCACCCACACAGGACCCCAAAGAAACCCAACCTGGGGAGGAAAGGGCACCATCAGCAAACCACAGAGTCATCCCTCCTGTCCTTTGGTGTCTTGTAAGGGCCCTGATGGATTGGGACTGTCCCAAAGTTATTTCCAAGACACTTCAGAAGACTCCTCTAGATACAGGGGAGGGTGGGTTTGATTTGTAGGTGCTTCCATTGTTAATAAAATAATGTGTCTGAAATGATTTGTGTCAGCACCTGGCAGCCTTTTTGATGCTCAAACAAGCAGTTGCACAATCAATCACTTTCTCTGCTCTAATATTGACTGTTCTTTTGGATTGACAATACTCAAATCACTGCTGTCTGAGGATGAGGCAAGGTTTCATAAGATATGAAAATAGCCCAGAAAAGAAATAAATTGAAAGCACAGTGTTGTCATTTAAACAATATTTTCAAATTAAATAAACAGGAATGTGTGCCAAGGAGCTACAAAAAATACCCACTTAATACTTTGCTGGTTCAGTGGAAAAATCCTCTAAACCACACAGTAAAAATGCAGGACTTCTTGCTAATGGTGCTGGTTTGAACTGGAAAGGTTACAGACAGTGTTTCACAATCACCATGTGTGTGCTGTTAACTGGGAAACTTAAATGTGTTTTCATGTTATTTTGTTTGTGAAGCTCAATTAAGAATAAAGCCTTTTATTTATAGAATGTAGATGTATTAACAGAAAACCAGTGCTGTGCAAAAGAGTTTGGGGAAACCTTTAACTGTTTTCGACCTCTTTGTAGTACAACAGGAGAACATAAAATAGGATAAGTGTGGGGGTTTGGCTTTTAACCTCCAGACCCTTGTTCATAAACCATTCCTGCACCTGTTTGGGCTCTGTAATGCTGAACACATGGCCCTGGGCAGGGAGAACCACATCACAGCCCTGGGAAAGCTGCAGCAGCTTTTGGGCAGCTTTCCCCAGAAGCTTCTGGCATAGCTGGAGCCTTTGGGAGGGGTCCCTGCTGGCAGATCAGGGGAGATGCAGCACAACAGGAAGAGCTCAGTTGGCAGAGGACAGCAAAGCACGACAGATGGGGTGGCTTGTCTGGGTACAAAGGGGACAGTGTCCCTTTGAACTTCACCTCTGGCCGTGCTGAGTGTCACCCAGAGCTCCTCAGGCAGAGGGGGAAAGGAAAAGGGCTGGTTTGGGGGTTTGCAGGAAAACAGGTCCAGTACCACTGTGAGAAAATCCTTCTGGGTTGAGAAAACAGTGAACTCTGTCAATAACATACATTGTTTTGCTGACCTTTCCCAAACCACTGGTTTGTCTGATGTATCATTTTTAAAGTTTGAGTGTTTCTTTAAAGTAGTTATTTCTCAATTTTTCATTTTATCAATCTTATTTTTTCTGAGCATTTTTACCTCAATTTCCTTCTCTTTGACTTTTTGTAAGCAAAGATATTTATTTACCTTATCTCTACAAATAAAACCTAAACAAATCTGGGGCATTTTGGAAATAATTTTCACTTTTTATTATTTTAAACTCCAAGTACCTGGAGTGAATTTGTCCTGAGTTCTATACCAACCCCTAATTAATTTCTATTTTAGCCAAACTGGCAAGCTTGATGCTTTGTGCAATAACTCTGTTCTGAAGGTTCATCTCTCTCTGGGTTCCCTGGGAACACTGAGTGTTTCCAGTGTTTTTGTTGACTATGCTCCTGTCACTGCTGGATTGATTTTTGGGAATTCACTTTGGATGGGATCTTTTCCAGCCTTGCATGTCCCAAAGCAGCACAGACTAAAGGGATGTGCAGCTGGAGGGAGGGGGAATTCTGGGGGAGGTTTCAGGAGAATGCAGGGTACCTGCAGGGTGAGTTCCACCACTTGTGATGTGCAGTGAGGAGAATGAAGAAGAGGGAAAACATGCCCAGGAAAAAGGAGAGATGAGCTGGGTGGTGTAAGATAACACACAGTGCAGAGAATGGGAAAAAGACAAGGGTTTTTTTCCCTGAGAATTCATCTTTGTATGTTGGGGACCAGCAGTAAGACTAAAAAAAGTGTTTTGAAGTTTTTTAATGTAGTGTAGAAGTCTATCTTTAAGATGCAGCCTTTTAAAAAATCTGTTTGGAACCTTTATCTCTCTAATCTTTATTTATGTTTTCCTCCTTTTCTTTTGGGAATGAGCACTCCCATTTGCTGTGGGCCATGGATTTTGTTTATAAAGATCACCCAGCCATGGGTATGGTTTTACTGCACCCAAAGTGTTGGGATGTAGTGATGTTTTTATGTTAAGATAAAATCTGCAGTGCTAGTGTTGTAGGTTAGTCCTCTCTGGCTGGAAGTGCTCTGAATGGAAGGTGTTGAAAGCAGTGGATTTACTGTTCTTCTCACTTATCTGGCAAGAGATTATAAATTGAAACAGAAAATTGCATCAGGGCTGGGATAGAGATTGTCCCCAAGAGGGACCATTCAGGGAACGTAAAGAATTCAGGGAGGAAAAAAAGTTGTAAAACTTGGGAGGGAGAGTGAATAACCCTTGCTGGTGTTGTCATGCAAAGAGGTGGGGGTTTAGGAGAAGAAAAAGAACATTTGAAAATTACAGTCCCTGCAGCTGGAAGGAGATGGTGGTCAGTGAGCATTGTCCTGTTTTGATTTCCTCCTCCATGTCCCAGGTCCCAGCACTCCTGTGTCCATGTCCCAGGTCCCAGCACTCCTGTGTCCATGTCCCAGGTCCCAGCACTCCTGTGTCCATGTCTCAGGTCCCAGCACTCCTGTGTCCATGTCCCAGATCCCAGCCATGCTGTGTCCATGTCTCAGATCCCAGCACTCCTGACTCCTGTTAACATCATTCCTGCCTGATTCATGTCCTGCTCCCAACAACATGTGCAACTTGTCCCTTGTCTTTTGTGTGGGGAAGTCACATCCTGCCTTGCTTTGATAACTCTTCAGAATGCCATGTAAGAACCCCCAAAGCTTCTTTTATTGCCACACTGGTATGAGACATCCAGTGTGTGTCAGGGAGAGACATGTTTTCATAACTGCCTGTGATTTACAGCTCCTGATCCCACTCAGGCTGCTCATGGAGATCCCTCTGTACATGTACAGTTAGTTAGTTACTTCTTTTTTGCAATAGTTTGTGAACGATGTCTTTAATTATTGCACATATGGGCTGGAGACATTGAGAGAGATCAAAGGGGTAGGTTAGCAATTCAAACTAGTGTTTTAACCAGTAGAATGTCCAGATGGTTGCCAAGCAGCTGGGAATTAATCTTTTACTGCATGATTAATCTCTACCTCAAAGTGTCTCTCTCTTTAAAAATAAAAAGAGGAACAAAGTTTTATTTTTTTTTTAAATGTGTAGATCCTGATTTTTGAGGGAGAAAAGGCATTGAGTAGAAAAAGTGCAGTACCCTCTTACTGCACATGTGGCACTGGGGAAGGGGAGGGCAGTTTTAGTGGCTGCTTTAAGTCCTGAAATGAGTGTAAAAACTTCAGTAGCTGCTGAGATACAACATGAAAAAAAAGATGAATAACACTGGGGAGAAAAAGTGAGTGTTGTTGACTCATTGTGTTCAGACTCATTCACTGGGCTCAGCATGATGCAGAATTATATGAAATGTTCAGGTAGTATCTACTCTTATGTGTTTGCTCCACGTGGGACATTTGCCACTCCACATAAGGCTGTTAAATAATATGGTGTGTTGTAGTGTTAATATGCATGTTATGTTTATTAGCTATATAAAACATCCTTTGGAATAAAAATCCCATTCCCAGTTATTGCAGTTGGTGGGATACAGAGCATTTCTCCTTATTGCCACTGCCCCCAACTTGGAAATCTGTGAAAAATACATTGCTGTCCTTTGAAAGAGCCTGATGACATTTACATATGAATAAGAACAATTGTCCTTTCAATTATTTTTCTGTGTGTATTAATTTCAGTGTCAGTTAAGAAGTCAGATTTTTCTTGCTGGGGCAAACTGGTAGGATTTGATTTGGGACAAAGACTTTCATTCTTAGTGTTTATTAAAATAGGACGATATCATGTGAATTGTTTAGTGAAGTGAATATTTAGTTGCTCTTTAAAGAATACTCTGTAAGAAGGTTGCAAATGGAGGTAACAGTTGTGGTGTTTTTAGAGAGTCAGGATAGAAAGAAAGTTCGGTACATGGAGGGAATTATAAATGTTTGTTAGGTCAAGTAATATAGTCCAGGTCATAAACATGGACTTTTGTGGAGGGACCTTTGGATCTGGGCAAAGTGCCATGTTTATAAAGGGGCTTTTTACATTCTGATTTCTGGCTGTTCCACTTGTTTGATGCTGCTTTTCTTTCAGTCCATCCCTGGTTTATCCTGAGCTCTCTGAAACAGAGCCTTTACAAGTCATTTATTTCACCTTAGGCCTTGCACTGGATAAAAATATTGATGATACTCAATGCAGAATTTGGTTAATGATGTACTAATTCCAAGTATAGTTATGAATTATTTTTGACATTTTTATTTTTACATCCTGTAAACTCCACGAGCTTTTCAGCAGTTCCATTTGGAAACAGAAGATTAGTTCCAATATGATTAAAATTCACATTTACTGTAGAAATTTCTGTTCAAATGCATTGTTATGCAGTATTTTTCCTTTTTTTTTTCTTTTAAAGATTTAGGTGGTTATTCTGGCTCTCAAATTGCTGTAAAATGTGGAAAGAATTACTATACCTCAAAAGCTAATCATAAAAATTTTTGAGGGTACAATATGATACAGAAATAACACAATGAGAAGAGACAGCTTGTTAATGATGATGTGAGATACACTGTTACAAATTACTTTAGTCTGAAGTCAGCATGTCTTTATAATAAATCCTGACTGTTTTGCAAGTTCAGTCCCTCCTGCCTTGGCCTTCCTGGATGGTTTAAAGCACTGTATAAATTATCAATATTTATTTTTTTAACCCTGCATGTGAAAATAGAGTAAACACAATTCAGTAGAAAGTTGGAGTTGTTTGTTGATACTTTTTTAAAGAAACCTTTTCCTCCTATGAAAATATCAAAGCTTTGTGCTGTGCACTGATTGCTTTTAGCAGCTGCACAACACCCAGACAAATAAGTTTTGTCGTGCACTGTGAGATACACAAGTCATTGTTCTGCATTGTGAGCTCTTACTTTGAAGTTCTCATTTATTGTTTACATCCTTCTCCCCCTTCCTCCCTCCCACATATATTCAGAGGCTTGGAAAAAAACAATAATCTGTCAAGCAACAAGTAGTGTTTTGTCAAATAGGCAACCCCCAGATCTCTGATGGATGGGACAGCTCCGAGGTGCCACCTCTGACCTGAGGGTGGGTGAGCCCTGCGATGGCACAAGTGGGCAGTGGGCAGGAATGCAGAGCTCTCTTGGGTTAACTTTGCTAACCTGCTCATTGAATCATAGAATCAATTGGGTTGGAAGAGACCTCTGAGATCATCAAGTCCAACCCTTGATTCAACCCCACTGTGATCACCAGCCCATGGCACAGAGTGCCCTGGGCTGGTGATCACAGTAGGGTTGGATCAAGACGTGGTGGATTCTCTATCCCTGGAGGTGTCTAAGAGGACACTCAGTGCCACATCCAGTCCCTTCTCCAGCCTCGTTGCTCTTCTCTGGCCCCGCTCCAGCCCCTCAA
>JAOXXN010000230.1:9235071-9251183 GCA_026770055.1 Myrmophylax atrothorax
CCTTCCCTGCCCCTCTCCAGCCCTTCCCTGCCCCTCTCCAGCCCTGCCCTGCCCCTCTCCAGCCCTGCCCTGCCCCTCTCCAGCCCTGCCTGCCCCTCTCCTGCCCTAGGCTGGCAGGGCACAGCTCTTGGGGTCACTGTGTCTGTTCCCAGCTGCAGAAGTGACTCTGCATGGAAAACACACTGAAAAGAGGTGGAACTTTGCTCTTCAGTGAGGAGCCCCTTGGAATCAGGGTTTGGGGGCTGGAACCCAGGGCTGGGAAAGCCTTTGCAATCACCAAGGAACTGGGTCTTCCCACCAGGAGCCAAGTGTTTTGCTGACAGGGTGATGGGTTTTGCCAGCCAACCTCCCACTGTTTTTTCCCCCCTCTGCTCACCTTTTGCAGAGGGTGGGCACAGTAACTGAGGCAGCAGCTTTTCCAAACTCCTCCTTGCCTCCATCCCCTCCTCCCCCCAACCTGGTTATTGGCGAGAGCAGATTTGACACGTGATAGGTCCCAAGGTAAAAGCCACATTAGAAGAGAACTTAAGCAACAGCTCAGGGAACAAAAAGCCCCCAAGAGCTGAGCAAGGTGAGCCCAAGGGATCTGGTGTCAGCCCCTGCCCCAGGTGCAGCTGGAAGGGACCTTCTGGAAAGGGTTAATGCCAGGACTGCTCTGAGGCTCTGGAGCCCTTTGAACAGTGGTTTTGAAATCTGATTTTCTTTTTTGCAACCAAGTGAGGTTTTTATCAACTTCCTATGTGAGAGCAGAAGTTGGAGCGGGTGCAGGGAGGCTGCTGCAGGATGCTGCCTTGGCCCTGCCTGCCCCGGGCTCTTGCACTGCAGGAACCTCACTCAGTTGGGCAAATGGGAGATTTGGGGCAGGGAACAACCCCAGAGTTCAAATAGTCAAGTGTCCTGGTTTTCCCTTTGCATCAGAGCCCAGGCCAGCCCTGCTGCCCGTGCAGGTCCCTGCTGGGCTCACCCCACCTGAGTGCAGGGTGTCCCTGGGCTGGGCCAAATCCCTTGTGCAAAGCAGCAAAGCAGCTGTTTGTGCCCCTGCCTGGAATGCCCAGGGGCTGAGACCTGCACTGGTGCCTGAACTCCAAAATCAGGCACGGCCCAAATCAGCTGTCATGGGTTTGTAGCCAAACACCAGCACGAGAGGTGAGGAGCAACATCCCTGTGGAGACAGATCCAGCCTGCCCTTCTGTTTCTGGGCATTTTGCTGGCACCAGGCTGGCAGTGGAGCTGGTGCATGTGAGTCTGCAAGCTCTAACCCAAAAGTTTTGTGCAGTTTGTGTTATTCCTTTCCCTAGCAGCTGGGGATTTGTCTTCCAAGGGCTTTTCACTTGGAAAAAGCCTGTTCTGAACTCAGGTATTCAGGGGCTGGTGCTTTTCAGGCCAGCTCAGGTTTCCATGTGCACATGTTTTATGGGGGAGCTGGGCCCAGGCAAGCACAGATGGACTCCAGGCTTATGGAAAGTACCTTCCAAACCAGCCCTGTTTGAATTTCCAGCCTCAGCAAGGAAAAATATAAATAAATAAAATGGGAGGTTTGCCCTTTTTTTTTTTTTTGGCTGGTGTATTTAATTGCATTGACAAGCAGAGCACCCGGCAGCCTCTCCACTGGAAATACCCCAGAGAGTCTCAGATTTTCAGAGATTTCCCCAAATTCTTCATCTGGGGAGATGATGTTTTTTATCTTTACCTCAGCAGTTTTCTGTTATCCTGCACAGGGGAGAGCCAGGCCACCAGTCCAGCCTGGGGGTACAGAGTGCAGGTCACTTGTCCTGAGTTGTGTGGGTTGGACAATGCAGGGAATGATGGAATCCCAGTGTTTGGGGTGCTCCAAATCCTGAGTGCCATGAGAGTGAGCCCAGAGTTGAGCAGAGGGGATGCTCAGCTCTGGCATCCTGGTGCTGGGAACTGGCAAACAGCTGATGGGGTGTGAGAGCAGCAGGGACAGCACCAGGATGGAGAAAATCTCCCGTGATTCTGGCTCTGACAGGCTGGGGAAACTGCTGCCCAGATCTGTTGTGTAACATTCATGCACTGTCTCTCCTCAAAGCTCTTGTGCCACATTTTTCTGCCTCACTTGCAGTTGGTTTTCAGCTCTGATGCAACTGTTGAAGGGCTGTGAAAGCAGCAGCTTGCAGAGCTCAGGGTTCAGCCCAGGCTGTGAGCAGAGCTCAGGACCACCAGCAGGATCTCTGCTCTCAGGCAGTGGTTTGTAGGTTTAGCTCAAAGCACCCAGACACATCTTCAGCACCTCCTGTGCCTGCAAGGGCCTGGCTGAGCCAGGGCTGCAGGTGTGAGAGTGCCAAGACTCGGGGAGTGGAAACTGCTCTGTCTTCAGGGCTCCCCTGCAGTTCTCAGCTGTGCATCCAACCATCAGCCTCTGCAGGTGAGCAGAGATCGTTGCTGAGCCGCTATTTTCTCCTTAACTTTTACCATGCAGGAAGTAAATAAACACTTATGAATACTTTTAGCATGTTTGTCAGGTTAAAATAAGTTTGTTTGAATGGGCTGAGAGCTGCTTTGTGTCACACATGGGGACCAGAACCAGTGGGGGTCTCCTCTCTTTCAGACAGATCCCAATCTCTGGCCTGAAACAATCCTGCAGACACTTCATAACAGCCCAGGAGCAGAGGACAGTGGGGCAGAGGAGCTGCCCTGGCAGGACACTGAGCAGCCACTACAAAAAACATGCAAATATCCATACTGGAGGTTATTTCCAACCTCTGAGGGGCTGGAGCAGCCCCAGCAAAGCACTGACACACAGACAGGGAGGCAGAATGGACTTGCTGGGGGAATGGAGGGGGCTGAGCCAAACTGTGCTGTGTCCCTTTGAAAACCTGCAGTTTCATGGCACAGCTGCCTCTGAATGTGCCCTCAGCTCTTCCCCACCTTAATCTTCTCTGTGTGGAGGGGCATGAGCCTGGTGATACCTCAGGGCAGCCTCTCCCTCTTGCCTGGGCACTGAAGGCAGTGCCAGGGGCTCCTGCAGCTCTATCAGTCCCTGGCCCCACACAGTTGTTTGTCTCATTTCTCCTTTGAGAGCAGCTGGATTCCAAGAAACCCAGGCAGGGAGGCAGGAGCACAAAAGGACCTTTTGCTTATCTCTGACCTGTCTGCTTGCAGGGAGGCCACAGGGCCCTGATAACACCCGGGCTGGGATGCAGGATTAGGCACCAAGGTGCATCTGCAAAGATCTGGTGGCACCCAGATGTGGCACAGCTGGTTTCCCACAAAACTGAGGCTCCTGTGTGAGTTATCTGGGCTCTGGAAGGGCTGCAGCTGTTTCTCAGTGGAAGTGTGACCTGAGTGTCTTCTGAGCTGCCCGTTTGTGTGACACTGTGGTACCTTCATCTGGTCAGTCAGGTAATGACTGAAATCACCCAAAGGATGAAGAATTTATGGGAAAGGGAGAACAGGCACACACAGCTGGCTTGTTTCTTTAGCAAACAAGGCCAGAAGTGCTGAAATGTCTTGGGTTTGTCCTGATGGAGAACAGGAGGATTTTTGTGGGATGGGAAGAATGTTTCCTGCCCAGCTCCAGTGCAGGCTGCCCTGTGGAAAGACCCACTGTGGTGAGCCTGGGCTGGAGCAACAGACAGGGCACCACAGGGTGGGTTTGTGTCCTGCAGCCTCAGTCAAAATTCCCCTTCATGGCATCACAGCCAAACCCTGCTCTTCCACAAAGGATGGGCAGCTCAGCCCAGCCTCGAGGGAAACAAGATGAGAGATTAACTGGGCACCAGATAATATATTTATTTTCAGGTAGAAAAATAAAACCCTTCCCAGGCTCTTTGGAGGAAAACATCCTCTGAAGTTTGGTGTTGTGCTGAGGCCTCTCTGTCTGGGGCCAGTTCCAGCAGGGCTGTGGTGGGCGGAGGGACAGCTCCCCAGTACAGATGCTGGGGCCACACCCTGCCAGCCCAGTGCCTCGTCCTGGGGTGACTCGGGGCCACCTGGGGTGTAGCCTCTGATAATTATCTTCATCTGGCCTTCAGAATATTATAGTTTTTTCCCCAGCTTGTTTTTTGATGCCCCCAATGTTTAGGCTCCAGTGGCCCAGCTCTGATGTCCTTTGTAATTACCTGCAGGAGTCCCAGTTTCTGTGTTTCTCATGACAATGAGCATTTCTCTATTCCTGCTGTTGTGTGTGTGCTCCCTGAACCTCTGGGGCTCAGGACATGGAGGTCTGGGCTGTGCTGCACCGTGCCAGTGGTTCCTGGGCTGGGGGAGGTTTGTTTGCCAGCACAGCTGGAGCAGCAGATGCTCTTACACAAATATGGTCGTGCTTTACATTAACACAGTTCATTTTACATAGATACTGATTTAAATGAAGTTATACCTAAGTGGTTTTGCCACCACAATATCCTTTGTGTGGCGGAAAGAGCAAAGCTTTGATCTGGATGGAGCCCACCTGAGTCTGAGTCAGCCCAAACCTCTCCCAGCCATGGCTTTAACTGTGGGCACTTGCCCACACTCTGCAGCCAGCCAGGTCCTGTCCCTGGCCTGGCAGAGCTAATCCCACCAGGCTGGGGCAGGCAGGGCTGGCGTCGGGCAGGGACAGCAGGACAAGCCCTTGGCAGCCACAGGGACGTCAGGAAACAGATCCCAGACTGTCCCAGCTGCCCTGGGCACTTGGGTTCCCAGGCAGCTCCTTTGTCTGCCTTATCTAGCGAGGTTGGCACCACCTCAGCCTCCTCTCCTTGTGTGTGTCAGTGCCCAAAAGGCTCAGATTTTGGGGTGGGGGTGATTTATACCCCTTGTAAGGTGATAACAGCTGTTGGTTCCCAAATCCCAAACCCTGGACTTTGTACCACCCCTTGGAGCAGGCAGCCCACTTCAAAGTCCTTCTGGGAATTGTCACTACAAAAGCCAGCACTCAGCTATTAAAGTCCCTAAATCCTGTCTGAAGCTGATTAATTTACACCAAGTTAATTAGCAGGTGCCTTTCCAAGGGTCTGATCCAGTCATTCCATTGCACGATGGCATTTTCAGGAAGACTTAAATCTTGTGTGTTCACAAAGTTGTTTTGAAGATGCTACATAATCTCGTAGCATCTTCCACCTGGGAACTTTCTACCATCTTGGAGGTCTTTACCACCATTAATAAAGGAACCTCATTAATGATTAATCACCTAAACATGAACTGGGGAGGTTTAGTGCCAGGTAAGTGCAGGATAGATGTGTTTGCTGAGCTCCATGTGCACACCTGTGCTCTGGAGTGTCCGGATAAATTCAGGGGAGACCTATGGACCTCCTTTCTCCCACTTGGCTGGAGGGAAACTGAGGCACAGAGCAGCTCAGTGGTCTGCCCAGGCTACTGAGAAAGGCAGAAAAGAGCTGGGAAGTTAATCCCCAGGCCCTGCCACTTCCTGGCTCTTTCCAATATGTACCTTTCACTGTAAACATTAATTACATACATCACAGTATCTAGGTGAGTGGAAAAAGGCTCATTATTCTCTCTGGGAAACTTGATCAAGAGACTAGAAAATAGAAAATGCTGTGCTGCTGAAACCTGGGGCTGATTTAACAGTCTGCTCTGTCTGAGAGGCCAGAATTAGCTGAGTCAGGAAGGCAGAAGAACCTGCCCAAGCAGACGAGGGATCATTTGCAAGAACCGTTATCAGTGTTGCCTCTGAAGGCTGTGGTTTAACATCTCCTCTCATGCATCTTAGAGTACAAGACACTCTTGGTATCCAGAGAATATCCCAGCTCTTTCTGGCTTGTAATCTTGCAGGGAGTTGGCATTGCAGGCCCCGAAGGAAGTGGCAGGAGCCAGGACTGGTTGTTCGCTGTCAGCCCCAGAGGGTCATGCTGAGGTTGGTGCAGGGAGAGCGAGGTGGGAGCGCGGCTGCAAAGGGGGCACATTGCCATGCGCTGCACTGGTGTCTCCAGGAAACCTTTCAAGCACTCCCAGGCCCAGCAGTTTGCTAAGAAGACCCAGATCTCATTCCTTTCACTACAGTTGCCAGCAGAAAGGGGTTTTTTCCTAAGCAGAGTCTGCTCCTGGCTCCAGCAATGCTGGGCACAGCTTTTGTTCGGGAATTAAGCCCTTCCGCACGGGGCTGTGCTTTGGGCGGTAACACATCGCCTGATCCGGGCCCCGAGGGGCTCTGTGTGCCTGGGGGGCCTGGCTGAGCCCCCTGGGACCACCAGCTGCCCCTTGGGCCAGGCAGCCCAGTGGGCACTGCAAATGTGCACTGAGAATTCTGCCCTGGAGCGAGACCACAGCAAAGGGGCTCCGGCCGAGAGGGCAAGAGCTGCTCCAATGCCCCTCAGCAGCTCCCCTGGAGCCAAGGATTTCCCAGGGGGGTGGTGGGGCTGGGGGAGACTCCAGGGTCTCCTCATTGCTTCTGTGTGGCCTGAAGGAGCTGGTGATTCCCTCTCAGCTTCTGCTCAGTCACCCAGACCTGTGTGTTGCATTTGTGGCCACAGGACTGAGCTTTAAATCAAACAGAACTGACCTCTGGGCAATCTCCGTCACAGGCAGGTTTCTAAACCCAGACCCTGGTTATTCCACTGCCTTGAGAGAAAAACACTTGCTGAATGCCTTTGAAAATGCAGCCCTTGATCCAGGTTTTAGTTTTCCTCCTTATTCTCCCTTTCCTTCCTCTCCCTGGCTCCCTGAGCAAGCATCTTCCCAGTCTCTGTATCTGCCCGGGCTAAGTCAAAATCTCGTGCCAATTTGACATTTGCCTCTTCTGAATGCAAGAAGCCCCTGGAGCTCAGGTGGGAGGAGAAACAAGTCACTCTGCTTCCCATCATGTGCGTGCTCTGGGCTCAGCCTGGGAAATGGGAGCTCCTTGGCTGAGTCTGCCCACCCGTCTGCTCCTGTCACCTCACACATTTGTCACAGAACAAGCAGAGCAATGTAGTTCATCTTCTCTTTGCCCAGTTCTCTCTCTGTTTCCTCCCCTTGCAGCTCTCCTCTGGTTCAGTTCTCTCCTGCCTCCCAGGTGCATTGGGGGTCAAAGTGTCTCTCTCCTTTTCTTCTCCAGTGGGTCACATTAACAAGTTCAGCCTGGCTGGGTGACCAGGCTGGTCCAAAACTCGGTAGGTAAAGCCAAAGGAGAGACTCCAGAGACCTCTGTTCCAAAGTCATTATTGCAGAACAAAGGCAGGGCCATTCCAGGTCAAGGAACAGCAAAGGAACAGCAAAGCAGCGGCGCTGCCCCCACCGGGCCACGACGACCTGCGTGTCCTTGTCCCCACGTCCCTCCGTGTTCTCCTGGCCCAGGCTGCTGACTCCCTCCCAGGCTTTCAGCAGGTAAAGGACCATCCCAGAGAGGTCACAGTCCCAGACATTGCTCAGTCATGGAATCATGGAATGCTTTGGGTTGGGACACCTTCCACCAGCCCAGGTTGCTCCAAGCCCCATCCAACCTGGCCTTGGACACTTCCAGGGATGGGGCAGCCACAGCTGCTCTGAGCAACCTTTGCCAGGGCCTGCCCACCCTCAAAGGGAACAATTTCTCCCATATATCTCACCTGAATTTCCCCTCTGTCAGTTTGAACCCATTCCCCCTTTCCTGCCCCTCCAGTTCCCAATGAACAGTCCCTCTCTCACTCCCTTGTAGCCCCTTCAGATGCTGGAAGGAGCTGTGAGGTCTCCACACAACTTTCTCATCTCCAGGCTGAACAGCCCCAACTCAACAATCCCTGCAGTGCCTGTGACACCCCTTTACCTGCTGTGTGACACCTTAGGGGGCCAGAACAGCAGCTGAACTCCCAGCACCTCCAGCTGGGCCAGCATCCTTCGGCTCCGAGCCATGAGGAAGGAGGGGACAGTTTTATGGCAGTGACAGTTCCTGGCAGGCCCTGCAGCCCTTCCTGCCTGACCCCAGCCATGCAGATAATCAGGAAGGGGCTGCTCAGCAGCTCTGCACTATCAGTGCCCCAGGCCTGGCCAGGACTGGCAGGTGGCCGTGCAGCAGGGAGTGTCCCCCTGGAGAGGGGAAGAGCCAACACCAGCTGCCAGGTCCCCTTGTTTTCTGGGCTGTGGAAGATCACCCAGGGAGGAGAGGCTGCATCTTTGCTTGCAGAGCACTGGGAGTTACACCCAAGTGGGTGGCCCAGGGACCAGTGCCTGGGAGAGCCGTGTCACCTGCCCCAGGCACACCTGAGCAGGACCTGGGGCTGGGGTTGTGCATGAGACCTCCTTGGTCAGGTCAGTTTGGGGCAGTCAGAGCCCCACGCTGGGATTTGAGAGTTGCAGGTGCCCTGTCTGGGCCTGGCACTCATTGCCAGGCAGGGATGGGGCAGTGATGTCAGTGCCCCAATTTCCTCAGAGGTAACTGGGGATGTTCCTGCATTCCTTCGCTCTGCTGGGCACTGCCATCCTCACCTTCACACAATCACAGAACCACACGGTGGTGTGGCTGGAAGGGACCTTGAGAATCACCCAGTTCCACCTGCAGCAGGCTGTTCACTGTCCAGATGTTAACACTTGGTTTGGGGACATGCTCTGCCAGCTCACCCTGTAAATGATGCTGAGGAGCTACAAAAATAACCAGTGAAGCTCTTGGGGCTCATTGCAGGGAGCCTTTGTTTGTCATCTCAGTGGGAAGGAAGTTCATACTTGAACTGCCACAGCCCTATCCCAGTCAGAGCCTGGCTCTGGGGTGGCACTGCAGGGCAGATGACCCCTGTCTGATCCCTGTCTGACTCCTTTCTGACCCCTTTCCATCCCATTTCTGCCTCCTTTCTGCCCAGACTCATGTGCTCAGGTGAGCAGGGTGGTATTTCTGCTCACAGGTGCAGGACAGGAGTGTTTTGGCCCCAGTTTGAGCTGAAGTGGCTCTCAGGCCTCTCCCAAGCCAGGCTCTCAAGCAGGAACAGTTCAACAGGACACAACACCATTTTTTTCTACCTCAGCCATATAAACCTTTGCTGATTTCCACTTGGGCTGTCTCAGAAGGTGCATCTTCAGGGCTGGGATGCTGTGGAGGGCAGGGTGGGCAGGCAGGAGCAGCAGTGGGCTCAGAGCAGTACCTTAGTGCTGGAATAAATGGTGAATATTTCAGGTGACTGCTGGAATCCCTCCACTGAAGATCTCCCTAAATGCAGTGGGAATACTGTTTGCCCACTGATGTGTTCACAGGGTGAATCTCATTAGCATGTTGTTAATGTCAGTAATTACTGCTGATATGAATGCAGAAGCTTATGCAGATAATGCACAACTACCAGAACTGCTGGGAGAAGTGCATCCATATTTTCTTAGGGATAGCAGCATCTCAGTGAATCCAATCTCCCTGGATCAGTTGGGATGTACAGAGGTGCCTGGCTGTGACAATCACAGGAGCAGCCATTGGTGCCTCAGGGAAAGCTGTTCTGGGAGCAGAGCTCATATTTACACACCGAGAGTTGTCCTCCAGGTTATGGGACTGTGCTGTGCTGTGGGGCTTGTGCTTTATTTCCCTTCATTAACACGGGGCTGACATTGCTCTTCCCCTGCACTTACCACTGTGGTTTGCAGGTCCTGGAAATTCCTTCTCCTTGGCTCTGCAGTCTGAGCTGGAGGGATGAGCGTGTTGGGCAGGACACACACACAGGCGTTGGCGTCGTGTGGCAGCACCAGATCGGCGGCTCTGGGGGGTCCCTGGGGGTCAGGGTGGGGGGTCTGCCACACACACGGCCCCAGCCGCTGTGCCAGCCCCGGCTCGGTGCCCGCTGGCTGCGTGGGCACCTCCTGGGTGCCCTGGGCTGGTACAAGATGTTTCCTTTCAGTTGGACCACAGGGAGCCGAGGGCAGGCAGAGCCCGCGCCGAGGCTCCTCCTGCACACTCTGCTCCAGTTCAAAGGCAGCCTGTGCTCCAGGTGGCAGCCAGGCAGGGGCACCACGGCTGGGGGAAGCAGTGGGGTATCAGTGGGGTTCCTTCTACCCCCCAAACACTCACGTGCACAGAGCACAGCCCTCCCCACTGCAGGGAACCAAATCCAGCTCAGACCGCTGGGATGAGATTCCTCCTGCCCATCGCTGGCACCCCAGGGCTTGATCCCACAGTATTCCCACTGCACCCTGCTCTGAGCCTGGTCCTGATCCCTCTGCCCCTCCAAAGGGAACGATTCTACCAGTGCAGCCTTGGGCACACACCTGCCCAGGCTCCAGCCCCACTTACACCTGGCCAAGCCAAGTTTAAACCCCAGCCATCCTTCCTGCCCAACCTGAGCTCAGTCTGTCACACTCCCTCTCCTCAGGCTGGTCCAGCCACGATTCTCCTGCCTGTCCTTCCTTGTGGGGCCTGGGAAACGTGGCTGGATGCTCCCAAGGAGGGCTCAGCTGGGACACAGGCTGGAGGTGCTGCCCCATCCCACAGCAGACTCAACATCCAGCGGGAACCCCGAGCGCAGCTTCCAAGGATTCTCCTTTCTCCCTATTCCAGCTGGGCCAGACCTCCTTCCTCAGCCCCTCCCTGATCCTTTCTCCAGTCTGGCAACAGGAAATTCCCTTTCTGCTGCTGTGCTGAGGAGCCTCAGGCTGGCTGTGCCTCTCTGCCTGGCACTGCGTTGGCAGACGGGCACCGGAGTCGCCACATCAAATGAAAAATCACCTGCAACCCAAAATTCTTAGAAAAACCCAAACACATCTAATCTCCCTCCCAGGGTGTGTGAGACAGAGGCAGCGAGATCAGGGCAGGGCAGGAACGGGCAGGAAGGATGGACAAGGGGAGAGGGTTGTAAAAAGATGTATTTTTATGTAAAATTTCAGGGCAGTGTTTTTTAGCAATTTGCATAATTGGTGACCACAGATAATCCCCTGAAATGACCTAAATATATCCCAGCTGGGGGCTTTCCAAGCCCAGGTTGCTTTCTGAAATTGATTGGTTTCAGCTTTGCATTTCTTTTTGCTCAGGTCTGTCTTCCTTTCTGTCTTCCCCACAAGAACCTGAACTTGGCTGGTTTCTAAAATGCCGATTTGGGAGCAAAACTGAACATTCACCTGGGGATGGTTCACTCTGGTTATGAGTCTGAGTCAATGAAAATGTGACTTAAGTTTAGACTTCATCAGGAAAAGGGAACTAAGGCAGAAAACAGCTGCTAAAGTGACAAATGAAGTTCAAATGCTTTTCATAAAAAGTCAGGTGAAATGACCTGAAATCTCCTCTGGCCTGAACTGTCAGCTGAGGGGAACTGGGGCTCCACTGGACTCACATCTGGCCCAGCTGCTCCAGAATTGGGGCCCTCCAAAGCCATGGCCACTTTAGTTAGAAATTTTCTAGATTTTACTTAGAAAATTTCTAAAATATTAGCGATTTTTTTCCTAAATGATTGGCCAAAGGACACAGTGAGTTGCCTGTCCAGTTCACCTTTACAAATATCTCTTTTCACCTGTTTTATCTCTTTCCAATCACTTCTTTGCTCTGTTCTGGAAGTCACCTCAGCAAAAGGCTTCCTTACATCCAACTGTTCCTTTCCTATAAAAATTCTGGTTAAGGAATTCTTAATTAAATGGATATACACCCCATGGCTGAATAGAGATGTGAGGGACAGAGTGTAAACCCAAACAGCAGCAACAGTCACACTTTTAATTTTATTGAAATAGACAATTGGTCCAAATTGGTCCAAAACCTGCTTTAATAAGGGGATTTAAGTCAATGAAAAAGCTGTATTTCTGAAGACAAAAGCTTGGATGCTGCAAGCTTCATCCTGCAGGATTCCCATGTGTGTCAGTCCTGGATACAGAGCTGGGATTGCTGGGATTCAGCATTCGATGATATCACTCTGAACTAATGAGTTGAACTCCAGAGCCTGAGCAAGTCAGAGGAAAGGGAATGCAGCAGCTGCCAGGAGTGGGAAAGGCATTAGGAAACACGTCCCTGGGGCAGCTGCTCAACTTGTGCTCACTCAAACTTCCCTTCAATTCACAGGAAGCATTTTTGGGAAGGAGGACTGAGGTGTGGGAGGAGGCAGCCCCAGCTACAGGGGGAGTCAGCAGCTGGAGAGCCCCGGGAATGCTCAGCTCTCCTGCCTGCAGGAGCAGGGCATGGCTGGGTGAGGGGAAGGTGCCTCAGCTCCCTGTGCCTCTGGGCTGGGATTCAGGAGCGCTGGAACAAACTCCTGTGTGGGGCCAACATGCCACGTCCCTGCGATGTCCCGGCCTCACCTGCTCCTCCTGGCCCTTCTTCATGGAAGGGTTTGGGTTGGGAAGACCAAAGATGATCTTGTTCCACCCCCTGCCATGGGCAGGGACACCTCCCACCAGCCCAGGTTGCTCCAAGCCCTGTCCAGCCTGGCCTTGGACAGTTCCAGGGCTGGGGCAGCCACAGCTTCTCTGGGCACCCTGTGCCAGGGCCTGCCCACCCTCTCAGGGGAGAATTTTTTCCTAATAGTCCATCTAACCCTGTCTTCTTGTCAGTTTGAAGCCATTCCCCCTCATCCTGTCACTACAGTTTCTGATGAAATATGTAATATATATATAAAATTATGAAAAATATATGTATTATTAATATATTATAACATATATATATTAATATATATTCCAAGCCCTGTGTGCTAATTTGGCACATTATTTTTTACTATTATATAGAGAGAATTTGGACTTGAGGCTGCTTTAGAATGAAAGGCCACTGGTGTTTAGAGTATAAATCAAGGATTAGTGGTGACACAAATGATCCTTTTATTAGACAAGTAGATAGTCAAGACTCTCCAGGTCCATATTGGAAGGCAGATAAAGGGGCAGTGTGGGTATCTGCAGAGAGGGTTGGTGTTTGTGCAGTAGAAATTAATTAGTGTCATGCAATGGTTGTTGGTGTTCAGTTTAAATATGTGAAAGAATAGAGAGTGGCAAAAGTATCTGTTTCAGCATTCTGGATGGCTGAAGTTCTGCTCTCTGTACACTTCCAAATGACTTGCTTACATCTCTTACAGCTTTGTGGAGTCACAGCAGACCTATTTAGTAAACAAAAGGTCTGGTTTTGTTTGAGACAACAGACATGTGACCACCTGGGCTTTTCACTTACTCTATTTATACACTGCATTAATATAATAATCATAAACGCTCCCTTTGGGTGTCATTTCTTGCTTTGCACTGTTCTCTGCTGCAGCTCCACGATGCTGTGGCTGAGCAGGAGAAGGAGAAGCTCAACCTGCGGAAGAAGCACACGGAGGACATGCAGGAGCTGGTGGAGGAAACCAACAGCCGCCTCCTGAGGATGGAGGAGGAGTACCTGCAGCAGTCACAGTCCACGGTGAGTTTGGGGGAAGGTCTCCCAGCAGCAAGAGCCTCCTGCACATCCCAACCCTCTGCAAGTGCTCAAGGACAGGTTGGAGCACCTTGGCTTGTGCAGGGTGTCCCTGCCTGTGGCAGGGGGTGGAATGAGGAGACCTTTAAGGTGCCTTCCATCCCAAGTATTCCTTATTTTTGATGGTGCAATGCAGTGATTCTGTCTGGGAGAAGACACTGTGCTGGCAGCCAATCCAACCAAGGATTTTCCCCCCGGATAAAATTAATCAAAGTACAGCCCTTCAGTCAATGATACACAGAAATATGTTTGTAATGAAGGACTGATTCTAAATCCACACAGAAATATGTTTGTGATGAAGGACTGATTCTAACATCCCTCACTGGTTTTGAGTCAGGTTTAGCAGAACTTTAGTTTCTGTAGGTTTATAGACTACAAAAAAGGATTTATATAGCACACCTATTTTCACAGACACTTGTAACTTCTTACTTACCCACCTTCTCTTTAAATGAGCAAATACTTGTTAAAAATCACATGAAAACAATTTAAAAATACCTATTGATTATTCTAATTTATTGCATTTCTTGTCTGGAATAATTATAAACACGTAATCAGGTATAGTGTGGATTTTGTACCTGCTTTATAAATGATGCAAAAAGCTAAAATTTAACAAGTAACCTCAAAAAAGCATCCTGTACTTTTTATTAGGATGAGGCATGAGGAAAATTGACTGAGTGAAAAAACAAATGTCAAACAAAATTTATTCCTTTATTAATGGATGTTGAATTTAAAAATTAACATTCAGATCATGTCATAGGTAACAGTAAATACAGAGAAAAATGGACACAGTCTGTCAGCAAGATTGAATTTAAGCACCATCAAGACTAGACAGATCTTGCTGAGCAGCTTCTGATTTAATAATTAAACAAGGTAGAGTTCAAGGCAGGGCTTAAGATGAAAGACTAGACTGTCACTGGAAATTAGTTTTCTTTTTTTCTCTCCTTTCTGTCTCCTGATTTTATATTTTTTTTGGTTGGTATTTCAGAGTTTCCTTGTTCAGAGCTTCTTGTTGTCAGGAATGCCAGTGCTGTGAGGGACAGGGATGGGCTGCACAACTGAACTGATGCCACAGAGCTCCCAGGGAAGGGTTTGTGCACAGGCATGAACTTCCTGGAGGGCTGCAGGGCCAGGGAGGAGTTAGGATACTTGGTGATATGTCAAGAGTTACTCTTTCTTTTTTTAACTTTAAAAAAAAAACAAACAGAAAACCCAAAACAAGAAAAAACCCCAAAGCCCCAAACTCAAAAACCCCAAAGCCCCAAACCAAACAACCCTCTGCTCCCAAGAGAAGAACAACATACAGGATGGAGAATTTTGCTGTGCTGTGATCATGGAATATCTGAAGCCCATTGGCAGAGCTCAGGTGACCATCCAGGTGGACCTTCTGTCTGTGTGCCAGGTGGGGCAGTGGCTGCAGGTGGCTGATGTTTGGGCTTTGATTTTATTTTAACAGTGAGTGAAAATTCTGTTCCATTTCCCTCATCTTCAGGCCTCTGTTAATATAAAAATAACTGTGATATGCACATCCTGCCAGGGCAGCTGGGCCTTATTTTGTGTCTCCTGAGTTGTTCTCTCATTTCTGTGCATGTTGCCATAAATTTGGGGAGCAGTGGGAAGTGGCAGAGCAGTCTCGTGCTACCTGCCCTGTTTTTATTCTGCTCATTTTTAAATTTGTTTACACTAGGAGATGAAGTTCTAGGAAAAAAGCTACAGCTTTTAATAGATGTGATTTATTGAAAGGAAATCACTATAATCAGAGTAATGGGAGGTCTAGAAATGCTTTATGTGTGTTATCCATCACAGTTTTCCCTTTTAAGAGATTTGCAATTTAGAAATCAGTTGCATTTACTGTTTTGCTCAAGGGAGAAGACAAGTTGCTTTAAGAGGGGGATACACATCCCTGTTTTGAAGATTCAGTTATTTTTTATATCCAACACAGAATTTACTGTCATGACTGATGACAGCTTTGCTGTTGTAACCCTTGTGCCTCTGGATCACCAAAGAACCTTGTTGCTCCAGGCTACTGAATAACAGCAGGGCTATTCCCTCCTTTATTCTGGGTTTGCTCAACATGACTTGTTCTTTTAGAATGAGACAATCCAAAAACTGGAGGCTCGTGTCCAGCAGTTGGCTGTTGAGGCTGAGAACAGTCGTTTGCTGCATCAAAAGCTGTCCCAGGAGAAGATTGAAGCAGAGCAGCAGTACCAGGCTGTGTGTTCAGAACTTCAGGAGCTCAGAGAGAGGTAATTATAGAACAGCTGCTGGTTGAACACTTAAGAATATGGAATTTCCACAAGTAAACATTATTAATTTTGCTCCAAACACACAGTGAATAGTATTGGAAAATTTTAATGGAAAAGTATGAATTGATGTCAAGCTCATTCTGGACTGACCCAAGTGACCGTCCTAAGGAGGGTGTTACTTTTCCATTATTTATGAGCAGCTCATTCTGTGAGAAGAGCAGTGGCTCAAACAGACATAAATTGATACTGAGCAGGGAAAATGCCAAACCATGGAAGCAGTTTCCATATTCTGTTTGCTGCTCCTTGCAGGTTCCACTCCCTTCAGAAGGACAAGGACCGTGTCATGCAGGAGCACAGGGAGAACCTCCAGCGCCTGCAGAGCAAGTTCGATGTTGATCGAGATGTTCTAAAGCAGGAACAAGCTCTGTCTGCAGCCAAGGTAGGAGGGGCAGGAAAATGGGGTTAGTTTTTGAGTGGTCTCCTCAATATAAATATCAATATAATGCTCTTTAGCTCTCTGAGTTAGTCATGGGGAGCAACGAGGCTGGAGAAGGAACTGGAGCACAAGTGCTGTGGGGAGAGGCTGAGGGAGCTGGGGGTGTTCAGCCTGGAGAAGAGGAGGCTCAGAGGTG
>JAOXXN010000230.1:9254139-9272336 GCA_026770055.1 Myrmophylax atrothorax
CACGCCGGAGCCACCGGGAGCATCTCCATTCCCGCTCCGCCGCCGCCCCGCACCGGGCTGTGCTTCGCGTGTCACCGGCGTGGGGCTGCCGGACCCCCAGGGAGCGCCCCTGGGGCACGGGGATGCTGCGGGGGCGCGCACAGGTGAGCGGCGATGCGCGGGTGAGGTGCCCGCCGTGGGCAGCGGTCACCGGGGATGGGGCATGGCCGTGGGCGCGGGCTCCGGAGGGATGCCCGGGGTCCATGGGAAGCGCTGCCCTGGCTGGAATTGCGGGATGCCCGGGATGCATGGGGAGCGTTGCCCTGGCTGGCATTGAGGGCTACTCTCCAAAGGGATGCCCGGGATCCATGGGAAGCGCTGCCCTGGCTGGAATTGCGGGTTCCTCTCCCGAGGGATGCCCGAGATCCATGGGAAGCGCTGCCCTGGCTGGAATTGCGGGTTCCCCTCCCGAGGGATGCGCGGGATGCATGGGAAGCGCTGCCCTGGCTGGAATTGTGTGCTCCCAAGGCATGCCCGGGGTCCATGGGAAGCGCTGCCCTGGCTGGAATTGCGGGCTCCTCTCCCGAAGGATGCCCGCAGCCCCGGGATCCATGGGAAGCGCTGCCCTGGCTGGAATTGCGGGCTCCCGAAGGATGCCCGCAGTCCTGGATCCATGGGGAGCGCTGGTACCAACGGGGTCGTCCCAGAGTTGCGGGAGCGAGCGCGTAATTCCAGCGCTTCCACATTGGCTTGGGAAGCGCGGGGGGAAATTGACTGGCTGGTCCTTCCCGGCTTTGCCCGCGGCATCCAGGGTTGTGAAATCCAGAGAGCAGGGAGCGCTCGTGACTTGTTAATCGTTCTGCTGCGTCTGAAATTCTGATTAAAACATGTATCGGAATAAATTAGGGGAGGCTGAGATCCATGGAGTGATTACTTGGGTGCCTGTGATTAAGAGCATCTTTTCCCCTTCCTGTATTATTAAAACGTTCCCGTTGTTTTCAATGACACTTGGATGATTGTGATGGAAATTACTGAACAAGGGCAAACGGGACCTCCTTCACTTTTGCTGCAAGGGCCTGATCCCACAGGGAGCAACTTCCTGGCTCTGCAGCTCCTGGAACCCCTCTCCTGAGTCCTGGCTCCTGTCCTGGCTGCCCTTCCCCTGGCAAACCCTCCTTGGGCAGGTAGAGTTGCTGGTGGTTTGCACAGAACTGTTGTCCTTGCTGGTTCCTGATGAGCCCCCAGGGATGGGACAGTCCCGTGGGATTCTGAAGCTGCAGCTGACCTTGGAAAGCTCTGTGGTTTTCCCTCTCAGCTTTTGCCTAAGTTGCCCTTGTACACTTGGATTTGGGGGCCAGTGCCTGCCCAGGTCCTGGGAATGCCTTGGATTGGGATCATCCCCCTGTGGTGGTTTGTTGGGTCATGGCAATGAACGTGCTACACTTGCACCTTCGTCCTGCTTGGGGGAAAACATGATTGAGGACTGGGTGGGGAATGAATGGGGCTGTTTCTTCCCTTCTGGGCCCTGGAATGGTGGAGGTGGAACGGGAATGTGGCTCAACCTCTGCTTGGGGTACAGGCACATCACTCCTGCTCCTGCTTTGGCTGTGGGATTCTTCCCAGAATCATGATTCCCATAGGAGAGAAAAGCTATTTTCCTTCTCCAGCAGCAGAGCAACATAAAAATGTTTTTAGGTGGATTCTCCCAACAAGAATTTAATCTGCAGCCTCTTTGTTGTTATTCTTGCATTAATGATCCAGTTATGCTTTCTGGGGTATTAAAGGCAATATTCTGGAGTCCTGAAGCAAATGCTTGTCATCTTTAATGATAACTGACTTTGGGATCTGGCCCTACGTAATCTCAGGTGATGCTGACTGTAATTTGCCCTAAGGGAGACAAGAGAAACTGATGTTTGAAATGGCCTTTTCAGTGTCTCTGGTTGCTCTTGACCGAAGCAGAATTCACTGATTTGTCTGGTCTTGCTTGGAAGAGGAAAGACAGTGGTGGTGGTGGGTTTTTTTCTGTCAGGGGTGATCATGCCCTGTAGTCACTCAGTGGCCAGGAACACGGGAAAAGCCTTGTGAGCCTCGTTTGAAGGGATCAGTGTGTATAACAGGGGGAGAAAACCCTGTTTGTGAGAACCAGAGCTGTGTTTTTGAGGCGAAGTTCTCGTGCTGTAGTGAGGAGCATGGTATAAATAGCAGTGCTGGGTTTTAGCCACTGAATTCAAAGTTATGGTTTCCACAGCAACCAGCACTCAGGCTGTGGTTTGTGTATGGAATATTTCCCCCTTTTTTAAAAAAAAACCCCACGTGTCTGCCTTCTGGTGTTGTGCTGTGTCCATCCCTCCTCTACCAACACCCCACACTTGTTCCTCCTGTGCTGTTTTTGAGCATCCCCCCCTGCATTCCTTCTCCCAGTGGCTGTTGTCTTGCTCCATTCCCAGCTCCAGGCTTCCCACTGCCTTTTCCTGTGCCAGGACATCCCAGCCTGGCCACCATATTCCTTTGTCTTCCAAGCCCTCCTTTTGCCCCTGGCACTTGCTTCCTGCTGTGATGGGCACAGCCCAGCTTGGCATCCCATCTCCCTCCAATACCCACAGGTGTTTCCCATCTCTCCCTTACCTGGAGGGTCCTTATCCACATGCCCTCCAGGCTCTGGCTCAGTCATTTCTCTTGCAGCCCAAAGGAAATGAGGGCAGTGCACTGTGTGAAGGACCCTGGGATGTGCCCTTCCCATAGGAAGATCAGGATGCAGTGCTTGTTTTTATGAATGTTTGTCATACAAATGTGCAGCGTTGCTAAAGTGGTTTCATTTATAGCCAGGGGGTTGATGTATCTACATGGTTGTGTCCAAGTTACAGTTTCCAGAGCAACTGGAGCAGCTTTGTGTCTTGGAAGACTGTTAACTAAAGCATGAAACATCACATCGAATTTTCCTTCCTCAAATTCTGTGATTTCAGCTACTGTTAAAAACGCAGCTGTGCTTATCTCAGAGCATGTTTAAAAGCCTTGGGTGACCAAGCAGATCATCTTCAGAGACCTACCTCTGCCATGAGAGCAGGAATGGAAAATGCCAGCTCCAAAAGTTACAGAATAAGGCACTTTAGTAGAAGGAGGAAACAAAATAACCTACAAAAAAAGCTACCAAAAGAAAAAGCCAAAAACCGATGAAATGTGCCATACTAGGGGCAGTTTTGGGCACCACGATAAAAGAAGGTTATAGAGCTGTTGGGGAGCATCCAAAGGAGGGACAGAGAGATGGTGATGGGTGGGGAGGGGCCTTACAAGGAGCAGCTGAGGGCACTTGGAATGTTCAGCTGGAGAAGAGGAGCCTGAGGTCAGACCTCACCGGGATCTGCAGCTGTGATCTCTGCTCTCTGTGAGCAGGGACAGGACCTGAGGGGATGGCTGGAGCTGTGCTGGGGAGGGTTAGGTGGGATATCAGGAAAAGGCTCTTCCCCCAAAGAGTGGTGGGCACTGACCAGGCTCCCCAGGGCAGTGGGCACAGCCCCGAGGCTGCCAGAGCTCCAGGAGGGTTTGGATGATCCTCTCAGAGAGCAGGTGGGATTGTTGGGGTGTCTGTGCAAGGCCAGGGCTTTGACTGGATGATTCCTGTGGGTCCTTCCAACTCAGGATATTCCATGATTCAAAGTCCAAATGCCATCAAATGCCTCACATCTACTCTATTAAACTTCTGTGTTGCCCTTCTGTCCTGTGAGCCTTGAGTGGGGTTTGAGGGTCATTTGGGGGAGCTCCTTGGCATGGGCTGAGAGCACATCAGCAGTGCCCCCACACCAGGGACTGCAAACAAGGGAGCAGAACCTTTAGTTTTGGAAATAACTTCAGGGCAGTTTGTCTGTTCCTCAGTTCTGATGTAATTGTGGTTTCAAAACTAAATCTTTGAGAAAGGAGGAGAAGAAAAAAAATACGTGTGAATAATCTATGGATATAAATCCATAAAACAAGATAGATTGGCCCATAAAATACTAAAACAAGCTTGCCTTCAAGTAAAGGAATCATGAAGTCTGTGCTGCAATCTGTTCACTTGAAAACCTCCCCATTATCTAATCATCTTTATGAGTCTGCAGTGGCTGTTGATGTAGGACACTTAAACATCAAACAAATAATGGGCAGGAACCCTCAATGTCACTGTTTGACTAAAGGTGCTTATCTGCTGGGTCAGGAACCAGTTACACTGAATGGCTTTACAAGCCAAGGAAACACCTGCTTTTTATAAATAATCTCCTGCCTGTTTTCCAAACACTGAGCTCAGCATAAGGACAGTGACAGGTTATTCCTGAGAGCCCTTCTGGAGCTGCTGCTCAATGTACAGAATTTACCAGGTTTGGCAATTCCTTCTGTGCTCTGATGGACAGTCTGTGGCTCTGGAGGCTCTTGGAACCCAACTGAGTGTTCAGCCCAACCTGGAGAGAACACCCACAAGGAGCTGCTTAAAGAAGAGAATCCCTGAATTTGTTTTTTTATTGGACTATACATTTATTAGAACAGATTTTTCTTTATTCTGGTGACTTAATAGCTTGTAATATTACAGATTTACTGCAACTGAGTGAAGGATTTTCTGTGCTTTCCATCTCATGGAAAAAAAATACTGTTCCTTGAGCAATCCTAAAGAAATACAAACTCTCACACTTCATCTGCCTTTGACAAAAAATATGAAAATTCATGGTTTGGACCCTGCCTGGGAGGTGCCAAATTCCAAGATTTTGTACCTATTTTTGAGTATTGTTATTATCATCATCATTATCACTACCATTACTACTCCTTGTTTTATGACTATTATCCTTTAGGATGCTTAATGTAAGATACTCAAATTTGGTGTTTCTATTGTAAGAATTGATCAGAAATGATTCACTGTGGGTGTTCTCAATTTGGTAAGTAAGAGCCCTGCACCCTGGAGAATACATGGCACTATTTAGACAGATTTCCATGTGCTTTTCTGTGCTTATCTAAGGGAAATCTAGTTCCTTTTTTTCCTGTAATTACTGATATTTCTGTATTGTAGAGAATAATACTCACTTTGAGAAGAAAACCAGCTCTATTGACTACATTCTCATACTTCACTCTGGTAATCTCTCCTCTTGCATTTCACAAATTTTATAAATCCATGGGTGGTTCTCAACATCAGTGCCAAAGAAATATGCAAATATATTTTAGAATTTAAAATAACATTTATTTGTTTTGAACAGTGACATTGTTTTAGCTAAAATGTGGTGGGTTTTTTCCTTCAAATGGCAGATTAATGTCATTCAGAATGATCTGGATAAAGAAAGAGGAGAAGCTCAAAAGAAAATCTGCAAACTGGAGGAGACTTTGAAGTAAGTGAATCTGGAATAATTGTTGAACAATCGTTGATGTTTTCAGTAACAAACTTGGGCTTTGTCTCATCTAATGACCTTCCTGTAGTCTGAGTGGGTTTTTGAAAAAGGAGAAAGGGCAAAGCAAGAACCAAATCCCCCAAATTTGTTGCCTTTCAAGTGCTGGGAGTTGGGGTTCCTGATGCCACTGGTCCTGCCCTCTGAACTAAATGGCTCTGGGTTCAGTTCAGAGGAGATTCATTGTAAGTAAATAATCCAAACTAGAGGCTGGTTGTTTGGGACTGTTTTAGGGAAAGGGATAAATTTGAAAGGTGTATTTATTTAAATACCATTTTAACTTGGTCTAGTATATGATGTGTGTGATTTTATATTTTATTTAATAGCCATAAATTACAACTCTAATGTGGGTTTTTCCTCATTGATGCCACACTTTCTTGGGTCCATACTTGTTTTTCACATGGATCTAAGGCTTGGGGAAGTGATCTGCAGCAAATAGAAGACATTTGCCATTAACTCCCTTGGAGCAGCTTCTTTTGTCAACCTTGGGCATTAAAATCTAATCCAGATGCCCAAGTTGGATGTTTTCTGAGCAGGGGAGAGTTTACCCCCAGCAGACACACCCAGGACAAGATCCACTCCTGTTGTGCTGCTTCCATTTTTGATTATGTAAAATATAACTTCTATGTATTTATCCACAAATTCAAAGTTATGGAAATAATTTCTGGGGAAAACAGAATATTCTGGGACAAACTAGGAGTTATTTGCTAAAACTATTCAGTTAAATCTTACAATGTACCTTATCTAGGCTGAGAGAGGCAAGTGAAGGTGCTTTTATTCAATCAAAGTCACAGGGCTGGAGTCTGTATTTCTTTATTTCTGTAATCTCTGAGGTATTTGGCATAAATAGAGACTATCTTAAATCACTACAGACATGAATAAAAATTCCAGCTTTTAATCTTGAAATTCTTTACACTGACTATTATTTATAATTTTGGGGAGATTGAATTGTTATCAACTGCACTTAATCTTCTAGTATTTTATCATCTGATTTGTTGATAGTGAAGCTGCATTAATTTCCTTCCACATCTTTCAAATAAAGTGTCAGTTTGCACTTATTTCTGTTAATCAGAGCAGTCTGATTTGCCTGCCCAGCTGGATCCCCATGTGGGTGCTCTCAGTGCAGAGTAAACACTCTCCAGGCAGTGTCTGGGAGTGGGTGAGTGTGCTGGGGGGTTGAACTTGAATTTCAGCTATTCCCAGGCTGTGGTTAAGCTTGGGTTTAGGTTTGAGTTAGTGAGGCTTGGAGGACTCAAATTTTAGGGCCCACTAATTAAGACAAGTCCCAACCTCGTGCTTGGGGTGAGTGGCTCCTTTGGCCAAAACTGGGCATGGATCAGCTCCTGGGATTGGGGAGCCCTGGGGATCGTTCAGCAGGTTAAAAATGAGCCCTGGGGACTCTTCAACAAGTTAAAAATCAGTTGCTATTTCCCCCACAGCAAGTGATTTATACCATTCCTGCTTTTCAGTGTGTCTTCTACTCCCACTCCCGTTTTCCCACATTCACTTCCATGTCCTTTGACACTCTGTTTCTGTTATGCTTCTATTTTTTTGATTTAAACTAATGAAAATTATTTAGACATTTCTAATATTAAACCATATAAAACTCTCCCAATTTAAATGGAAAATGTTTTCATTTTGGAGGTAGCTTACTCTTCAATAAAAATCTGTACTGCTCTTCTTTTGGTTGTTTTATAGCAGGGTTTGGGGTTAGTTTTGAGATTAGCAATGGAATTAGTAATTCTAATAAGTAATTATTTTGTAATGGAATAGAAATAAAAATTAGCTTTCACTTGTGTTTTTGCCTGGATGGAGACAGAGGTTGGCAGATTGATCAGGGTGGATTTGTGCTCTTAAATATTAAAGATATTGTATTTACAAAAATATGGTGCCCTAGTCTGAGCCCAGCATATATTCCCTGGCTGGTTCTTTTAGATTTCTACTGTGGGTGCCAAACCTCTGGGTCTGGTTTCTGTTCATTCCTGACCAGGGATGTGTTGGGGACACGCTGACAGGCCCAGGGTGGAGGAAGTGCTGATCCTGCAGGGAGGGCTTTCTGGAAGCCAAGCCATTAATTTTAGCCCCAGTGTTTCTGGGCAGTATTAAGATATTTTGCATGTATTTGCTCATCTATATGTAAGTAATAGATAAGAAGCAGTGCTATTTCTTGTGGCAGAAATGGATGGTTTCCTCGTGGCTCTCAGTCCTCCTGACAATCTCCTGCTCTGGACCGTTCACAGATCCAAGATCTTCTGTGAAAATGCTTTATATTGCTCCATTTCTTTGACTACTTGCAGAATGAAATTAAGCAACTACAAGCTAAGGCAGACAGAGTAAATCTTGAGAAAACAACCTTTGTCTTGCATGAGATGGGTGCAAATAAAGTTCAGCATCTTCAGTAGGAAGGTGCCCTGTGGAATTGCACAGCCCAGCAGGTGCATCGGCGAGTTCTCGTGAACGCTTTGATGTGAATGCACTTTGATTGTGGAATGGCCACAGGATTCTGTCTGGAGTAGCTGCTGAGCTGCAGGCACATGGAAGGGGAAGTGGGGCAGGCCTTTTAAGGGGAGGGTTGGTTATTATCATCATTATTTTTCCAGTGGTGTGACAGCAAACGGTGCTGTTGCGGTTCAAACGTAGCCACACCGACGCAGAGTGAAAGCGGTTTGAGGCATCGTGTGGAATAGTAAAACCCACAGTTCTGGAAGGATCTTTCACTTCAAGTGCCACAGTTTCAACAGAAAATAGAGTTTACATAGTTTTATGGAAGGCTTTTTTTTTAATTCCTCTGAAGTTTAGGGTAGAAGTATCTGTCAAACCAAATCTTTTGCAAAAGAATTGCTCTAACACTCCTGACTGTTGGTCGTGACTTGCAGAGAGAAAATTCATATTTACTTCTGCAGTGCATGTCACAGGCATTGCCTAACAGCAAAAGTCACTCTCAGAAATGCTCCAAGGGTTTTTCTAGAATGTCCTTTAAATGGCATTTCTGTAAGAACAAAGTTTTCTCCAAAAGCTTCTCTGTAATTACTTGGGGGGAAAGGTTGTTTCTCTAATCCCTGTGGTTTGGTTGCATAAAACATGCCATGAGAGGGGGCTGCAAATAGGCTCAACCTCTGCTGGTCTTATCTCTTCTGTGAAGCAGGGGAGTAGGAAATAAAGAGGTATATAATTTGTCACAGTCCAAACTGAGTTGAATAAAACAGCAAAAAAATAAGAAAAAAAATCTGTATCCATTTGTTGCTGAAGAAATTGTATGGAAAAGAAAGAAAAAGCTTTGCTGACTTTATACAGTGTTGTTGTTCAGAACAGCCCCAACATCATCTCCTGTGTCTCAGTCTATGGAATTTGGATGCTTATTTATTAAAAACATTTATTTTACCTCTGATAATATTTTAATATCAGATTATTTCTTATTTTAGTTTACTGGACTGCAGGGAAATACTTCACATTTTGTTGAAAATTGCAGCCACGACACCAGCTCGGCTGGAAAGGGCTTTGGTTCTGCCACTTCCATTCTGGAGTCATCCCAGAATCCCAGAATGGATTGGCTGGGAGGGACCTTAAAGATTATCTGTCAACTCTGCCATGGGCAGGGACACCTTCCACTATCTGAGGTTGCTCCAAGCCCAGTCCAGCCTGGCCTTGGACACTTCCAGGGATGGGGAATTATGAGTTTGCATCCACATGGACCTATCAAGTTTGTCAATCTTGAATCTGAGAGATTTTGGACTAAATTATAAATACACTGAGGAGTTTGAGGCTGTGATCATCTGGGACCTGCATGGAAGTGCAGAAGCCCCTTCTTGGTGCTGGTTCCTCAGGGTGGTGGTTGTGATGGATCTCATGTGCTGGAGGGAATTATGGGACCTGATTGAACACTTTTTGCTTTGTATGTCTCATACACAAATGAACATTTCCTTATGCTTCTAAAATGCAGCTTTTCTGAGTTCTTTTTCTTCTATTCTATGGTGGGATTGAAGGAAACAATTTTTCAACCCCACATTAGGAGAAATGAACTGAAGCTCCACCTGTCCAGGTGCTGATGTTGTAGTTGAACACTACAGGGTCAAGGAATGGATGCACAACATCTCCAGTCCAAGGAGCCACAACCTTCTCCCTCTCATTCTTTGCCTTTTTTTTTTAAATCCTGTCTGTGGAGCCAAATCTGAGCACTTTGCAAGTGGAGATGACACAGAGCAAATGCTGAGCAGCTGCTTTATCCCAAGTCACTTCATAAAATTGTTTGTTTACATAAGGAACTACCAACACCTCTTTTTTTTTCCCCATGTCTTCTCTACCCCTTGTCTGAACTTGTTTAAAATTCTTCTAGGGAAGAGAGAGGGGCTAAACTTTCCAGAACCCAGCAAAAGTGCTCCTCTGTAGTAGCAGATTTTCACAATAGTTTCTAAAACACACACACAAAGTTTGCACAGTATTTTGGGATTTGTTTTAGACCCAAAGGTTTCCAGCCATGACTTGGTGTGAAGGTGGTGCCTGTAGGTGTTCAGCAAAATGCAGAAATGAAAATAGTTGACAAGATTTTGCCTCATAGAAAGTATCTGACAAAAATGCATTTGCACTTGTATTTTACTAAACCAAGCAGGAAAAACAATGTTATTTTGGGAAGGGAATCCTTATTTATTGGTATGAGTTGAAACTTTAGTCATTTCTTTATGCAAAGGGCTGCTCCTTTTCACCTCCTGGTGTGGTTTGCCAGTCATTTGGTTATTCTGAATCATTCCTTACCTGACATTGTCACAAGATCCATGGAGCTGGAGCCCTTCTCAGGCTTCTCCTGCAGTTTTAAGCTTGGTATTGATCCCTATAAAGCCTTGGGGGAGTGGCTTTGATACCACACTTACTAAAAAGACAAGGCTTGTGTTTGTTTGATCTGAAAGGCTCTTTTTGCTTTATTCAGAGTACATGAAAATGCATCAGATTTTAGCACCAGAAGTTGTATGTAAGGGTCTTCTAGTCTTTATGCTTACTAATATCTTGTAAAATTCCCCTGATGTTTACATAATTTTTCTTTTCTCTGCAGTATCAGAAAAGGGACAATGTAAAGGAACTGAGGCTACATAAATTTGAGAGAAGGGAATGTTGAACATTCTGCTGCTGAGCTAATAAGGAGGGAAACAGATGAAGGCAAGGGAAAACAAACATGTGAAGATAAATGGCAGAGGGAGGCAGAATAAATAGCAGTGAAAATAATTTCATTTTGTTTGCAATTTACAGTTGCACAATTGTTGGATCCCAACATTTTTGCAAGAAGTTGTATTTGGGCTTTTCAAAATATACAGAAATAATGTGTTGGAAAAAAGGTGTGATTTACAGTAGATCTTGAGAATTTGATTGTAGCAAATCCTTTGAGAACCTTATATTTAAACAGCTGCTTCTTCAAATACTCCTGGATGAGCTTCTTGTAGTGGTGTGCATCAGAAATGCCTTTGCACACAGAAAAACAGCAGCCTGAGAGTCATCAATGCAATGATAAATAAATACAGGCAGTGATGGCTTTAACCACAGCTCATTTTTGATTTCTTTTTTTCCTTTCCTGCCCCCTCTAAGTCGAATCCACATTCTGAATAATTGCTTGTTGTTAATATTTTTAGCATAATTGCCTAAGCTGTTTTCCTGTAGTTAATTCCATTTTCCCTTGAAAATGAAGCATTTGTGTGTGGAGGGAATTCTTGAAGGAATGGAAAAGCTATTACTATTTAAAGCAGGAAATAATTAAAGAAGTATGAGCAGGCATTGTCTTTAATTCCAAGTGTTGCAATAAAGAGCGTTGGGAGGAGTTTGGACTCGTGTTCCTTGTGTTCATCAGTATCTTTGATTCAAATGTTGAGTGTTGTCTTGTCACAAGAGTTGCAATATGAGTTTAAAAGCCTGTGATTTAAACCCTGATGTGGCTGATGGAGTTCTGATACAATTTTACTCTTTCAAACAGATCTGTGTGTGTTTTCTGGTGGGCTGGGTTTTGCTTGCCCCAGTAAGGAGCAGTGGAAAACCAGCCCAGCTGTTCTCCACTTGGTGCCCTGAGCATCTGCAACCTTTTAGAGCCGAGGCAGGCAAAGTTTCCAGCATATTGTAAACATTCCTGGAGCCCCAGCAAAGCCTTGCTCTGGGGGCCACACAAAAATGTGGGGGCTTTATTGAACAGCCTCACTTAAAAGCAAAAATTAAGGCTTCTATTAACCATTTACAGCCTCCCAGTTTCTTGCCCCTGTTTCTCTGGAGACCATGAAATATGGATTGGAAGGGAAGCTCCAGTTGTGCCAAAAAAATGGAGGATTGGTTTTTAACTCGTGGCTCTGGGACTGTCCTGTCCCTCCAGATGGTTACAGAGATGTCATGTGACATCTTTCTAGTGATCACAGCGAGGAAAGTGGTTCAGTGTGATGTGAAACTGCAGGAAATGAGAGGTGTTGCCTCATTGGTGTGGTGCTGCAGCACTTCATTACTTGCTGTAATTGCTATTCTAACAATTAATTAATTAAGGGTTATCACTACTGCATTTGCTGATTGTATATACAAACAATTAACACAATTGTCAGAACGATTCCCTTGTTATTCCCTTTGACATCAGCTTTTTTCAGATGATGTTTTTCAGATTCAGTGCATTGTATTTCAAGACTATAGTGCTCAAAACATTGTTTAAATGAGAAAAGCCTTCAACTGCCTAAAGAAGGTCTTACAGAAGATTAAACTCAATTACTGATTGTTAAAAAGCATGAAATAGTTCAGGCTGTCACCTTTTTGGGGTCACTTAAAAGCTGCCTACAAGGAAAACCTGTTCCTTGTTGTTACTTGGTGGTGGTGGCTCCACTTCAGTGGCACCTGATAATCTTAGTTTTGCTTCTGTTTTCATGTACTTTGTGCAACTTTCCTTCAGTTTCATCAACAACACAATCAACCCTCACTGAGGACTTGAAGCTGATAATTCAAACATTTCTTTAATGAAAGTTGTGAAAATCCATGTCCACCACACCAGCCTGGAAACCAAAGAGCTGAGTGGACACTCAGCATCCCTCAGAATGAAATATCTGTAATTTCTGATACAACATGGATAATATTCTTATTCTGAATCATAAACTACAAGAGTACATTTAATTTAGCCGTAAAAATAGTTACCTTAAGCAAGTCGAATGGCAGGATGAATTCTGTGTCCTTGTAGCTCCTTGCCAGGCTTGATGCTGGGTTTTCATCCCCGTGTCTTTGGTTGGCGAAGCACTCTTGGCTCTGTCCCTCCTCACACAGCTTGGGCTGTGCTGCTTTGGTGGTGTGAGGTGATTCTTCTTGCCTGGCTCTTCTGCTCTGCCTGGTGATGTCTCACAGAGTGTGCCCTTCAGCTGGTGTATTTTATTCTCCCCCAGCTCTCTGTGCCTCAGTGCTGCTCCCTCATCCCCATCTTTCCTTCTTTGCACCCTTCTGGGGGTGTCTCCTGAATCTCTTTCCTGGCTCTTGCCGACTTTCTGGCCCACCTTTTAATTACAGCCCTGTCTGGTTTTCTCTGAGCCATTATCTCCACCTGTCTCTCTAATTCCCCCTCCCTGCTGCTCTTGTTGAGGTTTAGCTGCTGTCTCAGCATGGCAAAGCCATGACTATTAATCTCTGTCCTAATCCCCCTCCCTGGCTGGCTGAGCCTCTCTGGTGGATCTGAATCTTGGAGGCAGTTTCTGCAGCACTGAGCAAAATTAGAATGTTTCCCTTTCCACCACATTTCCAACTCTTGCCCAGCCTTTGAACCCACATCTCATTCATCATTCCACAGTTGCTGTTTCTGTGCTGTTTGCACAGCACCCAGCACAACAGCACCCTGTCATTATTGTAATGAGAAATAGTCAGAATAATTATTAGTGTGTTTTAAGCAACGTCTGGTTAATTTGTGAGCCATTCATTTTGAATGCAGTGCATTGTTCTTATTCCAGTGTGATGCTACACACGTGGAGTGTTACTTACTCTGAATTCATTAATGGCTTTAAGTAGTAGTTTAGTTGTTAATGTTATCCCCTGATTTATTTAAAGCATAAGTATATAGTTTAAAATAATAATTATAGTGTAAATATTCATTGTTATAGCTTACTTAAGGAAGGCAGAGCAGATTTCTGATGTTAACATCTCAAATTATGCAAACTGTAAGCAATTTATAAGTGGATTCATGCTTTTTCTCATAAAGACAAGCTCATCTTATTCTTAAAATCAGGGAATGAATGATAAAATTGTTCTTGGCTTTATATTTTTGGCTGTATTTCTTTGAAATGCTGAAACAAGTTAGAATGCTTTCTAACAACTTGGAAATATTGAAGTGCCCAGGGACAGGATAGGGATGATGTTTTGAAGGCAATAAATATTTCAGCTTCACATTTCAGTCTTTCTTCTTCTCTGCTTTGATCTGGCTTTGGTTTAGTTATCATTCCGCTCCAATGACTTCCCACTGTCTCTCTTCCTCCCCACAGCACCAGGAAGTGTTCTGCACACATTCCAGCTGTTGGGCTGCTGTGCTGGGACAGCCCTCGGTGCTCCTGCCCTTGGCAGTGCCAGCCTGGGCAGCAGGATGCCCCAGCCTCAGCTGGGTGGCTGCACTCAGGCCCAGAGCTGGGACTTCACCAACACTGTTTGTCAAAACCAGTAGTGCAGAAAAAATAAAGTGGTTTTTTGTGTATTTCAGAGATTTGCTGCTACTAGGGAAGTGTTTTTCTGCTACCATACACTAACCAGTGACCCCTTCTTTTACAGACCTGTGGCTCTTCAGGCCTTAAGCCATTATTTATGGAGTTGAAATAGTTGGTGTTCTAGAAGTCAAATCAGAGGGGCTGCTGTGTGTTGTGGCTTGTAGTGGTTGTGGCACATGGGTATCAATTGATTTAAGTGCTGTAATTGTGCAGAGTCCTGCTGGTGCTGTGGCACCTCCTCTGGGATCAGGAGCAGGATTGGGGCTCAGCTTCTATTCCCTATACCAATACATCTGTCTGTACACTGGCTGGATCCTTGACTCTGGAGCTTATACAGAAAATATTAAGGTGAAACTTCTGAGTTTTGCTTCTGCATGGAAAGTTTGGGTATGTTTGATGCAGGTTTTGGTTTTAGCTATGCAGTTTGCTGTGTGTTCTGTAAGAAATTCTGCTTTCCTTTAGAAAAGTGTTTTTTCATATCTAAATGGACTATATAAGTGGTGATAACTGATTTTGTTTCAATACAGGTTAGTAAAAGAGTAAAAGTTTTTAATTTCTTGTGTCATTAAATAAAAACAAAAGCTGTCTAGAAAAAACCTCAGCAATATTCTCCTTCAACTGCCTCCCAGCTAGTGAATAATTGGGAATTTGGGTAGCAAAGCAATTTGCCTCTGAAGTGTTAATATTTAGGGAAGAGAGGAAGGAAGGGGCAAAGACTTGTGCGAGTACAGCAACTCTAAATACGTGGGTTAGTGCATGTGCGTGAGGTGGGATCAGCAGGGCAGTGGCAGCAGGGCCTGGCCTGTCCCAGCAGGATCTATCTCAGCCTCAGCCCCAGGGCTGAAGGCTCAGCCTTGGCTGCTTTGCCCACCCCTCAGCCTGCTCTTAGCCATGGGATTTAGTTTTAAGTCATTCTGTGAGGAGCAGAGAGTTGGACTCGATGATGCTCCTAGGACCCTTCCAGCTCGAGATATTCTGGGATTCATGTTTATCCACAGACATAAATCCAGGGTCACAATAACCTGTGAGAGACTTAGACAGGAGATGGAGCCTGTCCCTCTTGTGGAGTCCATCAGAATCTGAGTTTCGGGATTATTCAGTGGCAAAACATATCCTTGCCATTGAAATTTCTTGCTCTGGGATATGATGCTCTGTGCTGCCAGCAGGTTTGGAGAACCTGGCAAAGGATTTGCATGTTTGGGAATTCAAGCCTGGTATAATTTTATAAGAAAACATCAGGAGTTTCATGGTCTGTTATTATTGTCCCTGTCACTGCAAAGCTCTCCAGGCTCCACACAGGGAGGTTGGGTGTGGGTTTGCTCAAGAGATGTGCAACTCACTGTCCATGGACATGCACATTCTGCACATGTGTGTGCTCACACAGCATGGCTAAAGGTTTGTAATTTGATTTATTGGAGGGGCTGAGACCCAGCCAGGCACATCTCCTGCTCTGGTGAGCCCTTGCCTTGGTACAGGGAATGGTGGGAGCCCTAAAAGCAACCTGTTGGTTCCTCCAGCATTTGCTGCCACATCCCAGGTTGGATGGAGCTCCCCTGTGACTCCCTGCATTGCACTGTGACTGCCAATGCTGGAATGTCTCCCTCTGGTTGTTGTTCCCTCTTGGAAGGCATTTCCCAAAGCAAGGCAAACATTTTTGATTAGGCATGAAGAGGGAGTGTGTCAGATGTCTGTATTTGCCATTTATCAGTGCATTTCAGAGTGCTGCCTTGTGAAATTGGAATTCTGGGCTTCACAGGCAACTTTCCCTGAGATGGTTTGTGCTGTGTAAGATTCCTAATTCTGTTGCTGTATCCTTTATGGACTGAAACAAAAGGAATTTGCTGCTTTTTACATTGGGGCCAAAGAGTAAATTCACTCTGTTTTTATATTCAGGCCGGCTCAGCTTTAGGGGATTTAAGTGATGTAATTGTATTGTATTGGGCCCCACAACTAGTCCAAGTGAAAAAAAATAATCTTCAAAGTGAATATTTTAATGCTTCATGCAAGGCACATTGCTCAGTGTCTTGGGAAAAGAAGTGAAGCTTTTCTTACATCTGTGAACCCAGGGCCATTGTTGTTCAGGTTTTCTAAGCTTCTGTACAAATCTGAACTGCACAAAAAGTAGGGAGAACTGGCTCCCACATCCTTAAAAACCAAGTTTTATTCCTGGTTATAATGAGATGTTGCATTTATTCATGGGATTAAGTCCTTAAAAGAAAGGAAGGTGCATAAAATCAGATTCCTACAAGTTTGCATCATAGTATTTCAAAATAATAATAATAGTATCTTCCTCAAGAAGAAGGTGCATAAATTTGGAGCCTCACCAAGAGCACGAGGACTGACATCTTGTTTAGATTTGTTGTGTTTCCATCTGACTGGACCAAAACTGTCTTGTGACACTTGGCAGTGTGGATGTGAACTCAGCACTTCAGTTCATCCCACTTTCAGCTCTGGAGGCATCAGTGGTGTGCCCATTCTGAGAAATGGGGGGGGAGTTTGGTACCTGAATTTTTGATCTTTTGGATCCTCTGCAGTAGAAATTTAAATCCTAAATGGTCTTTTTGCCACTTGAATTTAGATGGGGAAAAAAATTGTTGATTTTGGTTGTGTTGTTTTTTGCTGTGTCGTTTTTAGTGTCTCATTAATGAATGGAGAATATGGGACCTTAGATTAATAGACAAATATGCTTCCCCTGCCCAGGGGTGTAGGGAATGGAATTGCTGAGGCTGTAGAAATAAAACCTGTCTGTGTAGGTGTGATGGATGCTTTCTAGCAAATTTGCACAGGTGCTCTATGAACACAAACACAAAATCTCTAAACAATTATCACCAAAAATGTGACACAGGATGTTGTTTTGTTTTCCTCTTTTCTGCTGGGTAAGAAAGGCAGTTTCCTCTTCCTGTAGGGAAAAGAGAAGTCTCCCAATATCTCAGTTATTCCATCAGCTGGAAGGTACCAAAAATAATTTATTTTTCTTTAAAAACCTATAAAAATAAACAGTAACACACTGACTCAGGGCTTGTGGCACGTCTTTGATCTCTTTGCTAATGGAATTCCCCTCTGTCCTCCACTGTGAAGATGTGGGATTATGTTCTTTATCCCATTGTCAAAGGCTGGTCTGCAAACCACAGAAGAGGATGTGAATACTGTAACTTTGGGCTTGGCAGCTTCCTGACCTTCCCAAAGGGCTCCCCCAGTGCTGGAATGGAGTGGCTCCCCCAGTGCTGGGGAGGTGACACACTGGGGGAGCGGGGCTGGGCTTTTCCGGCTCTTCTGGGTCAGCTCCTTTGTTTTCTGTGGAAATAATTTCTGTCAAAATGGGAGATTTATCATGAGGTGCTTCCTCTGCCTGTGAAATGGAAATGTCAGCCACAGGTCTCTCTGGCTGTGTCCCCTGGTCCAACCCTGGGTGGAGCCAACATTGTCCAGCGATGCCACCGCCGTGTTCCCTGGTGGTTTCACCCCAGCTCGGGCTCCTCTGCTGCCCTGTGGCAGGAGAAACCTGGCACAGAAAGTTAGAAACACTGCCTGGTTGCTTCCTATTTGGGGAATCCCATCATAATGTCATGAATATTTACAAGTTACCAGAATTTTTGTCTGTGTTGTGTCAATGTGGTGGTTGTCTCTGTTTTGTTCATGTGTCTGTAAATACAAAAAGTATTGATAGATGCATTACTTTTGATAAACCATCATGTATGAGGAAACCCAGCCTGATTTCTATAGATGTATGGGGTTTAATATGTCAGATAGTATGGGCTGTTCCTCTTAAATATCTTTGCATAGAGATTTAACATCTGTAGAGGCTGAATAGGTATTACAGCATTATGGCTTTCTAACCGATTAAGAAAGTACCAGATGTCACCATTCCCCTGCTTTGCATTTGGAGATTTGACAAGCAGAGAATAATCCTGCACTTTGGCTGAGCAAAGATGGCACTGGGAGAACTTTTTAATTTGGTTTTTATTTTTTTTTGAATGTGAGAAGGTGATCATGGTAAAAGGAGTTTGTTTAGATGTTGGATATGAGAAGGTGATCATGGTAAAAGGAGTTTGTTTAGATGTTGGATATGAGAAGGTGATCATGGTAAAAGGAGTTTGTTTAGATGTTGGATATGAGAAGGTGATCATGGTAAAAGGAGTTTGTT
>JAOXXN010000230.1:9276081-9287581 GCA_026770055.1 Myrmophylax atrothorax
CATTGTAGCACAGGGGTTTTTATATATATATTTTTTTATATATATATATTCCCCTGGAAACATGCCTAATGTACAGCCAACAGTTGGGCTTTTGATACAAAAGCCTTTGTTAATTGAGTTGTGAAATTGCTTCCTTGATGCTGTGTGCTGGAATCTGTGGCACTCATTATTCATAGGTGATGACTATCTTCAGAGAGCTTCACTTGCAGCCAAATAATTCTCTTTTAAGTTATTTTCTGATTTAATGTAAACTCACTTTAAGTGTGCAGTTTATGCTCTGACTCACACATGATTTGCCTTGAATTTCCACAGGCACTGTATTTTTGAGTGAAATGTATTTGAGTCTTAAATAGGTCTAGAAAAAATATTCAATTAATTTTGGTGGGGTGTTCACAACTGTTGAGTGAAAACCTGAGCCAACAGTTCTGTAATCAGGGAGTGTCCTGACAGAGGTGATCACTCTGTCCTTGGGTAACTAATAATCCTGCAGTGTCTGAATATTCATTTTCACTACATACAGATGGTGTTGTTGCCATTCCCAACCAGTGATATTCACCCCTTTGATGGTTTACAAACAACTGTAGAAATGTCAGAACATTTCAAGCTATGCCCTTTTTTCTTCTTTCAAATTAAATATTCCCTTTCTTTTACCATGTAGATGGCAGAGGTTGAAGCTGATCTAAGCAGATCAAAATTGCTCCGGGAAAAGCAATCCCAGGAATTCTCCAGGCAGTTGGAAGAGATCAAGAAAAGATATGAACAACAGGTCAGTTCTTTGCTCCTTCAGGTGGAGGGGAGGAGGGACACCCCTTCCTGCAGCTGTAGGTCAGTTCTCACTGAGTTCTCACTGTGTGTTTCTGTCCTATAAAGACACATAAATTTATATATATGCAGTTTTTCTGATGGGGGATGGAGGAGGAAGAACCTACTCAGAAAATATTTTTGTTTCCTCTTTGCAGTCCTTTGTGCCTCCAGCTCTTTCAAATTGTTTCCCAGGCTTACAGGTGGCAACACCTATTTTCATAATCACCAGATTAAATTATTTAATGCATCATCTGTTTTCCTTCTGGTCAAGAAACAGCGGTTTGTTCTTTTTATCCTGTTTCACGTGGGGAGTGTTCATCCAAATGCTTGTTTTGGCCCACTGAGAGTGATTTTCTGCATTGTGATGTAATTTCAGGGTTGGGGAATGTTCAGGCAATGTTTGGGTGGGGACAAGAGAGTTGAGTTCAGTGATGTCGTGAAGGGTAAAGGGAAAAACAGAAGTAGAAGATGACAAGTGATGGCGTGGCAGAGGTTTGAGAGCTGCACAGCTGAACAGCCCATCAGAGCTGGTGGAAGGTGGGACTTGCCCATGAAACTGGTGTGGCCTCTCTTGGTAACACTTGTGAAAGGATTGAAAGGTTTTTTCGAGTTCTTCTTAGAAATTATGTGGTTAATCCATAAGCTTAAAGTTCTCTCCTATTGATGTTTTTGTGTGGGTATAAGTTTACATTTCCACCAGGGAATAGTGGGTTTATTCCTGTTTATCCTCTGTGCTGTAATAAGGGGATGAACCACTGCAGTTGGCTTTGGTAGGACACCTGCTCTGGTCCATCTGGAAGGGGCTTTTTCAAGGAATTAAGGCACAAGATGACTTTGGTGGGTGTTGGGAGAGACCTTCTCCTGTGCTCAGGAGGAACAACAGTGTGTTTGGTTAGAAGGGGCTTTGTTGGGTCAGATCAAAGGATTTTCCTCATCCTCACTCAAATTGTAACGTCACCACTTGGGTTTGCACCTGACCTTGGCCTCTGGAGTGCTGAGGTGCATCTCCAGGTGTTCCTCTTACCTGGGGGCTGTTTTCTGTGATTCCTGTTTTTAATGACTCAGGAATAGCTGGGGGTGCAGAGATCCTGGGGGTTTGTTTCATACTGGCAGTAAAGACAAGGGAGTTTGTCAAGCACATGCTGAAAGGAAGTGATGGGAAGTGTTGGGGTCAGTTGAGTGTCTGCCTTGGGGTGGAATTATTTATTGACTCTTATTTTCACATCATTTTACATGGTATGGTTGGCTCACTCTTTTCTTTACAGTCCTCACAATTTGTGGTACATCTTTAAAGTCCAAAGTAAGCATTTATTCCAAGGTTTAGTTCCCAGGCTTAGGAACTAATCTGCTTTGTATCAGGAGTTAGGACATGGCTGTTCCTACCTACAAATGGTAATTTTTTCCTTATTATCCATGGTAAGATCTGTCAAACCATGGGTAAAATTTTCTGCCAAATACTCATCTGGGTTTGCACACTGAAGGCAAATGATGATGCCTTCTATTGTCATGGCTTGGTTTTATGTGCTTTCTTAGATCCTTGTGCCTATTATAGTCACACCTTCTGGAGACTGGATCAAAAAACCCAAACCCCAAGAAATTAATGTGAGGGGTGGTTTTGGTGACTGTTTTTACACTGCTATTCTGTAAGAGTTGATATTGAGGTAAACATCAGCAAAGGCATTTTTCACTAGGAGATGTTTGCTGCTTCCCTTTTATTTTATTTGGGGTAGCTGCTCTTACTGTAGGAAAGAAGAGACTTTATGAGATGTCACGGGAACCCAAGGAAAGGGTTTCAGCACTAAACAGCTAAACAGTGAGAGCCTCAGAAGAATTTTCAGTGGAATCCTGTTTATGCCCCTCTTTAAAAATTGGTTTCTCTTTGTACTTCATCTGGAATGTTCTCTGAAAACTTGTGAGCATGAAAAATATGTGACCCTTCCTGCAGATTTCAGTGGGTTATCACTGGGAATGACATTCTTTTTGTCTGGTCCTTTCTGCAGTACAAAGACCCTTCAGCCCCTCCATGGAGCAGGATGAGCTCAGTCCTTCCACTCTGAAAATTTCCTTTCAGTACTTCCAACTTCTCTTTCTCTGTATTACCCTCTATTTGTGCTTCAGAGCTTCTAAACCATTTTTAAAGCAGACTTTACTCACATTTCTTTGGTTGTTACTTGGGGAGGAATAGATTGAACCTGTTTAAATACAGCAGTGAATTAGAGTTGGGGATACATTTTGACAGGGCTCTTGCAGACTTCCAGTTGGAAATGCCATCCAACCAAAATCCTGGGTATTTTAGCTACCTGAGAAATGTAGTAATTGCTTTGAGATGTTCTGCCCCAAGTGTCTGAATCTAATTGTCAAATGGGATTTACACACAAAGGGAGGGAAAATTGACCTTCAGCTCCACTTTGCCTCGGTTGGCACAGTGAGAGGCAGGGGGGGTGCTGAAGGCACACTGGGCACTCCACCTGCCCAGAAATTTAATCAAATTGATGCTGCAGAACCAAATGAACTGATGTGTTACCCAGTTCTCCAATCTGAGAAACACTGAGGAGATGCAGGGCCTTGGGAGCTGTGGCTTCACCTCCCTGCTGGATGGGAAGGGCTGCCTGTGCTTCCCAGGGCTCTCCCTTAGTATTGATTCCCAAGAGATTGCTGCTGTGGGCAAGGTGGTTATGGGGCTGAAAGATTGTTCTGCCTGCAGGTTAGACTTGCTGATATGTTATATATTGATATTTAGCTGATATTTATATATGTTATATATTGATATTTAGCTGATATTTATAACAACAAACAACCTGATATAGATCGACATTTATCTATTTTGCTTGAAAAAGAATTAGTGCAAAGCCACACAAACCCATGACAGGCAATGTTTTGTTAACTTTTCAAATGCATTGAAATCAATGAACAAAGAGAACTTTTGGATCTTGCAGGATTTGGTTTCAGCTCTCACACGTCACTCCTGGTTCCAGCTCCGTCTGATTCGGCTCCACTTGCTTTTGAAGTATCCACTGAGAACACTCTTGGAGAGAAACTGGTGGCTTTTTTTTTCTTTTCTTTAAATATACTTCAGCTCAACTTTGTTCTACTTGCAGCTGTTAGATTTGAAAGTATATTTTGAAGAAAAAAAAATAACTCCAGAGTTCCTATCTGCTGGGAGCAGCTGCTTTCGGCACTTCAAAGCCAGTGGACACCACAGCGAAGGCCTCAGCCTTTCCTGCCTTTGAAATGGCTGCAGGATCTCTAGTCAGGCTTTGTGGCACTGGCAGCACAGGAAAAAAAGGTTGTTTGCTTTTTTGCATCCCCTCCCTTTATTCTTTTTTTTTCCCATTTTTTCCCCCCGTACTGTCCAATGACATCCTCAGTTTAGCTCTGAATGCCTGGGAAGGGTTTCTGATGAGAGCATTTTGGTGGGTGAAAGAGCACATGCCCAAACCTTTCAGCAATTACTCAAATTTGTCAGAAAAATGAAGGACTTTGCTTTATTTTTTTCCAATAGACACCACTGGAGCACCTTCTGAGGGCACATTTCTGGTGGGGAGTGGTGGTGGCACAGCAAAGTGCCTGTGGTGGGACAGGGCTTCGTGCAGGGACCTTTCCCAGCAGAGTCCAGCATGTGCTCACCTTTCTTCCAAGCAAATTTTCATACATTGTGACAAACAAAACACTCTCAGGGAACTTAATGTTAATTTAGCATTAAGCTTGTCCTTTTAAAAAGAAAAAACCCAAACCAATAATAATCCCTGTGATGAATGTTACACCCATATTTTGCTATAAATAGTTGCTGAAGTGCTAGAATGGAGGGAAAGTGAAATAAAGGAGATGCAAGATTAGTAAAAGAGCCAAAGTCTGGGAAATTTTGTTCTCCTAACAAGGAAAGAACACACTGGGAAACAGTTGCAGAGTTATTGTCATAGCAGGATGGTGTTACCTGATGAGTTATGGCTGTACTTTCTGAGATCAGATGCCAACCTAAATATATAAATAAGCCTTTTGGGTTGGTTCATCTTTAACTGAGTTTATTCCATTTAGAAATAATTATTCATGCTCCCATAGGGAAGTGGGAAGTTGTTACGTGGGGGCTGAAGAATCTCCTCATATCTCAGGAAATCCTTTCTTGCAGCATTTATTGTTGGGTCGTGACTTCTGTAGAACTTGTAAAAATATAATTAGAGTTGTCATCTTGTCCTATTTAGCCAAAGAGGAAAGAAAGAGGACACCTTCAGAAATATTTTACCAGGCATTTAAAATCACTTTGAAATCACACTAAAGACGAGTAAATAGTCTATGCCTGTAACTTGGGAGCACAACAAAGGTGTGGTGGTGCTTAAATATACCTTTTAGATTAAAGAAAGGCAGGTAATGAAGTGCCAGATCAGCTGGTTAGAGGTGAAAAGGCTTTGTCTGTGGTCTCACCTGCCAGCAGCAAGGACAGGTATCTGAGGTGGCTTTGGGAAGTTGTTCTGACTTCAGCAGTGTGCTGCAACAGAGGCAAATGTTAAGAAGAGAGGAAGAATATGCTTTAGATCTTTCTGTGTGTCTTTTATAACTTCCTCTGAGGTTAATATAAAGAAAAGAGTGAGGCTCTCTCAAGTAAAATGTTAATTTTGTCATTACAACCATTGTTTTTATACCTGAGTGTATATATTTAAAAGAAAACACCTTATTCAGTGCCAGCAGTGCCATTTAATGTTAAAGTTCTCAGCAGAATCTCATCCTCAGTTGCTTAAAATAATTCTAAAGTGTTTAGCTCAACATTTAATGATTGGGAATCTTTCCTGCTGATTTTGAGCTGTATAACCTTGTGCCAAGAGATTTCACCAGTGTTTGGATGATCAAGGCTGTGATGATGTTGTTTTGCTTTTGCTTGAAACTGCAGTGATGATTCCATGAAATGCTGGAGGTGTGGGGTGTTTCTGACCTGGGTGTGTTTTTATCTGGAAGTGAAGGGTATTTTTGACCTGGGTATGTTTTTGTTTTTCCCTTGAAGATCTACCCAAGTGTATTTAGGTAATAAACATTGTTTCATTCAGATGTTCAAGAGTTCAGCAGCAAAATGTTCTGAAGAATCTCACAGAGGGAGAATTTCCATGTTCTCTCTGGGAAGCTGGGCCAGAAGAATTTGTGGTGTAAAGGCTGTGACCTCGTGAGAGAGAGGGGGAAATACAGACTGGAGTAAAAAGCAGGGATTAAGCATTGACATCAGGAAGTTGCTGTGACTTGGTGATGGGACTTGGAAGGGCAGCTCCTCAGGGAAGGGAAGTTCTGTCTGGAAGGAATTGTGAGTGGCTGTGTAAAGCCAGTGCAATGGAGTGTAGAGTTATTGAAGCTGAGAAATGACCTTTAGTCCTGTGGATCAGGAGCAGGAGTCAGGCAGAGGGGTGGTGTGGGCTGCAGTTGGCTCTTCCTCCTGTTGGACCGTGGCCACTCCACCCTCTAAGGTGGGAGATGGGGAGGATGAAATGTTTCTCCTCCGCTGGAGCTGTGGAGTTTACAGTCCTGTTGTGTTTATTTGGTGAATTGCTTTTAGCTCAGCTCCTCTTCCTGCTCCTGCTCTTGCCTTCAGAGCTGCTGCAAACCTCAGCAGTGCCACCCTGAGCCACAGTCCTGTCCCCTCAGCGCTGGCTCCAGCCCACGGAGCCTTCAGGCACAGCACAGAGAGGACCAACCTCAGCAGAGTGTTCAGCTCACCTTGTCCCCACACCTTGTCTCAGTGAATTGCTCCTGTCACTGCCCCTCCATCCTGCCTTTCCTTCTGGCCTCATTCTTCCTCTTCTGGTTTTAGCTTTACCAATCTTTCACCCACTCAGGTGAGGAAAATACTTACAAAGACCTGCTTGAAATCTGCTGTTCCTCAGACCCACCAGCATTCCAAGTGTTTCTCAGCTGTGCTTTACCCTGCTCAGTTGTATTCAGAGATCCACCATCCATTTTTAATAGGCTGGTTTAGTGATGAGGACAATCTTTGTGAGAAGCTTTGTTCCCCTCCTCTCTGTCTGTAGTCTAAGATAATTGAAATACAGTCTGTTCTTGCAAGGAGGCCAAATGAGCACGTTAGTAGAAGCTCTAAATTTTTCATGTCATCAGCAACAAGCTGCATAAATTTCATTTAATAAATTAATCTAGGATGCATAAACGTTTCCTTTGAACCCTCCTAGCACACAGATGAATGCCTTTTGTGCAGGATATCTGAGGAGTAGTTTCTTCAATCAGCATCAACTTTTCACTTTATAGCAAAAACTCACAAATGGGAGAAGGAGTGAATTTAACCTCCAAGTGAGGAGTGGGTGGAAACCTTCTCATGGTACCACTGCTGTTTACAGAATTGTTAACCAGACAGATGGGTATTTGCACTGTCTCCTTGAGGCATCTAACTTTGTGATTCAGAGTTAAAAGCCTGAGCTGCCTGTGTAGTGAACAGAATCACCTTGGAGGGGAGGAGGGAGCGGGAGGCGCTTGCAGAGCACAAAGCGGTGCCTGCAGAACCAGCGAGCGGCTGTGAAGCCTCTTCTCAGGGTTCAAAGGAGGCCCTTGGATAAACCCTGAATGCCTAAACAAAGGCTGTGTACAGTAAATTCTGTAGCACAGCCTGCTACAAGCAGGCATTTGCAGTGACTCAAGGTCTGTTGGATTGTGAGGAAGGTTTCTCTTTGCAGCCTGTGCTGGCTCTGGTGGGTGGGGAAGGGGCCGGCGCCTCCTGGTCTTCATCAGGGGGGGTTTGATCCCAGGGATGCAGCTTCACTTCCAACACATTGTGGGCTTACAGGAGGGCTGGGCAAGGATTTTTCTGCAAGGACATACAGTGGTAAGACAAGGAAGAATGGCCTTGAGCTGGAGGGAGAGTAGATTTAGATTAGATATTAAGAAATTTTTTTCTCTAATTGTGGGCAGGCCCTGGCACAGACTGTGGACAGAGAAGTTGTGGACTCCCCATCCCTGGGAGTGTCCAAGGCCAGGTTGGACAGGGCTTGGAGCAGCCTGGTCTAGTAGAAGGTGTTCCTGCCCATGGCAGGGGTTTGGAACTAGATGAGCTTTAAAGATCCCTTCCCACCCAAACCATTTTATGATTCCATGATTTAAAAACCAATTAGCTTGTGCCAGGAAGATTAGAAAGATAGGAGGATCGAGGTGAGGTTTGTCTTGCCCATACTTTAAAAATACTAAAATTCTCAAAGGCCTTTGTAAATCAAAATGTACAGGTCAGGTATGTAATTTTAGGTACAAAGTGAGACCACTCAGGTGTATTGTCATAGTGGAGAGGATAAACCCAAGTGCAATCTGGCTGAAGACCAGGTCATTTCTCTTAGAGAATTGCTTGTAATCCTTAGTTTGCAGTTGAAGTAGAATTATTAGTAGTTGATGAAAAGGTGTGAGTATAACAGGAAACACAGTCATGCCAGTTAAATTATTGCAGCCTGCAATGAAATAAAGTCAAATGCATTTGCTGTGTGTGTACATTACCCCACCAGTTCTTGCTGCTTCAGTGGAAACCTGTGGTTCTGCACAGGTTATTTTTCACTGTCCCATGTGCTCTTGGGAGTACTTTGTGTTCCAAATTATAGAAAAATCGCCAAAAAAAGTGTACATTTCAAATCCATTTAATTTACCTGCTGCAAAGGGGTTCTGGTGACAGAGTTGGGGTTTTCTCTCTCTTGCAGTGAAGATTCCTCTTTTCTGCCTGAAGCTTTGCTGAGCCAGAGCCCAGCATGATTCCTCCTCACTCCTCCAGCCTGCTGGATCAGATCCCTTTGGGAAGGAGTGTCTGTGGGGATGAGTGGTCCCCATATCCTCATGAAACATGAATGTTTATTTATAGGCTTAGGAGACAGAAACTGCCTGATTTTACTGGGGTTGTTCTTTGGGGACAGGTCAGATTGTGGGTGTAGCTGCCTAGGCACAGCTTGGGGCTGGCTTTGATGGAGACACCTGATTTACAAATGCTCCTAAAGTGCTTCTAAGGTAGAAATACTGGAAATTGGAGAGCTTTAGGCATCCTGCACAGTGAGTTTAGCTCAGTTCTTTGCCATGACACGTGCAATGTATTGGTGGCTTCTCCAGCTGTTCAGTCTTGCCAGAACTGTGCTTTTAAAATCATCCTGCCATGCTAAACTGTATTTTATATAGGTGTTACTTAAAATATTTCTGGAATTGCAGACATAAATTTACATGAATTTTCATACTCTGGTGTCAAATATTTATTGTAGCAGTTACATTTTTCAAAGGGGCAGTGAGCTAACTAATTTCCTCTCCCTCCTTTGGGGACTCTAAAAAGAATTTCAAAGGCGTGCTTGTTCTTGAGAACAAGTTGAAATTGTTCTAAAATTGAAAAGCCTAAACTTGGTGTGTGATGTAAAAGCAAAAGCTGGATAGTAGAAGGTCTTGTCTATATTAGGGACTTGCTAAAGGTATTTGCTGACGTTGGTTATATTAAAAGCTTTTGGCTTCTGAAAATATCTCCTGTGCTATTTGTTGTTGATCTTTATTCTTCAGACGTGCTCAGAGCAGCAGGATTTTACTTTGGGTCTTTAGATTGTCTCTTATTTTAGCAGGTTGTCCTAAAGCACCTCCCATTTGAGTGCATTCATGAGCTGGGCTTGTCAGTGTCCTGAGCATGAACCACGTTGCCAGATTTGTTTGGCATCTTGTGTGTGTATGTGAGGAATAACAAGAGACTGTCACAGTTCTTGGATTAATCTTTTTTAGCTTTTTGCTAAGAATTTGGTTTTCTTTTGAAAATTCTGTTCTCTGCAAGAGTAAGAAAATACTGTTAGATTTCAGTTAAAAGCTGAATTTAATAGTGTAATTAAAAGCTAAATTTAAAGTAAATAGTGTCATTCTGGTGGCAGCTCAGTAAATCAGCAGCTGGCTGTTGCCTTGAACATGGTTCTATCACACTGGAAAGAATTAAACCAGGAAGAATTCACATAAGATGAGATCACAATTTCAAACACTTGTGTTCCTTGATAACAACAGTGTTCCATGGTAGGAAAGGCTGTGTCAGGTCAGACAGGCAGGCCTGCTTGGTTTTGTTTCCAGGCCATTAGTGGGGCCAGAACAGACGCACAGAGAAGGGAATAAGAGATTTTCATCTTTGGGAGGACAAGATGAGGAAACATCTAAGGGCCAATGAATACGATGTGATTATGGTAATAGGGCACAGACGATTCTTTAATGAATGTTTCTTTTCAGCTCCCCCCTAATTCCCTTTGTGAAGGTCGTGTTGCCTGTCTGGTTGGAATGTGTGGGACCCACAAGTGCCTGTCTCTGCACAGCCAGCCCCTGCATCTGGGCAGACATTGTAAGGGCAGCTGATGAAGTGCTCAGCATCAAGGGGGACATGCAGAAAGATCTCAACACGATACAGTTTTTAAAGGAGGTGATTTTGTTATATCATTCATAAAGGCTCTCTCTGCCTCAAAGAGAAGGCAGAATCCATCTGGTTTATGAAGAATTAATATAGTTTTCGTGCAGCTTCCTGTGATGAAGAAGTCCTGTAGTTGCTGAAAAGCAGCATGGATTTTCTTTTTCCTTTTGTTGGTGTACACTAATTTTTTTCCTTTAAAAAACCAACCCAATAGCAATACAAGAATGAGAGAGGGAGGGGTGGAAGAGAAGCTTGAGTGTTTGGCAGCAGTTCTGAGGAGAGCAGGAGCTTCAGGGAGTGCTCACCAGTGCAGTGGAATGGCTCAGTCCCTTCACGTTGTTGGTACAGGAAAACAGGTTTTGTTGGTTCTGAATGTGGAGTCCTTACTAATATTCATTAGGAAAGATGGGTTTGGAGGTGTTTGAGGCATGAAAATGCTGTGATCCCCATCCTTTCTTTTCTCTCCTGTCTCTTCACCTTCGCTCCTTGCAGGAAACTTGTAAAAAAGTTATAACAGAACCACCACAGGGAATAGTTTGCTTGAAGTGGGGAGGTGGATTTTTTATTTCAACAAATTTACCTTTTGTGAAACACCTCCCCTCCCAGTGCTACCCTTTCTCTTACCACACAGGACCTGGGGGGACACCCCTCCTGCATGCAGAAGGGCCTATCCCTTTTGCTCATTCCACCTCTTAAATTCAAAAATATTGTGTCTATAATATAAGTCCTGTAAATGAAGAGATTGTTAAATAGAACTCTTCACTTTGGTCAGTGTGGCAGACATGGTTGGAGAAGCAGGACCTGTCCCTGCCCCTCTGGCTCCCATTCCTTGCCTGCTGCCCTGTTTTCTGTTTAAAAAGTGAAAATCTCAATAACTGAAGTTCCTCCCCAGCAAACAATCTCTCCCCAGACCTACATGGCACAACCAACTGAAACCCCAGGAATTAAGAAAAGAAAATCTTTGAAGAAAAAGGCCTCTCCTGTTGACACCGTTTCTTTTGAATCAACTCTGTTTTATGAAAAAACACTAAATATTTTCCCCATGAATCTTGCAAAGGCTTTCCAGTTATTTTAGGGAGCCCCAGTTGGTTGTCTCAGGCACACCAAGGACACTGCCAGCATCTGAAAGAAACCACTTCTGTGGAGAAACCTTGGGCGAAAACCTGGTGCAAAGAACTTCATGTGAGGATCCCAGGCCCAGTGTGGCCCATATGTGTCCTCCTGGGGGATTCACCCCCGTGGGGGCTCCAGGCATCTCTTAATGAGCTCTTCAGTGTAATTAACTAACATGGCTGTGTTAAACTATGGACTATCACATCTGTTCTCCTC
>JAOXXN010000230.1:9316927-9330129 GCA_026770055.1 Myrmophylax atrothorax
GCTCCTTTCTCCCTATGGCAGCAGAAAACACTGTATTGAGCTATTGCATCTCCTACTGACTTTTATAAGAATTATTGAATAAAAAACAAAGCAGAAAAGAGGTAACAATTGAGTCAGGAATTCACTCAGCCTTTATTTTGGCTTATAATGTCATTTATGAATGAATTTTTCCTACGTTATAAAAATTAGGCCTGTTTTTTCATCCTAAATATTTTCACAAACTTTTTTAGGGAACTTCTGAGCAATGTAAATTCTTAGTTTCACTTATGTGTGTGTGGGAGGGTGTAGTCAAAGGAAGGTTTTATTTAGAAAAGGAAAGAAGTGAGGGGAACAAAACATGGTAATGGTGGGGGAATGAGCTCAGAAAAGGAGCTCTCACAGATTAAAAGATAATTGTGATTATTCCAGGCAGGGCTTGCACTGGGACAGCTGCTAAAAAGTGTCAGTTTGGAAGTCAGAGCATATCAAACAGCAGAAATTGTAGTTATTATCTTCATTGAGTTGGTGTTTCTCTGGGTAAGGCAAAGCCAGACAGGCTGTCATGTTTGGGGATCTGGAGATGAAATAATTTTCTGAGAGAATTATAAAAGCACATTGTGGATTATAATTATATACTAAAATGTCCTTTGCGTTTTTAGTCTGTGTATGGAATTAATAAGAAATTAAACATGTGTAGAGGAAAAGCTCAGGAAAGGAAGGAAAGGATCTAGTGCAGATTACACGATATGAAGCACATGTTTGAGATAATGCTGATAGAGCTGAAATATGTGGCCTGTGGTGGAGTTCTGTACACAAATGATGTGCTCATTCCCTCTCCATACACACAGTGTTACCTTTGACACAGTAGGGAGCGATGCCAACCAGTAATTAAGAAAGCACGGAAGCAAAATAAGTTTGTGAGAGGGTTAATATTATTAAATACATGTTCCAGCTGTGATAGCTGAAGGACAAACCAAAGGTTTGAAGGGAGATGACGTCTTTTGTTACACCATGTAGTTCAAATAGCTTGAAAAATAGGCAAAGTTTCAAGCCTTGGCTTTTTTTTTCCTCTCTCAGATCACAGTATTTATAACAATCTGTCTTGGGAAATTAATGCACGAGGCAATAGATCTGATAGTCATTCATGTCCCAGCTTTGGTCAGAAATGAATGTCTCTTTTTCATAGTTCTGTAGTAATGTTGTTCTCAGAGACTGCAAATGGATGGTTTAGCTGAGTGCAGACAGAGTATTAAAAATGTCTGAAGAAGAAAAATAGGAGTTGGAGAGAGAGACTAGGCCAGAGCTCTAGAAGCAGTAACTGGCAATCCAGGCCAATGGGAACTTTAAATATACACTAGTTTTCATCAGATTTTTTTGTGAAACCTTTAATAAGCTTGAGCTGAGGCACCTGCATTTCTTTGGTAGAACATCAATTTCTCTTATCAGTTTTATCACATCCTCTGTGATGGAGCTCCAGGGAACTGCAAAGTGAAGCAGGAGGAAAGAAGGAGGAAAAAAGAGGCACACCTGATCCAGGCCAGGATGCCATTGGCCTTCTTGGCCACCTGGGCACACCTGGGCTCATGTTCAGCCTCCTGTCCATCCAAATCCCCAGGTGTCTTTCCTGCATGGAGCATCCTCTGAGCGCTGCTGCCCCAGCTGACAGCCTGTCTGAGAACAGCAGGTGGGCTTTGATTCTGTGGCTTGGGGGTTTCTCACTTTGTTTGTTCTTTTTTTGCAGGTGATCTGCAGTCTGGAGAAGCAAATCCTGCAGCTGAGGGAGGAGCTGCTGGAGGCGACGCGTGTGCGGAACCAACAGCTGCTGGAGCTGGGCCGGCAGCGCGACGAGGAGCGGCTGCGGGCGGCGCGGGACAAGGAGGCTGCCCTGAGCAACGTCAGGGTGGAGGCAGAGAAGATGATCCTGGACCTGAAAAAGAGGCACACAGCAGAGACTGAGAAGGTCCTGGACAAGGTAAGAGGGTTGCGTTGTGGGGCGTTGGTTAAAACTTGGTTGTAATAATGCCAAGGTCGTGGGTTCAATCCCCTGTGTGGGCCATTGACTTGAGAGTTGGACTTGCTGATCCCTGTGGGTCCCTTCCAACTCAACGTCTGGGATTCTGTGATTCTGCATCTGCTGGTATCAAAGGGAGGAGTCATCCCAAAAGGGAGCAAAGAGAAGTTTGCCTGAGGAAAATGGTCAGGCATCACTTGAGTTGGAAAACAAGACATCTGCAGAAGGTCTGCTGTTGGATGCAGGAGTCATGGCAGGAGTATGGGATGCTCTGTGGTTCTGGAGTTAAAACCTTCCCTCTGAACACACTGAATCCCAGACTATTCTGAGTTGGAAGGGACACACAAGGATCATCAAGTCCAACTCTCAAGTCAATGGCCCACACAGGGGATTGAACCCATGACCTTGGCATTATGACAACCAAGTTTTAACCAACTGAGCTAATCCCATGGCTCAGACCCCTGGGAGCACCTCCAGCCCCAGGGAGCACCCAGAGAGGATGGAAGTGCCCTGAGGTGCATTGAGAGCCAGTGGGACTCCAAAAACACGGGTGATTCCACAGGTAAAGCCAACCAAGGACCAGGCTGATCTTCCTTTGCTGGAATAGGCAGTAGAAAGTTCAGCCTAAGCAAGTTTTTCTCCCTTAAAATACAGGTAAGTTCCTAAGGAGGCAAAAATTCAGGCTAAAACTGCAAGGAAGTTGGGTCTGGTTGCTGACAATGGCTGGTCTGATATTGCCTGTGTGCATCAAGTGAGCAAGGACTCTGGGAAAGGCTGGAAAATAGAGATTGGTGGTTTGGATCCATCAAGATTCGCCTCCATTCTGTTCCATGGGGTCACTGCTGGCTGAGCATCCCCTTGGGCCTGTGTCTGGAATTCAAGGACTTCCCAAACATCAGGGATCTGAAACTTGGGAGTTTCAAAAGCTCAACTAAAAAGCCCTACTTAATATTTCTGGTGGATGCTGTGTATGTGTAAGCAGATAGTTGTTGAAGTGTCTTTTATGGGCATTAATGCACTAAATCACACATTTTCTTGCAAAGGGATGTACAGTGGCACAAATTAACAATCTGCAGAGCCTGTTGGAGCAGCCTTTGTGCAAGTGACATTTCATTTACCTGCATCAGGTTCTTGGGCTGTGATTTTAAAGAGCATTGGGGGGATTATGCTGGAAATCAGCCAGGCTGGAGCCATTAAAATGGCTGCGATCAACAATTCACAATCTTTGCTGAATGTAAGGAAAGCTCCTCTTGGCATAATTATTTAAAGCCAAGGTCACAGCAAGTATTTAAAACCTTTGAAATTCATCATTAAAGGATTAATTTTAACTCAGGAAGACATTGTCATTTTTGCTTAAAAATGGAATTTGAATCTCAATTCTTTTCTTTCTTTGATCTTTTTTTACATGTGTAGTGTAGCAAAAGAAAAGTTAACTTCTTTACATCCTCAAATTAAAGTTACAAATAATCCTTCATGGGGCAATATCTTTAATAGTCTTGAATTGTCATTTCTGTCAGAAATACTGTTTTTTCCAATTTGTTGGATTTTTTCCTATTTTTCAAAAAATTTGCTAATTTTCAGCTTTATGAACTGCTACTGAATTTTTTTTTTTTTTTACATCTAATCTGAAGAGCACATGTTGAGTAAAAGATAGGAGGGAAAAAGAAAGAAGTATCTCTGTTGAAAAGTCTTTACAGACATGTGAGAATACCTGGCATTACCCTCAAATCTTCCCATTCTGCTTCCTTTCTTTTCTCAAATGCAGAGCTGTGGAAATCAGCCACAAGGTCCTAAAGGCAAAGCAGCTCAGAGGGCAAACTCCATTTAAAGCTCCAAAGTAACAGTTTCAGCTCACTTAGTTCAAATCTTGATCCTATTACAGTCCCCAGAACTTTGATGAAGGAGATTTTATCCAAGAGGGAAAAAAAAAAGGCTCAATTACAGCATGAGCCTTGAAACTTGTTTTTTAAACTCTTTTTATTTTTCTACCAGATCTTGTTACCTTGAAATTTAGGACAATATGGCAGAAAAATTAGTTCTCTAAATTTCCTTTTTTCCCTGCCAATTCTGTGAAGATTGCTTAAAAATCCAGTGGGAAGCTGAATTTCCCTGTTTAGGCGTGGAACATCTGACTGCAGATTTTCTGAAGGTCAATCCATCCTCAAGTGAGGGATCTCATTCCTCTGATCTGCTTTGTGAGTAATGTTGATTTCTGGGTGGATTGCCTTGTGTCACTGTGCACTGCAGTGAATGTGAACACGAGGAAATACAACCCAAATGGCTCATAGTTCAATGGCAATTAAAATCCAAGTTAAAATGGGGAGAAGGATGTCCAGGATTCCCGTGGGATTCCCAGGTCCTGCTGCTGTGGGGCTGGGAAGGAGGACAGTGAGGGGCACAAAGAGTGGAACAGTTTTCATTACAACCACTCTGAACATTTAGGTATTTATTGGTATTTCTGGGCAGCTTCTTAATATTTAGGGACACATCATTTATTGAGGTCTTTAATTTTCTGTTGCTTATAAATCTCAAAGTTACTGCATTGTTATTGGTGCTGAGCAATCCCTTAACCCTTCAGGCTTCCTCAGGGTTGGTGTCCTTTGGAGATTCCCAGGGCACTGGTGGCATTGTCAGCAGATTTTTGTTTCTGCTTCGTTTCTATAAAATACTTGTTTATTTTCTGTAAACATCTGGTTGGCCTGACCAAAGTTTTAGGGTTTTTTTCTGCGAAATCTTGAGCAACATTAGGAGGAAATTCTCCCCTGGGAGGGTGGGCAGGCCCTGGCACAGGGTGGGCAGAGAAGCTGTGGCTGCCCCATCCCTGGGAGTGTCCAAGGCCAGGCTGGACAGGGCCTGGAGCCACCTGGGCTGGTGGGAGGTGTCCCTGCCCATGGCAGGGGTGGGATGGGATGATCTTTAAGGTCCCTTTCAACCCAAACCCTTCCATGACTCTACAACTCTATGACCTGATGCTTGAACTCTTTGGAGCACAATCCCTAAACCCACCTACCAACAACTTTCTAACCCATTGCGCCTTCAGGGAAATGAAATGACCCCCTCAGTGCTTGGCCCCTGGAGTGGCAGCTCCCTCCTCTCTGTGCCTTAGGGGGAATGAAATGACCCCCTCAGTGCTGGGCCCCCGGAGTGGCAGCTCCCTCCTCTCTGTGCCTTCAGGCAAATGAAATGACCCCCTCAGTGCTGGGCCCCTGGAGTGGCAGCTCCCTCCTCTCTGTGCCTTAGGGGGAATGAAATGACCCCCTCAGTGCTTGGCCCCTGGAGTGGCAGCTCCCTCCTCTCTGTGCCCTGGAATCTCCTAGCTCGGAGTGCCCAGGAAGCCGCCCCAGCAGTGATGGAACTGCTGAGAGCCAACACTCCTGTTCCAGGGGCGCTTTCCCTTCCCACATGTGCTCAGCAGCTGCCTGGCTGCTCTTTTGAAAGGATGCCACAAGATGCAGCACCAGATGCTGCAGTTTCCAGAGAGACCCTTAACGGTGGACCCGACTCCGTCTTGTTCTTGGCTGCTGCGCCAGAGAGGAAAAGGGTAATAAAGCCTCAGCTCCCCACGGCAGTGGCTGCAAGATGGGGCTTTACAGCACTGAAGGACGACACAGGGAGACAGGGAAGTGATGCTGAGGGTACAAGGCCACTTGTTGCATCTTCAGGCAAGATGGGACCTTTGGCTGCTCTGGCCTCTTGATCTGCAACAAGGATGGAAATCTGTGGGGTCTCCCCTTCCCAAGCTGAGGCAAGGGGGGTGCATGTGTTATTCCTGTTCACACAAGGGGCAGTCTCTCTGTGTGAATCTGCTGCTGGAGGTGAGCTTTGCCACAGGGGTTGGGACAAAACAGAAGAGGGAGGTCAAGATTTTAGGCCTAATCTATTTGATGCAAACTCTGGCTGTGTCCTGTGGAGGGTAAAAGAACAAAGCACCACTGAGCACCACATCACTTTAGAAACCTTCTTGACCCTGGTGTGCCTTTGTGCCTGCAAAAGGTTTTCACAGAATCACTGAGGCTGGAAAAGGCCTCAGAGATCATTGAGTCCAGCTGTTAACCCAGTACCACCAAGCCATGTCCCCAGGTGCTACATCCACACGCCTTGCCAGCACTGCCAGGGATGGGAACTCCACCCCTGCCCTGGACAGCCCTGTCCAATGGTTGGCAATCCTTCTGGTGAAGAATTTTTCCCTAATATCCAGTCTAAATCTCCTCTGGCATGCTTGAGGCTGCTTCCTCTCATCCTATCACTTGTTATGTGGGAGCAGAGACTGATCCTGACCTGGCTTCCCCCTCCTGGCAGGGATTGCAGAGAGCCAAAAGGTGCTCCCTGAGCCTTGCTTTCTCCAGGCTGAGCCCTCCCCAGCTCCCTCAGCAGCTCCTCAGCAGATTTGTGCCCTTCCCCAACATCATTGCCCTTCTCTGGACACACTCCAGCAAATTTTATTACTGTTCAAAGTGGTTTTGCATTTCAGTTTCACCATAACAAGTTTTCCAGCATATTTTGGTGGCTCCCTCTCATGGCTGCAGGAGTCAGAGTTGTACCAGGAACACTTTGGAGGTGGCTCTCAGTCAGGGCATGCAAAACCCTACCTCCCCACTGCTGTGTCCAATGGGTTTGAAGATGATTCAGGCAGGCCTGGCAAGGCCAGAGCAGAGAGGCAGAGAGGACAGGCATGACCAGGAAAGCTCCTGTTGCTGCTCCTGCTGAACCCCCCAGGGGCAGGATTCAGTCTCAGGTGTATCCCCACTTTGGCCAAACCCCAGGAGGTGAAGTGCAATCTCACAGAGAGCAGCCACTGCCACCACCAAAACCTGAAGCACTCAACAGCAGAACCATCGCTGGGAAATGTCATTAAACCAAGCAATTAGCAAATCTCCTTGGTGGTCTTTGCAGTGACGCTGGGGGCAAGGAGTGCAACCTGCTCCCACCCTGCACAGGAGGGAGGGAATGCTCCCCTGGGACAGTTCAAAGAAGGGCTGATTATTGTTTATTACCCACATATACATGTAAATATCTGTGTATTGACCCCAGATGTCTAACGTTGCAGGGACCAGGAGCTGTTCCCACCCTTTGCCTCTGGGTTTTTGGCCTCCTCTGGAGTGACGGCAAGAGATGGATGGTTGACTCAGTCTGGTGACCCTGCACTGCTCCTGCTATCTGGGGGACCAAAATACCATCAAATTGTCATGAGTTTGGGTCATTTGGGCTAAAAGTCTTGTACTGACCAGCAGGGAGGGGGTGGGATGTGGAAGGGGGGTGTTCCCCTCACCACTTTCTTTCATTGAGGGCTTTTGACCAGCTTGTCCCATGCTGATGGTCCTCTGTGTTCTCTCCCAGGACCTTTGTGCAACATCTCAGCAGGCAAAGAACTTGCTTGATGCCCCAAGTGTGATGCCCAGCCCTGTGCCATCTCTTCTGCAAGTGCACAGGAACAGCCAATGATGTCATCCAGAAAGAATCTCCTTCCCTGGCACTTCTGATCCGAATCCAACCAGCCTATCCCAAGCCCTCCACAAAGCGGTGTCCCTTGGGAAGGGCACAGCAGAGTTCCATCCATGATGTGGCCATGCTGTGATCCTGCAGCGACACTCCTTATATTCCCTACACATCATGGGTTTATGTAGCATCTTGTGCACCCACCCACACCATTCCATATTTATTCACCGTTAAACAAATCCAATCAGCCCCCACATTCCAGCTAATTAAAACCACCATACACTTCATTATCCCAGCTTTTCTTTGGCTCCAGCTCCCCTAGTCCAAAAGAAATGAAAAGGAGTTGGTTCTGGCACGGCTTCTCCTCCTCTGGCTCCGCATTCCTCGGGGTCTTACGGGAATTGCTCGAATTCTCAGATGTTGTCAAACAATCAAAGAGTAAATATTCCATCACATCCTGATTTTTCTGGAATGGTTGTGGTTGCAGAGAACAGCTTCTGTAAAGGGGGCTGAGCCCAGCAGGCCTGCAACTAGTGGTTACTGGATGGCCACAAATTAAAAGCAGCCAAAAAAAATAAGAGAAGCAAGCCTGGACCACAAGTGAGCAGGACTGAGACGCGCCTTGAGCGAGGAGGAGCTTTGTCTCCATCAGCCACCAAAGGGGAGGATGTTTTGGCTTCAGAGGGGCTTCCAAATTGCCATGTGCCCCTTCTCAGAATCCACCCTGAGCCCCCGATAAGGGCACCGAGTCCCAGAGCCCTGGTGAGGTCTCACACACAGATTTTGTGCAGGAGCTGCACAACCTGATTCGTGCATCTTTGTGGCTTCTGTACCACTGTTGGTGTAGTTTCTGTGCAATACTTTGGGTGGTCAGGCATTGGAATGGGTTGCCCAGGGAAGTGGTGGGGTCACCACCCCTGGAGGTGTTGAAGAGGTGTCTGTATGTGGCGCTGGGAGATGTGGTTTAGGGGTTACAGTGGGTGGGTGGTTGGGTTGATGATCCCTTCCAACCTTGAAGATTCTGTGATTCTGAGTGATGTTGTGTGTCCAAGGGGTTTTAAGTTCTTGCGGAGGTCAAGTTAGGCTGTGGCTGCCCCAGAAGAGGGCAGAGGTGCTCCTTCCGACCCAGCTTGGCACTGAGGTGGCTTCAGGAGCCACCAGTACCTGCCACCAGCTCAGCACCTTATCTGGCACCTTTGGAAAGTGTGACATTCAGCGTGTTGCTTCTCCCACTCCCAGCGTGTCGCAATCACACGGTGTGGGATGATAATACAATGATTGGCACTGAGGGAAAAACCTCGGGGCTGAGCTGGAGACATCTTTGGGTTGCAAGCAGCCTGCTTGTCTGCCTGGCTCGGTATTTTCAGGAGCAACTAAATTTAGATGCCAGAGCTTTAATGGTGACTTCTTAAAAATAGTCTAGGGATGTTACCAAGAAATTGATATTGTTCAGAGATTGAAAATGTGCAACCAGGAGCGATTCTGATCATCCTCAATACAATAAAGGTGAAAAGGGGGTTATACATATTTTTAACCAATTTTCATACACTTTTTTTCTTTCATTTAAATGCCAATTAATTAAAATCACATCAGGGAGACAAACCATGAAGTGTTAAGCTCCCTGATCCAAACATTCATCCTACCCTCAAGGACCAGCATTTTCCCTCACCATAAAAGTAATACCTCAGTAACTTTTAATCAAACACCTCCTTTATTTAAAGGTGAAAATTTTGAACTCTCCCACGCAGCTTTCAGGTTTGGTGGCATTTGCGAGATTTAGTGGCAGTGGTTGCAACCACAAAGGTCTTCAGGGTTAGAAGGAGTGGAAATATTGGAGCAACTGAGATGTGGAAAAACAGAGATGTTGGGCAAATTGCCTCTGCTTCTCCCATTGTTCTTTTCCTTCCCTTGCTCCCTCCCCTTGGCCTCACTGCATAGCACATCCCATCCTTTGGAAGTAGCTGCTGGATTTTAGCCCCCAGAACAACATCAAGGGGCCATCCCTTTGCTCGCTGTTGTGTTTGCCCAAGCAGCAGGTGACTTCTCCGGGCTTCAGCAGCCTCCAATCCTCTCGTTCCTCCTTTTGAAAGCGCCGTTGCTTTCAGGAGGACCAAGATGAAAGTTTCCATTAAAACCAGTTCCCCCATTAAGGAAGGGCAGCTCGGGTGGCACGGCCGAGGGGACGAGCCTTTCATCTCCCAGCCGCCCTCCCCGCCCGGCTGTTTGTGTTTGGTGCGAGCCTTCAGCGCCTGGAACTTTGAAGTGCCTTGCCCGGCTCGGTGCCACCCCCTGTTCCTGTCAGCGCCGCAGATAACGCCGAGGGCTCAAGGTGTCCCCTCTAATGCCCCCTTTGACACTCGGCTGAGCACGGAGATAGCGATGCCTCATTAATCCGCGGCCAGATAAGCCGTGCCGGCCCTGGCTTCCTAAGGCACTAACAACCCCCAAATCTTCCAAATTAGCACCTCGCCGAGATCAAAGCTGGCGCTTGGCTTTCTTTCTGCCGTTACCTACCGGCAGGGCTTAGGCACCGAACTCTCCTCCCGCAGTTACAGAGCAAATGGTTAAACTACCCTCGTGAAGGTCTGGCTGCCTGTCCGTGCTCATTCCCCCAAAGAAACGACCTGAGAGAGGACTGGGAGAGGAATTGTTTTCTCCCACAGGATCAAGATGACTTACGGCAAATTTATTTTTTTCCATTTGTAAAAAAAAAAAGAAAAAAAAAAGCGGTAGCGTCTTCCCAAGGCTTATAAATACAATTACATTGCGTTGTGTGCATTCTTAATTCTGAAGGCTATTTGATATCAAACCACATTATCTTCCATGATGGAAGAGATCTTGCTTGGTCTTCCCTGAAAACGCCCTCCAAAGCCATCGACTGGTCTTATCCTTCACGACAGACCAAGCCCAGGGGGAGCGCCGTGGGCACGGCAAGGGCAGGGGTGAAACACTCAGTGCACACACACACGGGGCGTGTTACACAGAAATGTTAGATAGTTCGAATCCAAATGCTACTTTAATTTCACCTTTGAGAGGCCGTGGAGCACATTCCCCCGAGCAACAGGACTGCGGGGAAGCTCTGCCTCGGAGGCACGGGGGAAAATGGCAGCAGAAATCACGACATATTCTGTGACATGTTATGTGTGTGTTTCTATGTATCATGTATATAATAAATGTGTTTATATTTATATTTTAAATGAAATGATGATCATAGAGTCATAAAATCACAGAAGGGGTTGGGTTGGAAGGGACCTCAAAGCTCATCTCATGTCACCCCCTGCCACAGAAGGGACACCTTGCACTAAACCAGGTTGCTCAGAACCCCGTCCCACCTGGCCTTGAGCACATCGAGGGGTGTTGGAGGAGTTGGATCTGCCTCAACCAGCCACCTCAAAGGCATCCAGGTCCAAAACAGGGGCCTCTGGAGAGGGGTAGGTGAAGGCTCATGTAAGCCGGTTAGAAAATGTTGCAAAGACCAGCACAGTTAAGGCTCGGAGAAATCAGGATGTCTTCTCAAGCAGGTTTCGTCACCCTGCAGGGTTCAGGAGGTCTTGAAACCGCTGCTGGGTTTTGCCCTGATACCTCTGTTTCAACTAACCAAAATAAAAGGTCCTATCTCCCCTCTCCCTCCCTCTCCTTATGCAATATCGCAGTGATTAAAGCATCCATTTGGGACGTGGGAGATGCCTGTTCAAGTTCCTCCTTGCCTGGAGGGGTTTGGACCTAATCTCCAACATCAGGAGAGCATCCAGGCATCTGGGCAAGAGCATGAACAGGAGGAGAGATGTCCCCCCACCCCAGCCCCACATGTTCTGGAGGACTGGGTAGCATAAAAGAAAATAAAAAAAATAATCTTCTCTCTTTAAAATTAAAAGAGAAAAAAGTGTCCCTGTGGGTGATACTTGTCCTGCTCTCAAAGAAGAGAGTTGGCATCTTCCTTTTTATCCACAGAGGACAGTAAGAAACAAGAATGTCCTGGTGAAACCAGGACTTAAATGAAGTTCCATGAAATTTTAATGCAGTTTAACAAAACTGTCCCTTTTAATGATGTTCCTGTTTTATGCTGTGAAATGACTCCTCCAATCCATGGAAGAGCAGCTGGTGACTTTCCCAGGGCAAGTGAAAGGTGGATTCTGTACATGAAGGGCAAAGGTTTATCATTGGTGATAAAAAAAATAGAAATTATTTAGAAAGCAAATGCTTGGAGCACAATTAGCAAACCCTGCCCAGAAAAAAGGAATGTTGACTTTAGTTTGGCTATGATGGCTCAAATGTGCCTCTCCTTCAACCACAGGGAATGTTTCACTCATGAGCTTCTGCTCCACTCGTTGCAATAACTCCTGCCCTGAATGTGTGGCAGTAGTGAAAATAAATGCATGTATAAGGTTATTTTAACAGTGGTTTAAGTCATCTCTTCCAGAGTAAGGAGGGGCTTAAACATTTCACTGAGCCATTTCCAACATGCCAAAGTGTTCCTCCAGCAAGTCCAATGGATTTTCTAGTTCTGATTTGTCCAAAAGCTTGGATAAGGGATGAAGGGATGGCTCCATGCTAAGTTGGAGGAGATGGTGCTTATCACGAGCCCCTGTGGTGATGGACATTCACCACTGAGGTCCTCCCTCCCCAGTTCCTGGGAGGTCTGCAGTGAGCTACAGCTTCCTCTGGAGCCACAGATCCAGTGGTGGGCTCAGGACCCACCAGACCGCTGGAATTTGGAGGCAGGTGCCTTGCCTTTAGCCTAGAAACGAGCTGGATGTATCCATGGAAGTACCTGAAGAGCTTTGCCCTCGGAGACTAGGGATGGGATTTGGGCACCTAATCATAGTTACTCAGGATGCTGGGGGAGTGGTGGGGTTGTGGTACATCCCCAGCCCCTGATCCACAGGGTCAGTGCTCCTGCAGGTCCTACATCCCTTTGGCTGGAAGTGAAAATGAGGGTTGAAATGAGTTCCTGAAGGGCTTTGGGGGTTCCTGACGGGGTCAGGCAGTGCAGGAGGATCCTGCACCAAACTATTATGGGGAGTCAGGCCGTGGAAACCGGCAAGTGGAAGAGCAGATGTGAGATCTTCCTCCTCAGTCTCCTGCCTCCCCTTTTGAAGTGTGAGATTAATGACCAAATCAGATTGTTGACTTTACAGGGGCTGTAGCTGGGCTAATGTCATAGTGGGATACTTCAATAGCGGGGGGACGATCCTCGCGTCTGACAAAAGCAGCTAATAAACAAAGATAAATGGAATGTACTTCCAGGTTATTAATGACTTCCCAGCACAGTAATCCCCAGAAACAATAGGGAAATGTTTACTCAGCGGGTTATAGTTTTACTTGGGTTAATGGCTGTTCAATTAACCCGCAGCTCCGGCGATGCTTCCCCTCTCCCCTCTCCCCTCTCTCGAGGAGAGTGCAGAAAGAAGCTAAAGCAGATTATGGTAAAATAACTATCAGTGCGGACAAAATAGCAGAACACAAACGACAGACGTTGTCAGAACAATTGAAAAGCATTTAATAAGATGCATCTTGAAATAGAGTTATGTTTCATTAGTTGAAGAATTAGATAAACGACTACTGGCACTAGCAGAGGTTGCACTGAAGGCTGCTCCGGGAAGTCAGGGCAGGGATCCGCACCAGCCTGAGTTACCTGGTTTGCTGTAACAGGCAGAGCGGCAAATTCAGCGTTGGTGCAATTCCAGGAGTGAATTAGATTTAGGTCACTCGGCTGAATATCACGCTGGCTATCTCAGTACTTTACAAAAGGAATCTTTAAGGAACTGTTAAAGGA
>JAOXXN010000230.1:9342605-9354194 GCA_026770055.1 Myrmophylax atrothorax
CTTCTCTTCTCCAGGTGACCCCCCCAGCTCTCCCAGCCTGGCTCCAGCCCAGAGGGGCTCCAGCCCTGGAGCATCTCTGTGGCCTCCTCTGAACTCTCCAGCAGCTCCATGTTCTCCCTGTGCTGGGCCCCCAGGGCTGGAGGCAGCTCTCATGGGACTGTTCCCAGATACTTTTGCAGCCTCTCAGTGTCAGACACCCACAGGACTTGTGGGACCTGCTGTGCTGGTGCTGGTGCCCACACAGGGCAGCTGAGATAACTCTGAGCACACCAGACTTGCTGCATGGTTTTAACCAACCTGGTTGGGTGCTGAGATGCAGTTGGGATCCATTCCATCCTCCTGTTGCCTGGGTGCAGCTCAGGATTCAGGTGAGGTGTCCCAGCAGCACAGCCAACCTAATGGTGGGTGTCATCTACGCTGGCACACACAAATGGGCACATCCAGGAGCTGCAGTGTGCTTTGCTCAGCCACTGGAGAGATGTCCCTGGGCAGCCCCATGTCCCACCACGTGGTTAATGCACTGTGGCAGGTCTCAGCAGCCCATCTCACCCAAGGACAGGTTGCTGCTCTGCTCCCTTTGCCCCAGCTCTGGAAAGACTCAGTGTCTGCCTCCTTTGCTAAGCTCCTTACGTGTACGTGTCTGTTACTATAAGCACTTTATAACCTTCTGTGTTCAGAGCTTAATTTCTCTCCATGTTAGAGCTGCCAAACCCTCCAATCTTAAGCTGCTATTAAACTCTTTATTATTTTTTTTTTCACTAGATGCACAGCTTTCTTTTTATCCTTCTTATCCCCAGATCGTTACGCCTGCTCTTCTGGGAGCACTTTGGTTCCTCCTGTGCTCCCTGCAGCTCTTCCCTGGGGCTCTCTGTGGTCAAGGCAACTCAACTTCTTTAAAGCAGCAGTAAATACTATTAACACAGGGCAAAGTCAAGCCAAGCGAGAACTTTTTATACACATTGTTCTTTAAAGCAGGATTTGGTGGATTCGCTTGGCCAGGTGGTGAATGCTCACTGAGGCTCATAATAAGGTGCTGAAAGACCTGCTGGGCATCGATCCTCATCCCTCTTTTTCTTGCAAAATCATGCAGCATGTTTTCCTGGTTTCCCAGGAGCTCAATCCCCCTGACCCTCCACTTGACTGATGGAAAGATGTTGTAGCTGCACCAGGTCCTATTTCAGTCGGTATGGATTGATTTGTTAGGAGCTTGAGGGTAACCAGGAGCTTGTGTCCATGTAGCTCTCAGGGGAAGGGAGTCACATCAGCTCCACGCTTGTGAGGGTGATTTACAGCTTCATAAAAGCAAAAAAAAAAAAAAACAACCAAAAAACACTTTCAGCAAGTGAAGTTGGAAGGAAATGTCAGCATGGCAATATATCTGTGACCTGGGCTACTGCTGCAGTCTTTGTCACAGAGTCACAGAACCACAGAATAAACTGAGTTGGAAGGGACCCAAGAGCATCATCGAGTCCAACCCCAGGCCCTGCACAGAACCATCCCCAAGTCACACCCTGTGCCCCAGAGCATCATCCAAACCCTCCTGGAGCTCTGGCAGCCTTGGAGCTGTGCCCACTGCCTTGGGGAGCCTGGTCAGTGCCCACCACCCTCTGGGGGAAGGACCTTTTGCTGAAATCTAACCCTAAACCAAGAGCAGCCTTAACTGTTTCCCAGATCAAACATCCAGTGCCTTCCTTGCAGATTTTAACCTTTCAAAACCCACAAAGCTTAAAGCTGACTAGAGAAAACAGGTGGTGTTTTTTGGGCTCTGAATTTCGTCCTTCTCACCTCCATTTTCATCTCTTGGGGACCCAGGAGGACTGAGCCCTCCTTCAGTCAGTAGGGAAGGAAGGTGAGGTGCTTCATCAAGCAGCACATCTCACAGAACCAGGAGCAGCTGCACAACCAGGACTTGCCTTTCATGTTGCAGGTGGTGTCACACGGGCAGTCAGGGGTGAAACAGCAGCCCCAGCTGTGTCACCTTCATCTTTACCATTGCTCCAGTTCTGCATTTCTGCCCAAAACAACACCTTGAGGAATGTCAGTGTCCTGAAAGCAAACTGCTTTGGACTTGAGTTTTTGGTCTTCAGGGTCGTATTTGAACACAGAGAATGAAAATGTGTGTTGAATTTACTTACATACTTATTGTAAGTGTGCAATACAATTCATAAGGCAGGGAGATTTTTAAATATTCCACCTTTCAGTTTGACTGACAGGTAGAACTGAAGTGTGAAAAATGCTGGAGATGCAACCAGAAGTTAAGCTTTTAATAGGAAGAAAATGGCCCCGAGGATTTGTGTGGAGGTGTCACTCTCCTCACTCCTCTCAGCCCCAGCAGGGCCTGGCTTTGGAAACTGTTTTCAGCCAATAGTCCAATAACACTCTCTTAAAGTCAATAACAACATTACAAAGAAGGGCTTAGCAGCCTCTAAACCAGACAGAAGTGGTCAGGGAGACAATAAAAAGAAACTGCAAACTTTACTGCTTTACCAACACTTTGAAATACTTTAGAACTCTTGTTTTCAGCTTTTCAGCTCATTTTTTGAAACACTTGTCCAGCACTGTTTCACTGAGATTTATTGGCCTGCCACTTTTTCACACTGCATTTTTGACACTGCATTTATCAGAATCATTGGTGAATATGTCTTATATTATATTTCTAAAATCTAACCTGTGTTTTCCACACCTTTATTTGCATACTGAGAGGTTGTGGGGTCTCCATCCTTGGAGATACTTAAACCTGATTCTTGGCCTGATCCTGAGAAACCAGTTCTAAGTTATCTTGCTTTGAGTTGATCCATTCCACCCTCACCAGTTCCATAATTCTGTGGTAAATCAGGGAGAATACTCTCTCTCCTAAATGTCTTCTAGTGATTTTTGAGAGCCTTATTTATAAAGAAAGAAAGAAGAACAACAAAAACTCTATTTTTTTTTATCTTTCCATCTGAACCTGAATATCAGGAAATGGATAATGTCAATACAAAAATGGCTCTTGGTTGATTCATTAAAGGCAGGTGGAATAATTTAAGCATTTCTGAATTTTTCAACAAGGGATGAGGGAAAGTGCTTTAATTATTGCAGTGGGAAGGCCAAGGTGGTGAAGTGCAAGGCGAGAACTCTTTAACCTGAATGTCAGAATAAATTCTGTCAGGCTGAAATTTATTGGCCTTTAGAACAGTCTCAGGATGGAAAAAATTTGGGCCATGGTTTTTATTAAGGAAGGCATTGCTGTAACTAATACCCTTCCCTGGGGAGAGCTGCACCCCGTGCCCAGCCTTGGCACCTTCTGGGGCAGACACAACACACACATCCTCTGCCAGGGCTGCTTGGCACAAGGAACCACTTTCACCCTGATGTCTGAATTTCTTGACTTTTGTGGGTTTCAATCAAATCTCTGAAGTTTCTTGAGCATAGTTGGGTTTGGGGGTTTTTTTGCACTCACTGTTAATAATAGGTCAGTCCCAACTTTTCTTGTGGTCGTGTTGCTGACAATATCTGACTAATCTTCCTCTCTGTGGCCTCCTGGAACATTCACTTTTAACACCCACACAGAGAAGAGATTTCAAGAAATTTCCTCTGAAGTTTATACAAAGTAAATACATTTTTTTTTTTGCTCTGAAAAGCACTGCACAAAGCAGAGCTTTCTTCATCAATTCATGCTGAAATTTCCTTGCATTTCAGAGCTCCTGTGCTAACCCAGGGAAGGCCTGAAATCCCACTCTTGTGTTTTACTGAAGGGTTTGGTAGTTCATTTTCTTTTTAAAAAGTGACAAAGTGGGACAACACAAAGTGCTGGAGGTTTGCATGGCTTCAAGTTGTTATCTTAATGATTTTTATGATCCATTGCTTCCTTACCTGGAAAAGCCACATTTCTGCCACTTGTGTGTCTCCTCCATGCAGACCTAAGTGGCAAACCCAGAGGCATTGCTTAATTCTGGCTGGGGAGTTGCACCCTGTCCAGATTATCTCTGCACTTTGGTGCATTGACCTCAAATAGCCTTCCTTTTAATGGGTGGATTATCCTTTTTGTTATGTATTTGTTTTTAGAAAAGCAAGACAGAAATACAAAGGTAGGTTTTTCTCGTAATCTTGGGGTTTTCAAGTAGTTAAACAGAGAAATAAATTTACAACAGGTTTTAATCAGTCCTTTTCCCCTTTCCCAGTGATGACTATAACTTCATTTGTAGCACATTTATTATTACATTAGTCTTGGCCTATTAATAGGGTTGTTTTTAGTTTTTTCCTAGGTAACCATGTAATTAATGTAGTTAAATGTTTCTCTCCCAGTGAGGAGGCCTGGCCAATACAGAGTCTAAGCACTGGTAGTCCCTCCCTGACCTGCCTCTGTGCTGAAGTGCTTTTAGAATTAGACTATATCATGCTGCTACAGCAGCTTAACCTTAAGCTGGAATAGACACATTAAAGCCACGTTTAAGTGCTTTGCTGGCTGATGACATGTCAGCATAAAATTCTGTAAATATGCCTAAAGGATCAGGTTTAGTTACGACTTTCCCTAGTGATGGAAAAGGTGAAACAAGTACAATTCAACAAATCATGAGTGACTCATGTAAAAGGTCTCCTTTGAAGGTCCTGGATGTGGAATCAGGTCCTGGATGTGGAATCAAGTTCCCACTGTTACTAAGCAGAATCTACTCCTTTCAGGAGCTCAAAAATTTCACTATCAAGTTTAAATTTCAGCCCAGAATGTAACTGTGGGTGTTTTCCTTCTCAGCAACACCAGGCTGGAAAATATCCTCGTGGCAAAGGAGCACCCCAAGGGCTGTGGGAACTCCCAGTGCTGCTTTTGGGGCAGGGGCAGCAATTTTGAACATCCCAGATGTGCTTTGTTCTCCTGAGCAAACATTTGGGAATGTCAGAGTGGAAACCCCTCCCAAATGTGTTGTGTTCACCAATTTTTGTCCTTTCCAGCCTCTCTATCCTCCTCTGCTCTGCCATTCTGGTGTGGAACGTGGTAATTCCCAATATTCAGCTTGCATAGCAGAGTTTGCCTGGGCCATGTTTGTGTCCCAAGCACGAAAGGATGCCAACCATGTGCCAGGGGAGGTTTTTTCACCTGCTGTTTTCTTTGCAGGTCATAGCTGAGCTGAAGACAACCATTTCCTCCCTGGCAGAGGAGAAGAGCCAACAGCAGCTCGAGGCGGAGCAGCGGCTGCGAGAGGTTGTGCACAGGTTGGAAGAGGAGAAGCAGCAGCTGATGGCAGATAATGACAGAGAAATCAAGGTAATCTGGGGGTCTCAGGCTCTGATTCTGCTGCTTGGGACAATGTCATTGAAAGTCCTGCAGTGGGCACAGGAGTGTAGGTGTCACTGATGTCCACTTTGATGCCACTGATGGATTGGGCTCCCTTTCCTCCAGCTGATCCTGGGCATGAAACGCTTGGATTTGGCAAATCTAAGCCATCCACTTCAGTCAAATCCTTCCTGTTCTCTTCCTTGGAGTATTGCCTCTGATATTTTAGTGGATTTTCAGCACCTTTGCATGGTGTTTTCAGGACTTGAAAGAATAAAAGTGAGAATAGGAGTGGTGAGGCAGCAGCTGGAGCTGGGCTGGCACATTCTCCACTTCCATGTTCAAGGCTGCAATGAGGGAAAATGAGTTCTTCCCTTCCACTGAAAACCCTGTGCAAACTCTGGGCTACATGTCAGTGGAATCAAGAGTGTGTTATTTCTATTTTTGTTTGTTAGATTTCTACACATTTTGCATCAGAATTGCATTTTTCTGGCCTTTTCCTGCTCTTTTAGAGTTCTGAATAGTCAGGTTGTTCTTGCTGCTTTGCCCCCTTCATTCAAAGTGCTGCAGAGAATCCCACCTGTGGAAATGAACAGTTTCTAAAGAATTTTCTTTTCACAATAACAAAGGGCAATGGAAAAGTTTGGGAACAAGCAATCTGCTGGGGCTGACAGTGAAAACACCTCATGAAAAGTTGTACAGAAGAAGAAAATGACCTTTTTTCTTCATCAAGACATTTACTCGTCCCAAAGAATTATGTTTAAATTTGGAAGCTCATGAAAAAAATGAACTACAGTTAAACTTTCTGTGCTGAAAAGAAAGTTTTCCATGTTGGAATTGCCTGATGCTGGATTATGGTGCAGTTTGTGTTTTCCTCTCCATTGGAATGACTTGCATTACGTTGTCTTTACTATCTTTGATAGGAATTTTTCCTTTCTTGCATCAATTTTTTAATGATTAGTATTTTTTTAAGGAAAACATCTGCCTTTACTTGTGTGTTTGCTGAGGAACAGAATTCCTTTCTGATCATTGTTTAGTCCTTTCTGTCAAAGGTTTACCATAAAAAGTTGGCTATAATGGCATCACCAGAGGGAGGTTTTTTAATCAGTTGGCTCTGCAATAGAACACCATTAAATCAGATTATTTTGGGGTGCAGGGCAATTTCTGCCACTTAGGAAAACACACTCCTTGTGTTTCTCCAGTTTCCCAGTGGCCACCTGGACCCACAGGAGCAGATAGTGGGACAGTGGGATCATCTCCCACAGTCAGGAATAATCCAAGTTATGGAACCTCCTTCACTTATACATTTGAAAAACCTTCACCAACTTTTTTCTCTTCTGGTGCCAATTCTCCTGTTGGATTTATGGATTCTCTTCAACTAAGTTACATTGAGTGGAAATAATTCAGCTGTTGGTCACACCAGTTTTTGAACACTAATGGCTATAGGTTGGGTGAAATCCTTCTCCATGTAAATCAGCTCTTATAAACTTAATTTTGATATTATTACCTCACCATATAATGAAATCCATAAAACCCCAGGGCAATTCTGCAGTTTCTGAGCAGTGTCCCAGAGTTTTAGCACTGCTGTTGGGAGTGTGTTTTGTAAGATTTTGTCAACTTGGGAAAGAAACTGGAGGAGCTGTTTTGCTTGGAGTTCTTGAACTCTGTTTAGTATCATTAATCCTGTAGTTTGAAAAAACCATCTTTCTTTGAAACCTCTGATTTAATGGAAACTTACTGAAATCCAGATACCCAAACAGAAAATTCTTAGCAAGGTAAACTGTGTATTTTTAAGAACCACACATACTTCTAGACAAGCATATGCAGAAATACTTTGCTTTTTATTTGCCTGAGGCAAAAAAAAAAAATGGTTTTGGTGAAAGCAGAATCCTGGATGTCCTGGAGATGGGGAATAACATCTAAGACCTTGAGGGATGATTAAAGAAACATTCTGAAAACAAAGCAATTCTTAATATAATGTAAACCTTTGAGAAGACTCAATGTAGTGTAAGCTATTGAAAATACTATCATTAAAAACCAGGCATTTGCTAAATATAACATTGATTTAAACTAACATTGAGGAACAGATTGCAATTTCCTCTATTGGTATTGGGTGGCTTCCTGTAAGACCTTCCAATTATTGTTTCCTTTCAAAGGGAGAAATACATTTTTACAGAAACCAACTGGCTCTCAGAGAAGTTTTGGATTTAGGCAGTAAAGTGATATCCAGATGTGGATGCCATAATACATGATTTTGATGTTAATTCAAATTCCTGACTCTCTTTGCTGGTTAAAGGTTTCTGAGTTGTTGTTATTGCACAATTCCACCCATCTCCTTCATCTTGCTATTTTTTTCAGTACTAGTCAAAAAGAGTAAATGAAACTTTTAAGAACATTTTGCTGCTTTTGACAACCTGAAACCCCAGAGTGACAACACTTTTTGGCTTCAGGCAGCCTCAGTTTGGGTGGGTTTGAGACCAAGAGTTAAAGGCTTTGGCACTCTGGGTTAGTCTCTGGTTTGTCTGGCCTGAGGGCAACTCAAACTTGTCATCACTCAGAAAATTAGGATAAAATTTTGGCTCATCACGTTCCTTTCTCACAGCTTTAAGGTGTCCCCTCCTGGTGCCCTGGAGTTGCAGGGTCTGGTGGGATAAACCCAACTTCTCTGTGCTCTTTGGTCCTGGCTGCCCTGGGCTTTGTGCAGATACCTGGAGGTTATTTATGAAATCCCAGCCTTAATTGTTTGGGTTTTTTTTTTTTTAATGGAATCCTTTTGGATTCTGGGATTGAAAGTAGAAAACATTTCCTGGGATTGGAACTGCCAAATCATGTTCAGAGCATTTGAATGTTGAAGTTCATGGCCAAGTGGGGACTCCACATCAAAAAGTAGATTCTGGAAAGAAATGGATGATGGAGAACATACAGTGACAAAGCCACAATAGAAAAGGGGGGAAATGATGCTTTTTTTTTGCCAGATGAACCACATTTGTTGTTTGGTTCCTATTACACATTCTAGGACTCTGTTATATCCCAGGATTAACACCAAAATTTCATTAGTAAAACATGGTTGGAGGATGACATGTTTCAACACTGTGTGTCAGCCAGCTTATGATCAGATTAATTCTTTTAATAAATAAGACTTAAAGATTTCTAGGAAAGAATCTCCTATAATAATGTTCCCCTTTGTGTGAAAAAGTTTGAAACAGTTATTTTTCTTTGTTATGGTTTAAAATGTTGAGAGGGGGAAAAAAGCCCAAGTGTATTTTATGGCCAGAGCAGAACAAAGGATAAAACTTCTGGTTTTAAGTTGCCTGTGTGGGCACTGAGGATTCTTAACAACCTCATATATTTCTATTCTAACAGGGCTGTTGTATCTTGGAGGAAAAGGACAATTTCCTCTCTGCAAAGTACTGAGGGTTTGATCAACATGGAGAATTTCCTCCATGCAACAGTAAAAAATACCCACCCTGCTGTAGCAGAGCTCAGGTCAGGCCCTGGCTGAGGCTCTGGCGTTTCTTTGGTTCTGAAATGCTCTTTCCATGGGGGGTTTCCATTGATGTCCCTCAGTTTGGGGTGTCCCTCAGAGGGTCCCCAGCCCACCTCTCTGTGTCCTGCCTGGTTGATTTGCTCGATCTCCCTCCCATCCATGTTTGGTTCCTGCTAAAAGGAACACAAATTATTTTAAACCTTGGGCTCTTTAAAAGCATTCAGAACATTTCCTGAGGGCACCCAATAGCTTTGTTTCCAGAAGGTAGTTGTCAAAATCTACTGATGGTATTTCCAAATGTACCTGTGAGAAAAACTGGTTTTAAAAATTCAGTGAACGAGCTGATTTTGCATGTTGTTTTATTTTGTTATCAAGTGTTTTTATTAGCAAATTCCACTTGTAACTACAAATTCTGTTTTGTATTAAGAGTAAAATCAGAGTTATGGGCACAGTAACTGAGGGACTGCAGCCCTGCAGAGGTGGTTGCTCTTCCAAACCCACTTCTGGAGCACCAGCCTGGCACTCTGCAGGAGCCACTGTTGGGGTTAGTAAGAAATAATTCCCATGTATTGGTTTAAAAGTCCCAAGCAAAGGCAAATCTCAGTGGTTTAGGTGCCTTTATTAGTGATTATTAAGAGAGGAGAGGCCTCAGAGGGCACACAACCAACACTGACCTGATCCTGACAAGGAGTTTTGGTCCTGCCTTACAAGTGAGACAGTGGGGGATAAAACCTTGACTTTGCCCCAGGTTTGTGGCAAAGATGGAAAGGAAAACTGTAAGGCCTGTAAGGCTGTGACTTTGTGGAACTGATAGCACAAAGAACATTAATTAGAGGGAGAAAAACCCTTAACAGCTTAGTGAAAACTCTAAATTAAAATCTAAAATTTGGGGTCAAGTGAAGAGAGAGGTTATTCCAAGGCTATTTTGTTAAGGGAGTCTTGACTTGCTCTATTCCCCAGGATACACTGAGGCAGGAGAATTAACTGCTACAACCTCAACTCCTGTTGAATAGCTGCAGAATAAACCCTTGGCAGTAAGACCCACGTTATTGACAAGCTTTTTAAAAATCTTCCCCTGTATTTTTTATTTTAGCTTGGATGGAGGTGTTTTTTCTCTTTTTAGCTACAGTGCCTGTAAAAAGCAGGTCAGCATTTCCCTGCTGGCACTGACTCATGTCTTGTGAGACATCTGGGCAGGACATGGTCACTGCTGGTGATGGCTCTGTGGCCACAGCCGTGCCGGGGTCTGTCTCTGACCCCGAGCCTGGCAGATGTGTGTGTCACAAAGCTCCCCAGAGGGGCCTCAAATCCTCCTCTCAGCCTTTGGGGCTCAACAGCACCAGGAAAAACCACTTGGTGTGGGGAGATGGAGAGTTGGAAGGGACCATCCTGATGTTAAATACGTGGAGTCCTTTTTTTAGGGCTCTTTATTTCTTTGTGGCTGACTTTGGTCTGTAATAACACCAAGAACTCTGCAGTGGCTTTTGTTAGGAGGGAATTCCAAGGCACCCACACTGGTACCTGAGGACTGTAAAGCAGACAGCCAAGTTTACCAGGCAAAGAACATTATCTTGTTCATCATTTCCTTTGTCCTGGCTGATCAGCAGAGGAGGTCATGTCTTCCAAAAGAACAGGGCAGTGAAATCTGCCTTCTCCTCCACATGGGCTCCAAACTCTGGGCCACCTGTTGGCCACAGCCCTTGCTGATGTCAGCAGTTGTTTCACCCAAATTCCCTGTTAGAGGAATGAGGGTTTGGCCCTGAGCTTTTCAGCTCTTGCTTATGCTCTGTCTCCTGATTCCATCACATGGTTATATTTAAAAGCCTGTATTGACACATTCATTATAAATGATAATTAAAATAGGCTGAGTTTTGTGTTAAGGGGAGACAGTTATCGATCCCAACCCAAATTCTTTTTTTAAAAACTCTGCTCTTCTTTTCCAAATCCCATCTCTTCTGCTGTTGCCACAGCAATGATTTTATTGTCTGAGGCACAGTACCTTCTCCTCAGAATTACAGGGTTTCAGCTGTTTGGCCAGCCAGGCAACCCCAGTGGCTGAGCATCTGCAAGTACTTTAGAATATCTTTGACATGCTTTGTGAGACAAAGAATTGAGTCATCTTTTTTTTCCTGCAGCAAGCTTTGCACTCTGGCATTTTTCTTGACTTTTTGTGTCCCAACACATTGAAGAACTTACCATTGCCAACAGCAAAATCAGACTTACAAGTCTTATAAAAGACTAGAGCTAGTGCCTGCCTATTCCTCTGAACTGCAGTCCAGATTTATCCAACAGCTTTAAAACTTGGTGGTTTTACTTTTTCCTACATTGTTGTTGTTGTTGTCCTCAGTGCTTTGTTTTCCCTCCAGAAGGCACTTTGCTGCATGAAAGTCCTTTTTATTCCTTTGTATCCCTTTTTATCCCTGGAAGGGATACCACCTGTCTCCAGATTATGGGATTAAAGATTCTATAAATGCATCATAAAACATAAAGCCACAAATAGTTAAACCATCTTTTAATGATGTGGGTTACACTAATTTTGCACTGAAAAAATGGACAAAAAAAAATCAAAACCAGCCGTAAAATTCACTGCTTTTAATTGACAAGACAGGAGTAATAACACTGAGAGAGGTCCTGGGTGATCAGAAAGGTGCAGAGAAAACAATCTTATTAGTAAGAGTAAAGTAATATTGACATAAGCCCACACAGCCTGTAAAGAAGGGCAGGCAATGTGTGTAACTGTGGAATAAGAAAATGGAAATGAGCTGTTTCAAGGCTGCTGTGATGCTTAGAGTTTACTGCTGCTTTTCAGAGATGTTTTACTCTCCAAAGAGCACAGGAATTTTTAGGGGTGGGG
>JAOXXN010000230.1:9398324-9416204 GCA_026770055.1 Myrmophylax atrothorax
TAAGGGCTGCTGTGTTTGCAGGGGGGGCCGTAAGGGCTGCTGTGTTTGCAGGGGGGGCCGTAAGGGCTGCTGTGTTTCCAGGGGGGGCCGTAAGGGCTGCTGTGTTTCCAGGGGGGGCCGTAAGGGCTGCTGTGTTTCCAGGGGGGCTGTAAGGGCTGCTGTGTTTGCAGCACCACCTGCTCGGTGCTGCAGATGAAAGTGGCGCTGGCAGATGGAGGTGCCGCCGTGTTCTGCCACGGTTACGAGACACGGCGCTGCCAAACCGTGTTTTCCTCTATATGTGGCTTGACAGAACATTGTGTTTAACCTCAGAGTAGATAAAACAAGGTTCTCTGTCAGGACTACAAATTTGTGCTTCTGTCTTCCTCTCCTAACTGTGGGCGTTTCCACAGGTGGAATGTTTTCCAGGGGATGCAGAAACCTAAAATTTTGATGCTTTTAGTCTGAGTGAGGTTGCTAAGTCAAGTGATAACTTAGAATTTATGCATCTAAACCACTTAACCCCTTGGAAAAATTTCTTCAGGCCCTTGCAGTGGTTTGCTCACCAGCTTGGCACACATCTGCTCATACCCAGATGTTGCCCCAGCTAAAAGCAGACTCCATTTACTATGAAGTGTTACATACATGTTCAAATCATCTTGTAGAGCTCTGCATGGGGATTAATGTGTAACAGTGCTCTCAGCTCAGCATCTCTGAAAGCTGTCCAAGGCAAACCCATCCCCAGCACGTGGCTTTCCCACATGGAGAAGGAGAACAGGGACCCAGCTCTGTCCTGTGCTGTCCATGTATGGAAAAGCTCGAGGGCTGATGGGCTCTAGCACAGCTCCCCAATATAATGGGGCAATAATTAACAACAGCATCTGAGTCCCACAGCTCTTCACAGCCTGTTTCCTCCAGACCTGATGCTGGGTCCTCATGATCGATGATCTCCTTGGGATGCATTTGTGGCATGGAAGATTAGTTGCCTGTGCTTTGACACGAGTTTGAGAAATCAGATGGGTGTTTCTGCTGGGTGCCAGGAGCCAGGAGCTTTGGAGGGGGCTGCTGCAGACCTGACAGCACTGGCCAAGGCTGCTGCAGACTCATGGGCCAAGGCTTGGGTGATGCTTTGTTGGCATCTCTTCATTGTCAGTTCAAAGTCTGGCCCTGCTCAGTGGTGTGGGAGAGCCTGGGATGGATAATGTGATCCCCCTCTCCCAGCCCGATGGATGGGAACCATTTGTACATGGAGCCGTGTGTGGTGCCTTCTTCTGGGGGTGGTTTGATTGGAGGGCTCTTCTAGGACAGCTCAGAGCAACCCCTGAGTGTTCTAAGGAGCCCCCTAATGAGCTTTGTTCGGGGGCTGCAGGCACAGCTGCCGTGGGGACAGCTGGGAGACGCACGGAGCTCCTGGGCCCTCCATATGGATGCTCTTGACCTCTGAGGCCTCCGAAACTCCATGTGGCTGCTGAGGACACTGGGAAGGGTCAGCTCCCTCTCCACGTCCCCAACAAAAGGAGAGTTTGGCAGACACAGCCGGGCCCAAGCAGTGAAGGGATCTTAGGGGGAAGCACTGATTTTCCAGGGACACCGAGTTGCAGCACGGCAAAATTCACTCGAATTTTTCAACCGGCAGGTTGGAACAGCAGCTCCCACATGTGCAGTGCTCCCTGGGTGCCCAGGAACTGGGGTCAGCCAGGGCTGGGATCCATCCAGCCACTGCCATCCCAGCCCAGGGCTGCTGCAGCTCGGCTGGGCGGCGCGGGCTGGCTTTGAACCCCCTCCCCATCCCCACAGCTTTGTTATTGGGGCCATTGTGGGGCCAGAGGAGCCAATCCCTGCCAGCCCCGATTCAAAGTCCAGGTGCCAACCAACTTGAACTCTCCAGCATCCCCGCCGTGAGGCAATTATTCCCTCAGACACATTCATTGTTCTCATTACACCATAAATTGTGAATGAATTAAACATGCACTTACCACTCTGCACCGCAGCTGTCAAGGAAAATAACACACCAATATCGCGGCCGATCCCGCTCCTCTCCCAGGAAGGTTTGCTGCTCGCAGGGAAGGAGGCAGCAGCCAAACTTGCTGGAGCTGCTATTTTCTTTATGGTGAGGCCAAATCTCTGTTCCCACTTACAGCAGCTCAGGGCAGGACTGTCTCCCTTGGATTTGATGGTTTAATTGGGGTTTTTTCCCCTTTTGGCCACAGTGGTATCGCTGTTGTGCAGAGGGAAGGCTGGCCCCGAGCTTCCTGACATCCCAGGTGTCCATGCCTTACTTGGCAAACAAACCCTGCTGTGGGGGTAAGGGGACAAATCCAGCCTTGCTTTGGGCTGGTGGGACAAAGCCACTGGAGCCCCTGTGCCAGCAGCAGGACAGTGCCCAGCCCAGAGCCCTCAGCCTGGGCACAGGAGCGCTGGTCTCGCTGCCTTGCCCATCCCAGTCCATACTGGGAATTTCACTGTACGTGACTGAGAGCTGGCTTGGGAAGCTGTAAAGGAAAGGTGATTCAGAGGGAAGCTGTAAAAAGGTAATTCAGCTGCCTGCCTTCATGCCAGGGTGCTGCTTACACATATCCAGACACTTTCCCAAGGAGCAGCGTGGGTGTTGATTTATATTCTAATCTCTGCGCCACGTCCACGGAGTTTATAGAGCCACAGCAATCCCCTGGTGTGTCCTGATAAATTTCCTGATTGTTCCTGCTCCAAAGAGAGGACCTGGAGCTGGCAGCCACCTTGGGGTACAGCGCTGGGATGCACCAGACGGGATTACAGAGGGGGCTTTTCTTCTGAGTGCGGGAGCTGGAAGTTTGTCTGCATTTCTCTCCTTGCACCGCATCTCCAAGGAGGTTTTCACTTTCTAAGAAGGATGTTACCCACTGAGCTATTCATAGCAGCTAAATGAGAAAAGGGGTTAATAAAATACATGCTAGAAAAAAGAAAATAAGATTAGAAGGACTGATGTTTTGGCTGTGAGGCCTTCTGTGGGCTGCAGAGAGAGGAGGGGGAAAAAGGGAACAAGATTATTATTTCTTTTCTCTGGCTCAAAGAACTTCATGGCCAGAATGGCACCACTAATCCAATTTTCTTTCTAACAAGTATTTTATCAACACCTCTTTCTTTTTTCTCCCCTCTGTTCTCCTTCCCTCAGTCTCTACACTGACATATGATTACTTGTATGAAAATTAATCTTTGAGCTACAAGCTGTCTGTGCTCCCAGCAGCATCAGTGGGGCTCGTGGAGCTGGGCCCCCCAGAATCTGTGCATGTCTGCCCCTGCTCCCGTGTGCCAGTGCACAGAGAGTCATTGCACCTTGTGGGGGGCACCTGGTTTTCCCTCTCCCAGCACAGAAAAGGCTCCTTTGCAGCCATTTGGCAGAGGATCAGATAGCAGCTCCACTGCAAGCAAACAGCTGCCTTTCCAAGGGAGTCACTATTTGCAATGTGTTACTTCAGTCTTATTTAGTATGAACATATTTTCCCTTTTATCCGGGGATTTGCCAACTCTCTGGAGTCACAAAACCTCACCACAGCCTCGGGAAGGGGGGCTGTGATTCTCCTCACCCTCTGCCATTTTAGGGGGCACCCAGTGAGGTTTCACCCAGCCTGGTTCCCCCTGGGAGAGGAGGATGCTGTGCAGGAGCCTGGGGTCATCCCCTGCCCTTTCTCAGGGACACCTGATATGGGAGATGTGGTCTAAGTGGGTCAAGTTTTGGAGTGAGAATTTGCACTAGGACAAATCAGCCCCAGCTGCGCCATGGCACAGTGTCCTGGAGGGGGTTTGGAGGCAATGCATTGGAGGAATAGGTAAAATATGAGGAGGGGAGTTGCTCTCTTGTTTTCTGCCTCCTCTCCTAAACCTGCTGGAGGGAGGAAAAGGGAAGATCTGCTGTAGGGGATGGTGCTGGTAAGAGGTGGGTGGGGAAACCCACAAGAGGAGACACTGGAGATGCCCATTTATCTTGGGCAGAGGAGAAAATGAATTATAGCCTTAAAAGAACCTGATTGATCTTTGTTAGCCCATGACTCCTGTCTGGCCATGGGAAACTGCTGCTGCACTGAGCCCCCTCCATTGGGATGTGATGGTGGTGAGGGGTCCTGTAGCTCCAGGCTCTGCTCCTCTGAATAGGTGGGCTTTTGGTGGTGCCATTTTTTTCCTTCTGTCAAGGCTTGAGAAAGCAGGTCCCCTCCCTGTGAGGTTTGCCTGGGTCTGGGGGAGGATCTGAGGTGGGGCTTGTCCCCCTGCAAGCACAGCAGCAGCTCTTAGGGCTGCAGGGATGGTGATGTGCAGCCTGTGCCTGGGTCATTCCTGGTCCCTGGGAGCAGAAAATGCCCATGTGTGTACTGAAGGCTTGGCACAGGGAGCAGGTGTCCCTGCAGTGTGTGCTCAGCCACTCCTGCTGCTTCCAGAGGAGAGCCAAGCAACCTTCTCTACCATGTTTGACTCAATTCCTCCATATAATAAGCTGCAAAAAAATAATTAAGTAATAATCATAATGCAAGAGGAGATGTTGCTGCCCCCAGCCCCTCCTATGGGCTGGGACTCAGCCCAGTTTAGGATGAGCCTGTGCTCCCCATGGCTCCAGCAGCTGAGGAGGCTCCAAGCTGTGCAGCAGCAGCATTTTACCAGAACAATGAGAACTGGAAGCATTTATTTATTCCTCTGTTACCTCCTGGCTTTACCTCCCTCTTGTCTGAGAATCCAGGTGCTCATAACTGGCCAAAATCAGAGCACCAGGAGCAAGTGGCACAGCCCTGGCCTCACCACCCTGACTCAGGATTTCTGCTTAGCCAGGAATTAGCTGGGACAGGAGCCCCTCATGGTCCTCTGGGTTTGTGCACGAAGGGCTCTGAGGTAGAGGAGTGATGACCTGCTGTGCTGGGGGTGTGAGGAATCCATCTGGGGCTGTTCCCATTTGTTTCTAATCCTTCTTGGCTCTTCTCTTCACTAGAAAATTAGACCGTGTTGGAACATGACTTTGCCTCAGCATATTAATTAGTGGGATGTTCAAGATGGGTCAGCAGTTAAGTGTAGACAGGCACAGTCATGCTCAGTGTAATGTCAGGTGATGGGAGTTAATCCTGTGATTCCAAGGAGATTCACTCAGGACCAGGTGGCATAATTACAGCCAACTGCAACTTTGTAGTCTAATTTGGATTTTGATGGGAAATCAAATTTTCTACCAACAGAGAGTAGTTGCTAATCTATATTTTCCCCCCACTCCATGGCAAAGCTGAAGCTCCAGGGCCAGTTTCAAGCAAACCCCAGAGTGTGTGACTTCTGTGCTGCCAAAGGGATTGCAGTTGTGTGAGGTGCCTGACAGTGCCATGGCCCAGCCACTGTGTGTTGCTTCATCCCCCCACGCTCTCCTTGTCCCAGCACAATTCCAGGCTTCTGGGGCATGCACAGAGCACAGAAACTACAGCTCCCATGTGGTATTCTGTTTAGAAACAGAAGGTATTCAGTTGCAATGTAGGATTTTTTTTTTTTTGAGTCAGCTCAGTTTTCTCCGAGAAACTCTTCCTGTCGGTACTTTTTCAAGTGATTTGATGCACAAGAGCAGCAGGACCCCACTGAACCAGCAAACAAGCCCCAGCCCAGGCTGTGGCAGCACCAGCATCCCGTGCAGCCTGTCATTAGCATTTCTCAATCAACACTTTCTCGTTAGTGGCTGAGGCCAGTGAGAGCTTTGAATGAAGGTGGAGCCAAGCCAGAAAAGGATCCTCTCCTGAAAAATTATAATGAAAGCAATAATGGCTGGGTCCTTGAGCAATGCCTGCCTATGACAATCGCTGTCTGGAGGCTACCTTAATAATGAAACAGTGTTCTCAGCCTCGGGCTTCACGGTCTCAGTGCCTTTACTCTCTCTTGAGCAATATTTTATTGCTATTGTCCTCAACCTACTTCATATTAAGTTCAGAGTATCGGAAAGTTATACGAACTCTATGTTTGTTTTCCATTCTATTTGCACGAATTTCTTGTATTGTGGAGTTTGTTTGGTTTTTTTATCAGTATCTGAAAGCCTAAAGCTGGGATTATCTGCAGGATTATAGGAGAATTAGGCACCCAAAGCCAATTGATTTTTCACTGTGAATTAGCCCGGTGCATTTAGAGGGCTGGAGACTTTGGTCTGTGCTCGTGGTTTCAGGTCCACCTTGTGTCATCTCGGTGGAGACCTCAGCACCATTCGGGTGGCCTTAGAGGTGCTGAGGCAGGAGCAGGCAGGGAAGAACTGCAGGGACAGGGAGAGGGACAGCCCTGAGACCTCCACCCGCCTTTGAAAAACCTCCTTCTGGCTCCCCGAGGCTCTTTTGAAAACGCCACTCCGAGTTACCATCAATTTTGATAATTAAGCACTGATTTAATTTTAGAGTAGCAATAATTGTCACCATTTTCCACGCCAAGCACCTTAAATGAGCCGCGCAGCTCCCGCCGCTGGCGCAGCATCAAAGCGCGGCCGGCGCGGGTTGGGAGATGCTGAGCACGGGCAGGGCAAGGTGCTCAGCGCTCCACAAACCCCGGCCATGTGCACCTGGTGCCCTGCCAAGCCCTGCACACTCAACATGCGTTTCAACACCTCGCTTTAGGCACCTCAGATTAAAAAAAAAAATTAAGGGAAAAGGAGAAAAAAAAAGGTTGGCTGGGAGTGTTGCACCGATTTTCCCCCGACAGGGAAAAGGGAGGTTGGCTGCGGTCCCGCGGGGAAAGGGCTGGGTCACACACCGGGGCCCATGGGGAGGGTGCCCAGGATGCCACCAGCATCCTTGCTGGCAGGACCAGGACACACCCAGGTGGATTCCCTGAGCTCCCATCCAGGGCCTGCCATCCTCCAGGAAGGGGCTCCTGCATCCCGCGGGGGGTTTGTGGTGGGTGTTGGAAGCTGGAAGGGGTGGCCAAGGTGCTCCTGGGTGACGGCAGGGTGCAGGTGGCAGAGATGCTGCTTCTCCCAGGGAAGGGTAGGAAGGATTCCACCTGCGACATCCTACGTGGAATGGAATCCTTCCCGGGAAGGCATCGCTTCTCCCGCTGGGCATCACCTGGTGGTAGGGACCCCTTGCTTTGGGGTGGGGGACATTGCTGGGGGCAGGGGGGGCCCTGGTGCAGGGCACCCCTCCCGTGTGCCCGGGGCCCGGCAGGGCGAGGTGCCCTGGCCGACATCAAAGCCGTGATTAAGCCAGTTCTTTAATCGTATCTCACTGCTCGCCCCGCGCCTTTGATGAGGCTTCACCTCGCCGTGCTCCCCACGCCCAGCCGCACCCCGAGCCGCTGCTTTGGCTTTATTTTTAGCAGCGATTTGGAAATTGCCAGGGCTCCTTTTTCTTTCTTGCGCTCCCCCCTTTTCCCCTCCTCATTTTTCCTAATTTTCCCCCCGTTTTTATTCCTCTCGGAGCTCGGTGTCCCCAGCCCTGGAACCCCCAGCCAGGCGTTAAGGGCACACTGACACCTCTTCCCCTTGCCTTGTCTCCCCTTTATTCTTATGAAGCTCTCATTGATTATTGCCCTTAAATTCCTCAGTCCGGTCATAGATAAAAGGATAACCACTTCAAAGCGAAGTGTTAAGAGTTTAACCTCGAGCTAAAAGAGTGGACAACAAGGTAATTGAGGGTAATAACTGATCACAGATCTACTTTCAAAGGCACATGCAAGCCTCACTTTCAGATGGCTTTAATTTTATTAACATTTGTAGCAGCTCTAGATGCTTTTGAATCATTACAAACTTCAAAGCTTGAGGTAACACTCCAAATGGAGAACCTGACACCAGGTTTTTTGTTCAGACCCACATCATATTGGTAGGCTCTGTTGCAAGCATGTAACATCTCTTCTCGAACTATAAAAACCTGGATGAAGAAAATATTGCCAATAGAGAAGATCAAAGCCTGAACCTCCCTTTGAATGATCCCAAAGAAGTCAAAACAGAAAACAACGTGCAAAAAAAATTCATCTACATTACTCCAACTGTCTTTATCCATATTTAAACTTTTCTGCTGAGGTGGATGAGGATGGATAATTCTCCCTGAGTTTTATCGAACTGTTTGGTTAATCCTCTGTTTCTCTTTGGGCATTTGGAGCTGATCCTTTTGCTCTCTGTGGCATTTAAACCCGAGCATTTGGAAAGAGCACACAGAGGAGCAGCCCTGACTCAGCTGAGAGGGGAGCCAGGTGAGGTAAACCGAAAAAACACATTCATGGACTGAAAATGCAGAGACTAAAACGAAAACATAGAAACACCCACAGTCCTCCCATCTCCAGCCCCTGATAGCTGTAGGGAAATGTTCATCTGTGGGGGTTGAGCTGTTTCACAGCCCAGTGGGGTCATTGTCCCCCGTGCCAGGGGATGTGCCCATGGTCACCCCGGGCTGGGGGTGCTGGTGCAGCCATGCAGCTCCTTGTGCTCTATCCCAGTGCAACTATTCCAGGGGCCACATGGTGAACCAGCCCAGGAATTGATCCAGGGTATGAATAGCCATTTTTTGGTCTATTTTTTGTGTGGGGAAGAGTTATTTTTAGCTGGGTGAGTTCCCTGAGCTAATGCACGAAGCATTCACAATGAAAGGGTGGCCCAAGGAAATAGGCTGGCCCTGCTGCCAAAACCCACATCCCTGCTCCCCTCTGCAGAGGGGCTGCTGCCACTTCAGGCTCTGTGAACCTTCAGGTGCTCAGGGAGAACTTCCCCAGCTGCTTCAGCCCCTGTAAAGTCATCAAGAGAAGAAAAATTGCTTGGATTTGTTTTTTCTTACTGGTTTATAGTGGTGTGCAGCAGGTTTATAGTGGTGTAATCCTTCACTCCTGATTTGCATCAGGGCAATAGCAGCATTAGGCAGGTTATTATTTTAGTGCACTCCAGGACAAAGGGCTGGGTTTGACTCCAGGACATTTAACAGCTTCTCAGCTGTGCCTGTAACTGGTGTAGTGGTCATGGGATCATGGAATGGTCTGGACTGGAAGGGACCTTAAATATCATCCAGTTCCACCCCCTGCCATGGGCAGGGACACCTCCCACCAGCCCAGGCTGCTCCAAGCCCTGCCCAACCTGGCCTAGGACACTTCCAGGGATTGTCCTCCTGTGACAGCCCAGCCTTGCTCCCAACTCCCACTGCTCCAGTTTGGAAATGCAGAGCCATCCCACGTGGCTTTGTTCAGACTGGTGAGGGGTGCCTGGCCCACAGGTTTTTATCACTTCCCTGCAGCCACAGGTGACAGATCTGCATTCCCAGCACTGGCAGTGTCAGGTGTATTACAGGAGAGTCTCGTTATCCACCTTCCCTTCCATAGCAGATGGCAACATGTATGAGCTTGTGGAAACCACAAACTTTGAAATGTCTTAAATAACTCTGTTTTGAGCCTGCACTGATATTACATTCTTTATGAAGTGAAATCAATTTAATATGAGCTGCTCTCTCTGTTCTCAGGGTAGGTACAGGCCTGTGTAATGAAAGGACAATGGTGTATTGCTTAAACCTATGGAATTTATGTAACTTCATTGTCTGGAGTTATGGCTGGAAGCATAATCAGCTATTTCAGCATTTCTGCTGTGCTTTCAGTGAGTCCATTATCAGTCACAGAGGCAGGGTGGATAGATGGGATCCAGCACTAAAACATGTGGTACAGATGCCCAAGGCAAGCCCTGACTTGCAGACCTGGATCTGCACAAAATGTGCCCTGGAATTGCTGCCCCTGTGGCCAGTTTGTTTCTGCCTTTGCCCACTGGAGCTGCCACCCCCAGGAGCAGCTGCCACCCCCACACCTGGAGCAGGAGGTGCCCTGTGCCCCTGGGAGCTGCCCATCACCCCAGAGGGCTGTAGTTGGAGAGACACATCATGGCAGTGCTCTTGTTTAATTTAGTCAGGCATGGGGTGGGACCATCATCATCTCCCTGTGGCAAAACTCTATTTCCATGGTGCCACTTCCAAGCAAACCCCTTCATCCATGATTAGGATGATGGGAGTGTTCTCCTTCCAGCTTGCAAGGGGCTTGTGTGGAAGTTTTGTTTCCATTAATGGGACTTACATGCACAGAGGAAAACAGGCCATAAACACATCACCCCCACAGCCCTCAGAACCAGCACTTCTTGTAGCTGTGAACTACTGCAGCACCATTACCTGTCCTGTAGCCACCCAACCTAACTCTGTGTTACCCACAGCAGGATTTCAGCTGTCTCTGCTTTCTAGGCATCTTCAGGGCTTCCCCCAGGTGGAAATGTTCCTATTACAGACCCAACTCACCTCAGGAGGCAGCAGGTGGGATTTAGGAGGTGACAGAAACCTCCTGCTCCCCTCAGTGCCTCCTGCCATGGTCACCATCCCCTGCCAGGGGCTCCTGCTGCCTCATCACTAATGAGCTGATCTGCATGTTTGATTGGAAGGGGAACATGGCACTGGTGCTCTCAGGATAACAGGAGGCTCAAGATAGATTTGTTTTGAAATACTAAAAAAGAGTGTTCTCATTTCAGGCCTGTTGGGAGGAGAGGGAGAAGCCCAGAGCATGGTTTCAGTGACTGGGGATGGGGTCTAACAGCACTCCAGTTCCTCCTGATTTTCAGTAATATGATGTTCTCAGTCCCCCCAGTTTCTTCTGGGGAGAAAGGATACTGGGTAAGCCATTTCCAGGCTTCTCTGAAAGGATTAGAAAGCATAACGAGCAAAAGGAGAAAGGATTTAAATAGTATTTTGGTGGTCTCTCCCACAGCATGATGATTTCTATGGAAAAGAAAAAAATCATTTAGGAAATGTATGTCTAAGCACCCATTTTTGGGTCTAGTCTGGTCAGAGACTGACCTCCCTGTCCCCAGGTTTCCCTTACTTTTGAGGAAAAGAGGAAACAAAGCTACCAATATTTATTGTTTAACCTTTCTTGAAAGGATTTCAGTGGAGGTTCCCACGGGGGAGAAAACACCTTTTCATGCAATCAGTGGGGCTTTGGCAGAGGAAGATCTGACCTACTGAAAAAAAAAATGTAGATAAACTGGGAGAAGGGGGAGCAGTGCAATCTGATACCAGGTGAAGTGGCACCAAAAATGTGGTACTGCTTTGACTGCAGGTGCTCAGGAGAGGTGACCTGTAGGGCTTTTCCCTCAGCTCAAGGTGATGGGGAAGGACTCAGCTCTCAGCCTGTCCTCATCAACCTGCCAGCAGTGCCCTTTCTGAAGGAGAAATCCAGCCCAAGGGCTTTTGTTGTCCTTTGGGGGACTTTGATGATTTTCCCCACATGATGGGAAATCCCATGCCAGTTGTAAATTCTATTTTTTTTTTTTAGAACTAGCTGTCCTCTGTTTCCTCTTTTAACTAAAAAAGTCTGCCTTCTGGTTCCTCTCTTGGGATACTCTTCCCAGTGTCTGGAAGGGGCTCAGACACAGGACTTGGTTGTGCAACTCTTTGTGCACAGAAAACTCGGTGACTTTGGGGCCAGGTGTGGGGATGTGGGGATGAGGTTTTCTCCACACAAAGGCTCCTCTCTCCAGCCTGCATTTCCCACCTGCAATCACAGGCATCCTTAAAAGCATTAATGCTTCTTTTGTGGCCTCAGGAGTGGTCCAGCCTGTGAGAGGCATCCCCAGCTCCTGACAGCACCACGGGGGCTGGAGCCTCACACCCTTCACTGGCCTTAACACTGAGAATTGACTCGACAGGCAGAAACAAACCAAAACAAGGATAATTTTAGGGTGCTCAGCTTTAACAGCACACCTAAAAATAACCATGCCTAAAGGGTTTGGGGGTTTTTATTTCCCTGGAAGTGAAAAGTTTTATTGGACTTTATGATCTGAAAGTTTTCCACTAGTCAGGAAAGCCTGTTCCATCCTAACCATTGTCCTTCCTGCTGCTTTTTCCATTACCAAATGGCTGTAAGGACGGTGTGGATCAGGATATTTGGGGCTGGGAAGTATTTCTGGGATGCCCAGTGGCAGGCAGGGGTTGGAGTGTGCTGTGCCAGCCCAGCAAGCACCAAACTGCACAGGAAGGGTTAAATTTCATGCTGCAGCTGCCAAGCCCAATTTCTTTATTTCCTGTTAATGACATTATTGCCTGCATAAAACCATTGAAACATGTTTCTTTCATTTGTTTAATTTCAGATTCTGAGCACACTAGCTGGAAACTATGTTTAATAGTTAAACTCAAAACATTTGGATTTCCTCCCCTCGCTGAGGTTTGCAAGGAGTGCGCTTCATACTTAGTTGAGTTTTCAGGGAGCCATTTTTACACAGCCATAGAAGCCAGAAAACAAAACAGATTGTACTGCAGAGTCAAATCACATCAGTTTGGGCTGGTAACACATCACATGTTTCACTTCCTCTGCAGTTGTGCCAAGGTGCCATCGGCCCTGCCTCGTTCCCAGCCTGGCCATGTTCTCCTCCAGGAGCATCCAGCCCGTGCAGAGCCAGAGCCAGGACACCCCCTGAGCTCTGTGCATGCAGGAGAAGGGCTTCCCTGAGCATGCATGGAAAAAATGTTCCTGTTTCCATGAAAAAGTAGAATGGAATCTCCTTCAGGCCTCCCATCACCTCCCCTTGTTCCTCCTGCTCAACATTCCTCCTTGCTGCCCAGGGAAGGGAGAAGTGGGAGCAGGATGAGGGCACATGTAGAGGGGTGTGAACCCCCTCAAATTTGAAGGGAAGTCCTTCAACCTGAATCATTTGGCAAATAAAGCTCCAGACTGCCAGAGATATGGTATCTGTTGGTGATTTTAACAAATTGCCACAAACTCTGGAAGTGGAGAGGAGGTTTGTCCCACTCAGGGTGATGGACACTGACAAGTAGTTGTTTTGTAGAGCTGATTGCTTGTGTGGTGGAGTGTCTGAAAGTCACTTCATAAGCACTCATGGTATTTATTACTGCATGAAGAAACTGGGCTTCAAACCACTCTAGGCTCAGATTCTCCCTGGCACCTCTATCCTGTATGTGAGTGAAGCCCAGGATCTCTAATGCTCAGCAGCAGCAGTGAGTAGGGATGGAGCAAGGGGGAATGCGGCCCTGAACAGGACTTTGAGGAGTTATCACTCACATGGCAAGCTGACCACACTCAGTGTCTCTGCACTGTGGGTACATCCCCAGCAGCCACAGCAGTGCTTAATTTTCCATCCAAAAATCCATATTTGACAAAATAAAAATCAGTAGGATTTAAAAGTTACCTTCAAGGGCCAGGGACACCTTCCACTAGATCAGGTTGGTCCAAGCCCCATCCAACCTGAGCATTTCCAGGGATGGGGAATCTCGTAGACTTGGTCTCCTTGTTACTCGAACAGGAAGGCAGCAGAGAAAGTGATGTCTTATTTGTGCACAGTGAGGAAGGGGTTGTGGAAAAAATAAGTCATGGGAAGTTAGTCATAACTCTCCTCCTTTACCTCCTTTGCCCCCACCCTCTCTTCAATCACTATTCCGTGCAGGTGAAGGAAGGAGCTCAGAAATGTTAATAGATAGCAAAGTGCTCGCGTGTGTTTTATCGGCTCTCCTGGAACGGTTAATGCTGATACGGTGCCCCTTTTAAGTCTCAAAAATCTGGCCAAGCGTGTGCAGATAGCAGGGAGTGCACTGAACAAAACATCAAGGCACAGAGTCTGCAGGGGGGAATGGAAATGGTAAAAGGATTAGAGGAGAGAAAATGTATCAGACTTATCTGGCCATACTCGGTGACAAAAGTATGTTGGTTTATGAAACGAACTTCAAATCCCATAAAACTAATTGTGTGTTTTCTTGTCTTATTTGTGAGTATCTCTGGCAGTGCTTTTTTCCCCCACTGGAAAAGCGTGTCTGTGTGTGGATAATACCCTGTGCCTGCAGTACATTGAGAGATTACACAGCCCATCGGGGCTATACCTCTTACACTAATGATGGTAAACTAGTTTATTAAAAAAAAAAAAGTAAGGGAGAATAACTTCAAAGGTTCACATGTGGGTTGCAAACCTCTCATGTCTTCTGTATACAGGGCCTTCCTCTTATTTTGATCAAGACTGTTCCCAGCACTTCTGTTGAAATACTCGCCAGCCTTTGATCTCGTTATCAACATGACCACCAGTGCGGTGACAGCGCGGGTGACGTCAGGCTGACTAACGCTGCTCTGGGCTTGAGCTCCTGCCCTCTCTGGGTCCTCCCCGGCCTCTGTGCACATCACAGAGGAGTTTTCCTGCTGGGAAGATCATTTAGACCCCAAAACCCCAGCCCACTGTGACTGGCTGTGTGTCACCAGGGTGGGAAGAGAGAGCAGTGCTGGTTGCCCTCGTCCTGCTTGGCCAAGGAGGGGAGGAAAAGGGGCAGAGGGGGAGGTTGGAAGGGTCTTGGGGGGGATTTGACCTCCAAAGGAGGTGAGTGAGAGGTGTGCTTGGACAGGAGGGAGCTCAGCATGCTTGTTTCATCTTTCCTCTGTATTTTCCATCAATGTCCTTGGGATCTGGAAGTGTCCAAGGCCAGGTTGAAGCAACCTGGTTCTAGTGGAAGGTGTTCCTGCCCATGGCAGGGGGGTGGAATTAGATGAGCTTTAAGGTCCCTTCCAACCCAGACTGTTCTATTATTTTGTGATCTCACTGTGGTTTTAGCAGGGGAAGCACTTTTGAGGTGCATTGGTATGACCAGTGTCAGGCAGTGTGTTCTGGCCTGATGGCAGGGGCTGGTCAGGGGGTGGGTGGCATCTCTGGGGTTTCTTGGGGTCCTCCTGGCCCTCAGTGTCTCTCTGTGCACAGTGAAGGACACTGATTTGATGTCTAGTGTAGGACTGGTGGTTCAGGCAAAGCACAGTTTAGGCATTGCTGGGATTTGCTGAGGCTCTTGGATTTGACTGAGCTCCTGCTCTGCTGTCACCTCCACAAAGCCATTTACAGGGACACACAGAACAGCCCTGGTGTAGCCCTCGGAGCCTGCACATCCCTGGTGTCTCACCTGGGGTTCTGCAGGAAGACAACAACCTGGAGACACCTCTTTAGGAGCAAGACACCAGCAAAACATGTGCCTTGTGGGCAGAGGAGGAGGAGATGGAGCCAGGTTAGCTGGGTGCAGTCAGGATGAGACAGAGCCCAGGGAGTGAGGACTGGCACATCTGAGGTGCTCTCAGAGCACTCCAGGCCTTAATAGTCCCCACTGCTTTTTTCTTTCCTACTTTTTCTTTTCTTTTTTTACTACCTGATCTAAAAAAGCTCTCAGAAAAAAAAAATTAATTTCTCTTTACTGTGTAACTTCACTGTGAACTGATTCTTTTCATCTAAAATTATTCCTTTTTGGTGCCACAATCTGACTTCAAGCTTCTTTGCTGCCTGTGAACATGACACAGAGGAGCAGCTAAAGAGGAGGGGCCAGGCTGTGTCTGGTCTTTGCAGGGCACCAGGAGGGCTCAGCATGGCTGAGGACGCTGCTTTGGACAGCTTTTTGCAGTAGTTTTCTCCCACATTTACTGAATTTTTATCTCGGATGCAGAAAGGCTTAACAAATAAAATATAAATAGTTAATTTTCCTTCTGTTCAGCCTGGGAATTCAGATTCAAGTTTAGACTGGAAAATCAGAAGGAAATTCAAAGATACTCTGCTTTCTTGATGACTGCAGCTGCTACCTGAACACAGAGATTCCCTGTAGATCTGCGAACAAGGACTTCCAGAAACTGCTAAAGATGAAGAAAACTCTGGAAGACCTTCTTGTACCTGCCACTGCCTGCCTAGTTCATGGGATTGCTTTCAAACCCCAGGCACGACGTGACTCTTCCCTGCTGGCAGGAGGAGAAAAGAGACTCCCTGACTGGACATGCAGAACATGAACAGGGCCACCACTGCTTTGGGGAGGACAAGCTGCTCCTTGGGCACTGCCACACAAAGTCACAGCCCCAGGGGTTTGCCCTCCTCTGCTTTTGTTCCCAAAGTGTCTCTTTTTTGGTGACTGGCATAAAGAGGATGCTGGGCTAGGCAGGTCTTTGGGTGGGCTGCTCTTCTGCACATGCAGTCCCCATTAAATTTTGGTAAATTAAGTCCCTGGCTGAGTTACTGGGTTGCTCTCCCAAGGCACTGGAGCAGGGCACTGTTATTGGACAACGGGGTTTGGAGAAAACCAGTTGGTTAAATGACATTTTTATGAAACAGAGTGAATAAGACAATGAGATTTTCTTCCAAAGGGGACAAGTCTGAGGTTTTCAGCCTCCATTGTAATGTCCTAATTTTCTGTGCTGTAGCAGTCAAAGGGACTTGAAGAGGTTTTTATCCCAACATTGTTTTAAAGCAAGTTGTAAGTAGAAAGAGGTGGTCAAGTCACCTTCAGGTGGCTGGAGGTCCTAGGCTGGAGATGACACCACTGTCACCAGCCCAAGGAGCCCAGGGGACACAGGCTGTTCATCCTCCCAGGAAGTGACCATTCTGTACGTCTCAGTTGCAAGTGGCATAGTGGCACATTGATATTTGGCAGCAGCAGCAGCAAAAATATTAGTAATTCTAATAATCCATAACTCCTTGGGCCTAGAAATCACTTTTACTGTTCAGCTCATGCGTTTGGCAGAATGTTTGCTCTCCTTGCCCAGTAGTAGCTGTTCTCAGGCCTGAAAAATGTGTAATTGGGCAGCAACAATGAATTTCCCCGTGTATTAATTCATATTATTAGCCCAGGTTGCCCAGTGGAGGCACAGGCAGCTCCTCCATATGAGGCTCCCACGTGGGTTCAGCCATCCCAGGGCTGATGAAATCTCAGCTTCAAAGGACACCACGTCCAGGGCCACCACCACTCTCAGCCTCTTGGGTGTTTGCTTGTTGTCTTGGTGCAGACAGTGGTTTGAGCAGGGCCTGGAGGAGGAGGAACAGGAGCTCTGAAGTGCCAGGGGAAGCCAAGAACTGTGTTTACTGATGGTGCAAACCAGTTGCTTTTCCAAAAGGCAGAGCTACAGGTCTGGGGTTACAGTCCTGGTTTCTGTCCTCACATTTAGGATCAGGTTAACACCTTGGGACCAGCACTGGAGCTTCCCTGGTGTGGCTTGTCATTCCCTTGGGATTTCGCTTTGCTGTGGAGATGTGGAGGTTGCAGGGCAGGAGGGAGAGGGGTGAGGTGATGGGACCAACTGCAGTGATCCCCCTTGGCTCCCATTCCTGGGGCTGTGGGTGTTCTTTCTGGCTGGAATGGGCAGTTCTGGAGTCTGTGCTGGAGGTGTGGGACAGGGCAGTGTGTGCCCCTGTGGGCATGGGGAGAGGGGCTGGGCCAGCCATGGGCTGCACTTTGCTGTTGCATTTCCCAGGGGGTGCCAAACCCGATGTGCTGCCAAACCAAAAATGGAAGGTGTCATTTCTTTTGCCAGGAGCGTTGCCACCTGTTCTGCTCGGAGTGCCAGGAAGAGGGGGAATGGCTTCCCACTGCCACAGGGCAGGGTTAGGTGGGATACTGGGAAGAAATTGTTGACTGTGAGGGTGGGCAGGCCCTGGCACAGGGTGCCCAGAGAAGCTGTGGCTGTCCCATCCCTGGAAGGGTCCAAGGCCAAGGTTGGATGGGGCTTGGAGCAACCTGGGCTGGTGGAAGGTGTCCCTGCCCATGGCAGGGGGTGGGACTGGATAGTCTTTAAGGTCCCTTCCAACCCAAACCATTCTGTGATTCTGTAATAATGATGAAAATGAAGCCAGGCTTGATTCCACCAGCTCTGATGGCTGGACCAAGGTGGGCTCTGGACAGCCAGGCAGGTCCTGGAGGGGAACCACCAAGCCCCTGGGTCCAGCCTTGGAGCAGGCTGGGGAGGAGGAGGGCAGGAGGCTCCTTGGATCTGGAGGGCAGGTTTGGGGGCCAACCCCTAATTAAAACCTTTTGTCTGTAGTTCCATCCCCTCCATTCCGTGCCTGGTTAATATTTAACAGCTGGGGCGGGAGATGGGAACACAACTGCGGGCCGGGGTTTGGCTGCTGTGCCAGTTCTATTGCAATCAGGGATTGTTTAATTAGAGCACAGAGCGAAAACAGGCCTGCAG
>JAOXXN010000230.1:9425997-9436324 GCA_026770055.1 Myrmophylax atrothorax
CTGGGGCCAGAGGGACCAGCTAGGTTTAAGTGACAGCAATATCCTCTCACCACCCCCTCTCCATCTCCATCCCTTCCCCCTTTTTTTAAAGAAACTTAAGCCTTTGTGGAGGCTCCAGTTTTTGGTGCTGGGGCCACACGGTGCCAGGGTGCTGGTAAGGGATGGAGATGGAGAGGGGGTGGTGAGAGGATATTGCTGTCACTTAAACCTAGCTGGTCCCTCTGGCCCCAGGGGGGCAGGGGGGTGGAAAGCCCATTAAAAAAAACCTGCCAAGCCTGCTGGCACATTCCTTAGGCCCCCAAGTCCTGGGTAAGTGGCCCTAATTATTAAAATCAGCAGTCCTTATCAGATGACAAGGCCTTTTGCTTTGATATACAAAGGCAGAAGCTTAACAACCCCATCTTGCCCTGGAAAAGGAACAAAATGTGCACCTTAACATGCGGTTTTCAAACCTCCCTGCATAATCCCCTTATCACCTGCCAAGATATGTATATTGACCCTGGCTGGGAAGTTGGAGTGATGGGAAGCAGGGGGCAGGGGGATGCCCAAGTTCCCCCACCATGCAGTGACCCTGCCATGGTGACCCTGCCATGCTCCATCACAGCTCCTGTCACTCAGCTGCTCTTGGGGTCTCAGCTCAAACATCCAGGCTGGGCTTTGGGTTTGCTTCTCCAGGTGAAGCCAAAGGTGTTGGTGTCAGTAACCCACGTGCCCATTAATACAGCCTGCTGTGTCTGTCCTCACATCCCTGTCCTCCTCTTGCCTGTGCAACTCTATGCACAAAACCACAAGCTGAACAAGTTGTCCTAAAAACTGGGCCTTTTCATTGTGTGTTTTTATAGTGCCAGGAAGGTGGTACCCAGCTTTGGGAGGTCAGGCCTGGGACAGCAGATCTCAGCCCTGTCTGTGCCTGACACATGGGGCTCTGCCCCAGCATTTCTAGGCAGTCCTCTTGTTTCAGGCAACACAGATACCAATAACTTGTATTCCCAAAGGGGCCATAACTCTTGTCTTCACAGTAGACTTAAGCATCATTAGCTGGTTCCTTGTGGCTTTCAGTGGGACTTGAGCTGTGAACCTTGGTCTTTTCCCTGCTGATGCCAAAAGCAAGACTCCTGCTGACCTCAGCAGTGCAGCATCAAGCTTTAGGGACTGAGTTTTTGAAGGTGTCAAGAACATGTAGAGGTGGTTCCTGGGATTTTCTAGAGCGCTTTAGGAAATGCCAAAAGTGACATGTTTAAAGTTGGGCTTTGGCTGTGTTGAGACAGAGTGTCCTGGTTTAGCCAGAGAGTGTCCTCGTTGCTGCTGCTCTGAGTGTTGGATGGTTGGTTTGTTCTGAAGAGGTTGAGCAGGCAGTGAACTTGGTTCCCATAAGGAAGGTGCTTCCATGAAGCCTGGGACAGGCTGGTAACCCAGTTCCTGTTTTGCTGGTCCCCAGGTCCTTCAAGAGGAATGATCCTGTTAACCCCTACCATGTGAACTCTGGCTATGTGTTTGCCCCAGCGACCAGCGCGAACGACAGCGAAATATCCAGTGATGCCCTGACGGACGACTCCATGTCGATGACGGACAGCAGCGTGTAAGTACCTGGAGCTGGTCCTTTTGGGATGTGCTGGTACACTCTGGGGCTTAGGGGAGTGATGGGTCTGGGGTCATCACCCTGCTCCTGCTGGTGGAGGTGTGTTCCCAAACCAAGAGGCATGGCAGCCTCTCTCCTCATCCCATCGCCGCAGGTATCGGATGGAGTGAAATAATGGATCCGTCTATTGCCATTTTGCAAGTGCAGCTGAGCAAACATGTTTTGCCTTTGCTAATGGTGACTAACCCAAGGAGTGCATCTCCCTGAGCCTTTGTCTTAAGGCCAGGCTTCCTTAACTAGTTATCAGTCATCAAAGAGAAGGAGATTACTTCCTGTAGGAAGTACTTTCTGTAATTAACGTTCGTCATTAATGCCAGAATGTACATTAATAGGGCCAGTGACCTGAAGGGGCAAATAGCTGCTCTTCTAGTGTGGCTGGGACATCTTCAAAGAGCCATTTGAATGGAGCTGCATGGATCAGGTCTGGGTGTTTCAGGGGCATAGGGAGGAGAGATGATGCTGTGGCTGAGCTCAGGAGTTGCAGGATCTGGCTTCTCCTGGTCGGTGGGAAGTGTGCAACTGGGAGCAAGGCTGTGGGTTTGCTTTCCCCAGCAGGACAGAAATGGTGCTTTTATGTCTGTAAAGGAGAGTGAGGCTCACTTAGTGCTCTTAAGGACCATTTTCTGCAGCTAAGCAGAAGGCAGATGATGTTGTTTGTGTTTCATGATGTTCACTTGAGTACAAGTGCTCTAGAAAAGCCCACCTGTGAGCAGAGTGCTGCATTCCTGGTCTTTATCTTGAAACTTCCACAACGTCTCTCTGTCAGACATGTGCAGTGGTCCCTGTGTACTCCTCAGAGAGGTTTGCATGCTGGGTTTTTAAAGTCAACATGTGTGATGGGACACAACAGAAAACAGGATTTACCAAAAATCCTCAATGCATAAACAAAAGCTTTTTTTATTTTTTGTTAAATGCACATGTGTGTTTTGAACTGATATTACAGCAAAAAAATAGTTTGTTGTCCCACCAGATTCCCCTATTGAACAATATTGGCATTAAATAAAAGAGCTGAATCATAGGGTGACTTCTTTATTTCTTCTTACTGGCTCTGGTTGTATGTGATCATGTGTCAACAGAGCATTCACTGGGTTAGTCATTTCTGGACCAGTGTAGGGTCACTTGGGATTCACAGGGCTAGGATTATACCCTCTCTTCACAGCAATGCCAATTGTAGGCCTTATACAGATGAGAGCACTGAGTGAGAAATAAAGTGCATGGTGGATGAAAGGCTTAACTGAATCGCTTTCAGCCCATTGTTAGTCCAGGGGAGCTTAGCGGGGATGAGAGGGCAGCAGCCCGCTTTGAAATTGGCTTGAACAAGTGAATAGGAGCTCCCCATAAAGCAGCGCCTGAAAGGAGCTGCCTGTTTTTTCCTGCCGTAACAATGGCCCGCGCAGGCTGGGAGAGTTGGGGCAGCTTGGCTGATTAAACTGCCCTCAGCTCCGGGCTGGGGGGTGGCAGGAGGGGATCCTTCCTGCTGCAGAATCAGAGCCCCCCTGGCACCCCTGAGCCACGCTCCGGGATGGTACGGGGGGTTTGGTGCGGGTGGGAGAGGTGAACTGGCAGGTTTGGGCTTCAAGCTGAGGGTGGTGTGAAACTTCCTTTGCAGAGGTGGTGCCAAGGAGCGTTTGGGATTGACAGGCTCTCCTGGCTCATGGCTCTGCTGGATGCTGGAGGTGCTGGGGGTGTGTTGGGGGCACAGACCCACCCTGGCTGAGCCCAAGTGCTGAGCCCTCTGAGGCTTTACCCGCTTGTAACTGAGTTTATTCTGTTCCACCAGTGCAAATGCAAATTAGTTCTTTTGGCTTATATTGGTATCAACTGAAGAGGAAAAACTTGTTCTGGAAAAGTCTGTCAGACATGGCAGTAAACTGAGTTTGGGTCTTTTTTTTTTTTAAATACATCTAAGTCTGAACTGCACTGGAATTAGGAGAAATCTCCAAATAATGCATAATCTACCTTTTTTATTTTATTCCAGATGCCAGGGATCAGCCTGTCCCTGTATATTTTGTAACAGCCACAAAGCCTCATGCAAATTTATATTTCCATTTCTTGATTGGGGGGGGGGGGTGGAGGAAAGGGGATTTTTTTTATTTGCTTATATCTTATTTATGGATTTACTTTGGACACAGGGGAATGCTGCTGAGCAAACTTCAAATATTACCTTATCTTACAAACCAGGCTTTTGATGTTGGCAAGATCAGAGGCTTGTTTCAGAGCCGTTGCCAAATGAAGATGGGAGTGAATGCATATGCGCATGAGTCTGATATTTCAAAGCAGCAGTAAAACTACATTCAGGTTAGGTCAGGCACATCTGAGTCAAAAGGCTAAGATAATTGGCTCAGCTTAAATGGCAGCTGACTGGGTAGAAGACTTCAAACTAGTGTTTCCCCCAGAAACAGATTGGCTTAGCCCCAGCCTGGTTAGCTGAACTGTTTATAATTAAACTCTACTATTTAGTGCCTCAGCTCTGTAGCTCTTCAGCCGCAGCTTTTAGCAGCCAAGAAAAGTGAGTGCAAATGTTGGCTGCTGGAGCAAGGGGAGAGGTGGCACCTGGAGAGTTGGGGTTAACCCTTGTCCTTCTCTGAAACCTCTGGCCAAGCTCAGCTCTTTCATTTTAGAGGTACTTCCTCCTGGTTGGGGGTATCTGCTGCAGCATCAGGGTTCCCCCTGTCCCCCAGATCTCCTGCTGGACTGGTCCTGGCTTCAGCTCCATCCATCTGTCCCTCAGGGATCACCCCTTTTACCCTGGCCTTGTCCATTTTCCCCATTTTCTATGAAAAAGTTTAGACAGCACTCAGCAAAGTGGCTGCTGCAGTCCCTCCCTGTTCCCCAGGCTGACTTTCCCAAGCTGCTCCACAGCCTTCCCATCCCAGAGAAATACCACTGGGGTTTTTTAATTCTTTTTTTTTTGCTCTGCACGTTGTTACAAGTTGTGGAACTCTCCTGCCAAGGCAGGGCTGGGGAGGCGGGGAGCAGGAGGTTTGGTGTGGGGCTCTTCGGTGCAACCAGGGGGGTTTTAGGGGGAAGGAGCAGATTTTGTATCAGGCTGAATGAGGGCAAGTCTTAAATGAAGTGGGGAGCCTGTGGTGTTGGCATTGCTTTTCCTACCCCTTCTCAAGCCCCCCTGCCTAGGAAAATCACAAGTCCCTGCTCCATAGCCTGTCCCAGGACTGTCCTTTTGGGCAGAGATGGCCCCCCAGGAGCTGAGGGTACCCCACAAGGAGATGTGCTCCCAACTTGGTGGCCACAGCAGGGGGTTGGGGACAGCATTTTGTCCTTGCAGAGCTGGAGGGAGGTGGGCAGTGCAGGAGGGCTGCAGAACTGCCCATTGTCCCTGGTCATGGCCTTGGGTGCCTTGTGGTGGACACACAGACCTTCAGCTGCTTCTCTGCTCCTCCCAGCTGGCCTCTTGGATTGCCAGGGATGGAGGACACTTCCTGTTGCATTGAGGGTGTTAATGGGATTAATCCCTTGGGTACATATGGATGTGATGTGCTCATGCTGGTGTTTTTACTTACCTTTAAAAGGGCTGTTTTACTGGGTTTTCCCTGTATTGAAGGTCTTCCCTAAGAGACCCTTGTCTTGGTAAGCCTCTGTCAACAAAGGCATCTCTGAAGGTACAGGTGGTTTGCTTTTCACCTTAGAATTGCTTTTCTCCATCCTCCCCCAAAGCTAAGCCGTGTCATGTGCCCCAAGTCCTGTTGCCCTGTGGGTTAGTGGAGCAGAAATGCTTGGTGTCCTTCATGGAGAGGATGGAGGAGTCTTTGGTGGCCGCCACTGGCTGTGTTTGGGGGCCATGACTGGCTGTGTTGGTCCTTGCATGCTGGGCTGCTCTCCCAGAAAGCCCTCAGAGCCCTATGTTGTGCAGTGGGGACATGAGGACAATCAGCTCCTTTCACTTGCCATGTCACATGCACTCATAAACTGTGTCTAGGGGAGGCTGATGTGCATCTTGTGGCATCAGGGGCCTCCTCTGTGGTCCCAGCATGCTCGTTTTTATTATAAATTTTTTCCCAACTTTATTGAAGTGAAATTGTTCTGACCCTTCACTCCAGACTTTGCAGCTTAATCCTGCTCGTTAAAAACAGTTTAATGGCAACTGGGTGCTTTGGCCAAGATCTTCAAAAAGCTCTGCCATAGCAGGCTTCAAACTTGGAGTGACGGCATCTGGTCATCCTCCTCAAGACAGGGGACATGGAGTCTCTGGGGAGGTGTTCCCTGTCGGTGTGTGCCCACCACCACGGTGGCCACAGGAGGGGACGTGCAGGGACACTGCCACGTTGGCTGCCCTGGCAGCAGTGTGGGGCCACCGCTGTCTGCTGTGCCACCGCAGCTCCTCCTCGGGCAGGAGCTATTTTCTGTGCTCAGGAGATGAGTCAGGTGTGGGGGCAGGTGGATGAAAGGGCTGGGACCGGAGATCAAGGTTATGCAGCCAGTCTGAGGGAAGGGGTGGAATTAGCCATTCAGGATCTCCAGGCACGCTCTTCCGGCTGTCCCCACTGTCTGTGGAAGGCCCTTTAATCCTCACTGGGGTAATTTTTGCGTGGTCAGGTGAGGACGCCCCGCGGTGCCTGGAGCAGCGTGTGCAGGGGGCTCTTCCCTCCAGAGCTCCTTGCCTGGGCTCTCCTGATGGTTTCCTGGCCAGGAGCTGGGGTGGCTGCAGGGAGCGGTGTCCTGCCCAGTGTCGTGCCTCCAGGTGTCCTGTGCTGGCCAGCCTTGGGGCAGGAGAAACATCCTGGATCTTAAGCAGGGGTAGAGATGGGGAGCAGCCTTTGAGTGGCCATCCATCCTCAGCCTCTTCCTTCTTGTTTCCACTGTGCCAACACTCCTTGGGGTGTTTCAGAGCTTGAGGAACGTTGTGGTCCTAGAGAGAGTAATTTGATGGGGAAAAAGCAATGAAAATAAAGGTCAGAAGCAGAAGCCTGGTCTTGGAAGGGCCTTCCTGTGACACCTTGGAAGTGAAGCTGTTGTGATCTTTAGGCATCTTCCCATGCAGAGTTGCCTTCAGCTTTTCAGCTTTTGCTTAATTACTGCACATCCATGTAGATGGTGACACAGGCACTTCCCACACTGCCAGGTATTTGAGGCTTCATGTGACATCCAGAGGGCTCAGCACCTCTGGGAACAAGGGCCTGTGGTGAACCTGGGTGGTTCCAGAGGGGATGGAGAGGTATCTCAGAGCATGGGGACAGCCCTAGCTGATGGTGACCTCTCTTCCATGTGCAGAGATGGGATCCCCCCGTACAGAATTGGGAGCAAGAAGCAGCTCCAGCGGGAAATGCATCGGAGCGTCAAGGCCAACGGTCAAGTTTCTCTACCTCATTTTCCGGTAAGTTCAGGTGGGAGCTGCAGGTTCTGGGTGGGCCATGGGGAATGCTGGGGCTGGGAACAGACACATGTGGAGGGAGGGGAGCATTTCCATCCCATGGTGATGCCAGAGGAGAGATGCTGCCTGGTGTTGGGCAGGAGCCATGTGCTCTCAGCATCATTCCAAAAACCTCCTTGTGTACAGTCACATCTTGGTCCTTCCCTGAAACCAGGTGCTAATGAGGGCTTTTTGTTGGCACTGAATTTGTGCTGGTCTAAATCCAAGTAGAGATGCCTGGACTGGGTCTAGTGAGAGCCTTGGCTCTGGCCACCACCCCGACACCTCCACAGTGCTGAGCAGAGCAGGGATTGGCCCCTTGTGCATCGATGGTGGCTGTCAAGAGCTGAGTGTCTACGAGTTGGTGAGGAGCAGGATCTCCCCAAACACACACTGGCAGCAGATCTTTGCCTGGCTTTCAGGGGATCCAATGTGTGGCATTGCCCTGCTCTTCAAAATCAACTCGCTGACTTGCTAGTGCAGTTGACTTGCAGCCTCCCTATTCCTGCAGTGCATAAACTGTTTACACAGACAAGTATAAACTTATCTTGTCTTGAGATTAATATGCTAAAATGCCTCTTTCTGCTGTCTTAAGCAGCAAGAAGTCATAGATGATATTTCTGGTGGAGGGAGGGTTGGTTTATGTGGTTTTTCTTTTTGGTGTTTTTTTCCCCTTCCTTCCTAAAGAAAGTTCTATAGCCTGAGCTTGTAAATTAGATTATTTTGTCCCAGGGCGTGCAAATCGACTTTCTCTGTAAGGCAGTGCTTTGATCAGGGCCTGAATAGAGCCAGCTTGTGTAAGAGTGACAATTTCCAGCAGAGTGGCCTTTTTCTACCCTCACATCATTTCTGGAGCTAAGTGGTTGCCGGAGAGAGGCCCCACCTCATCTGGTGGGTAGTATGTGAAAGAGTTGGCAGTTCAGCTTTCTGTTTTCAGGGGGGGCACAAAAAAAGAGGGAGAGTGGGGGCAATGAGTGGGGTGCGTGGGGATGGCAGGAGGGAGGGCAGAGTCCACTGGGTGGTTTCTTTTTCCTCTTTTTATTTTCCCCTCCCCTTTTCCTGCCATGTTTGCTTCTTTTGGCAGAAATTCGCATTTTGCCTTTTTGTATTCTGCACTTGATTTGGAGATGTTCCCTTTTTCCCTTGATAGATCTGCTTGAGGCAGCCAAGCTCAGCAGTGTAGCACTGCTAGCCTGCAGCAGCTTTCTTCATTTTCTGTACAAAGAGATGGAGGGGGGGGAGAGATCTAGGACACTGTTGAGACAACACTACCTCAAAGGTGCCCAGTGTGTAGCCAGGAAATAAATTACCAGCACTTCTCTGATCTGCAACCGTTTGACTTCTTTTTTTTTTTTTTCCTTTTTTTTTTTTCTCCTTTCCCTTTTTCTCCCCCATCTTATTTTTTTTAATTTCCAACTCCTTTCTGTTTATACTCACTTTTATTCCTTTAGTTAAAGTCTCTCCCTCCCACCTCAGAGGTTTTTTTTTTTTTTTTGATGTTTGACAACAGTCTTTGAAGATTTTCTACTTCAGAGTAGCTACTGATGGGCTGGTTGTACTACAGAGAGAACAAGCGGGGTTCCTCAGAGTGCGACCAACTGCTCCTGCCGAAGGCAAACGCTGGTGGGGAGGATGTCACTCCATGAGGCCACAGCACTAGCTCATAAAAATCCAGAGCAGCCCATGCCTAGTTGCGGTCGTCTTTTCATCCAAACATGGAGACACAACAAGCGTAGCGGGGCCGGCGATGCCGCTGCGGCAAAGCGCCCCGCGCCGCCCGCTAAACATGCCTTGTGCCTTCTGTCCCTGCTCCTTGTAGAGGACCCACCGTCTTCCCAAGGAGATGACCCCGGTGGAGCCAGCTGCCTTTGCCGCCGAGCTCATTTCCCGGCTGGAGAAGCTGAAGCAGGAGCAGGAAACCATGGACTGTCTGGAGGAGAGGCTGCAGCAGATCAAGGAGGTAGGAGGATGAATGGGCAGAGCTCTGTGTGCCACCTGGCTGGGGGGGTGGTGGGCCATGTCCTGCCCGTGGAGGAACGTGCTGGGATCACACTGCGGTTGGTGAGCCCCTGGGGGACATCCCAGCGCACGCCCCGCAGCTCCCCGTCCTCTTCCATTCATTCCGTGCCATCGCTTGTCTGGCAGGACGAGGAGAAGGAGGGCTCCGAGCTGCCCCCCAGCCTGCAGAGCGGGCGCGACATGGTGAACCCCCAGCACCCGCTCTCGCTCCTGCCCTCGGGCAGCTACGAGGAGGACCCCCAGGCCATCCTGGATGAGCACCTCTCCCGCGTGCTGAAGACCCCCGGCTGCCAATCGCCCGGCGTGGGCCGGCACAGCCCCCGCGCCCGCTCCCCCGACCGCCTGCCCACGGGCAAGCTGCCGCCCGGCACGGCGTCGCTGGCCGCGTGTGCTGTGGTGGGCAAGGGCTTCGTCACCAAGCAGACCACCAAGCACGTGCACCACCACTACATCCACCACCACACCATGCCCAAGACGAAGGAGCAGATCGAGGCCGAGGCGGCACAGCGGGTGCAGTGCTGCTGCCCGGTGGGCAGCGACTACTACTGCTACCCCAAGTGCAAGGGCCACCCCAAAAACACAGACCCCCCTTTCCCTCCGCTGGAGCCCTTCGGGTAAGTCACCAGCATCTCTCCCCCGTTGCACCTGCCCCAAGCCACGACCCGTCCTCGGGGCTGGTGGGGACAGGGGCTGACGGTGGGCACGTGTCCCTTTGTGCCACCAGCAGGACGGGGACGCTGCTGAAGAGGCCGAGCCGGGGAGTGGAGACCATGGCCCTGCCGGGCGGGGACGGGGGGCTGCCCGGCCCCGGAGGGGTGCAGCTCCCGGGGGGCGAAGCAGACCGGGCACAGAACGTCTGGCAGTGGATGCTGGAGAGCGAGAGACAAAATAAGCACAAGCCCCATAGGTAAATACGCAGCTGTCTACAGCAGTATCGCTCCCGGTAAATATTTATATATTACATGGGCTGTCTATTTTTACAATCGCTAAAAACAAATGAGACTCTTTGCTCCTCCGGTTTAATATAAAAGCTGTTCCGCAGAACCAGAAAAACCACAAAAATGTCATGTTTTTGGCAATAAACCTCCTTTCATGTTATGACAGACTTTTGAGAGGGAGCGGAGCAGAATAGGAGCTGCTATTAAAGTCATATTTTCCAGCTTTTCTAACCCGACTTCTTCCCCTCCCCAAGCACACAAAGCACAAAGAAGTCCTACAGCTCCGAGTGCGCCAAGGGGGCCCCCGGCCGCCACCACCCGTGGGGGCCCGGCAGCCACCCTCGGGGGGCACAGCCCGCCCAC
>JAOXXN010000230.1:9441625-9498806 GCA_026770055.1 Myrmophylax atrothorax
TTTAATACTGATGGCGTTAACAAAAAGCAAACATCCACTCACCCAAAAACTCAGAGGTGGGTGGTGTCGGGTAGTGGGGAGATGGCAGCGGTTCAGGGCTGAGCCTGCTCGCCTCGATTGGTGCCAGATGGCCCAAAAAATAAAATCTCTAAAGAAAACAGGGAGCAAAGCTTGCCACAGAAAATATGTTTCAATGGAAAGCCCATTTCGGAGCAAATAAGAGCAGAGTGACTTGTTTGAAGATGTTGTGGGGTGGATTTTTATTTTTTTTTTTTTTTTGCTTTGCCTCCTCCTTTTCTTCTCTTTCCCCCTCCCTTTCTCTGCGAAATAAGGTTGTAATTATGTAAAAGGTCGTAGTGTGTTTTCTCCAATCAAAAATTTGTAAACACAGCCAGGGCTTGGGCTTGGGGAGGAAGTTCTTGGGAAGAGAGGCTGTTACCTGGACAGGGGAGAGGGAAGGGCAAGTTCTTTGTAATTCATTCAGACTTTGCTGGGGGTTTTGGGGTTTATTTCAAGGCTGCTGTCCTGGGGAATGGTGGCCTTGACCTGTAGCATGGAAGGTGATGGGAGTTGGGCCATTGACTTCCATGAGTGCAGGCTCTGAAGGACTTAATATGGTTTTTTTGTCCTTGCTGTCCCATTAAAGATGCAACATGTGTCAATTCAGCTTAAAATGACTACAAAAATAGATCCTAACCATACCTGGACTAAATGGAGTCAGTTTAATCTCTTTAATTAAAAAGAGAAATCTTTTGTCCCCCTACCAAAATAATTTTAATGCACCCTGGAAATAAAGAGGTTTGCAGGCTGATGTGACTAATTTGAAAATGTGTAATCGAGCAGTCACTAAACAAAAAAATCAAATTCTACGATCCTGCTGTGGTTCTTGCAGCTTTAGTAGTAAAAGTGAGCTTCATTTGATCTCCTTTCCCACCCTAAAAAAAAAAATCATAATTACAACCCCCTTTTCCCAGACAAACATCTGCCAACCCCAGTTGTCTGGAAACTACAGGGGAGGGGTTAATTCTTTTTTTTTTTGAGATATATATATTTTTTTTCCTTGTAATCCATCTGATGAAGTTTTTTCCATGCCTGGCAATCAGATGGCAAAGCCCTTTTCCAAGGGAGCAGGCACATCCAAGGAGGTGTTGGGCGGCAGACGGACAGACTCCCTAAATGCTACCCCTCTGAATGGAAGCCCTTCATTTGTGCATATGCAATTAAGCAGCCTTAGAAGGAAGAAAGCTCCAAACGGGATAAAAGGAACCTTTAATCAAGAAGCTGAACGGTCTAATTCAGGATAATAGAGGGGTCCTTACTGTTTGACACAGGAGGGGTGGGGGTGCTTTTTGTCTCTGGCAGCGTTGGCTCCATGATCTAAGGACCCGGAGCAAAGGAGCAGGAATGCAGGACATGCTGCTTGACCTCCCCGTGTCACGTCCCGGGGCTCTTGGGCAGCAGAGACGGCACTTTCTGTCCCTGAGCTCGGAATTGGTTGTTCCCAACACCAGGCTCCCGGGATGTGGGGGGGTTTTTTTCAATAGGAATACCACAGAGTTTCAGCTCCTGAGTTGCAGGAAGCTGGGGATGGTTTGCTTTTAATCCGTCCTTTTAATAACAGTTGCTAATTTTAATGCTGGGCTTGAGCTTTGAAACAAGAAAACACATGAAAGAAAGAAGGTGGGGGAGAGGAGGAGCCTTAAGAATGCTTCGCTTTGAAATTGTGTTTATTTATCTTTTAAATAAGATATTTGACCAGAAATGGCTGGGCTGTCTAATTTTCCTCTTGGCTGGGGGTGTCCACTGGCAGTGTGTGGAACCTGCTCTCTGGAGGAGGTGTTGTCACCACAGCCCTGCTCCCTCTGTCCCATCACATCCCTGCAGCCCCTGGGGATGCTTTCATGTCACTGGACCTGAGCAAGCCCTGAGGTGTTCCTGGAGGAACATCCTAGGAGAGAGGAATTGGAAATGTTGTGGTTAAAAGAACTGGCAAAGCACCCTTTGCTTTTTACCTTTTGATTTTTAACTGTGTTTTAATTCTCTTTACCACAGATACTACTTCAAAAAAGCAAGCGACGAGTTCGACTGCGGCGCAGTGTTTGAAGAGATTTGGGAAGATGAAACCATCCTGCCCATGTACGAAGGAAGGATCCTGGGGAAAGTAGAAAGGATTGATTGATGGCATCTGTGTTTCTTAAGAAAAGTTAAGCTAGAAAAGTCTTTGGACACACAACGATAGTGATGACAAGGAAAGAAAAAAAAACTGAAGGAAAGTTTTGAACCAATGAAGAAAAAAAAGGTGAAGTCTGTGAAGACTTTGCTGAATTAGCCTTAGAGGAAAAAGAAAAATGGCATTTATTATTCATGAGTTGGGTACTGAGATGATAAAAACCCCGGACTATTTATTAGAAACATGACCACTGTTGGCTATTGGAGATGCAGACCATGTTTGAGAGACTTCCATACATAATATATGATTTCCTGGGGATCTGAAATCTATGGACTAAGAGAAACTGTGTATAGCTTACCTGAACAGTAATCCTTATTGATATTTATTGAACAGTCTGTTTTCCCTTAAGTCCAGTTTTTGGATATGCTGCTTTAACAATGGAGAAGAGAGGGGCTGGGAAGGGGGGGGAGGGGAGGAAGGATTCTTTTATTTTTTTACATTGTTCCCACTATCTAAAATTGAGGAGTTTGGCAGTGAGCTCATTTGTGATGATTTTTGAAGGGGGAGGAGGGAAGGAGTGATGTCATGCCCAGTATTTCTCTGAGTGAAGATAAAACTTTCCTAAAGAAATAATAGTAGTAATAATAATAACAATAATAAAAGCTGAAAGAAAAGTGCTGTCCTACCATTCAGCCAGAGACCGGTGCATTTTAATCTATGCTGCTCTAATTTGAAATAAAGGTCTTAAGTGTTAACTCTGTTAGATGCAATACAACAACAGGAATTTTGTCCATGGATTTCGGCAGGGCCAGGATTTTGCTTTGCTGCTGTCACTGGTGTCCGGTGCCTCTCGGTCGAGGCAAGGTAGAGCAAAACCCCGAGCCTGGGAGAGCTGCAGGAGGAGCCATCCCATTCCCAGTGCCACCCTTAGCACACCAACAGGTTAAAACCCCCCTGTGTGAATTCCACAGAGCTGATTTTTTAGCCATTTTAGCACTACTTGTGTTTCATCACCAGGTAAATACAACAGGGTGTGTTTTCAGCCTCTGAGTCGCTGCGTGGTGGGGTTTTGGTTGGGTTATTTTTGCCTTACCTGGACACCCACACGAGGCTGTGGGAGATGTGGGTGAAGCTCTGAGTGTGTGTGTGGGGTGGGTTTGGGGACAGAGCCCCTTTCCCAAGGAAGACCTTGCATTTCGACAGTTGGGTTTTGTGTTGATTAAGTTAATCTGTGCATTCTGTTTGCCATTGCTACTTTGTGTAAGTCTGTATATATTGTAGAAAATGTATGGTGGAACTATTAATACACTATCTCTAGTGTTTTTAAAATTGAATCAGTACAGTACCTGTGCCTGCATGGTGTTACAGACCATGTGTCGCCCTATATTCAGGGTTCAAGCCTTCCCTTGCTTGTTTAAGGGGTTTATGTATAAATATATTTTATGCCTTTTATTACAAGTCCTGTACTCATGACTTTTGCCATGGCATTTTGTTCTACTTATACTGTAAATTATGCATTATAAAGAGTTTCATTTAAAGAAAAAAATTACTTGGTACAATAATTATTGTAATTAAGAGATGTAGCCTTTATTAAAATTTTATATTTTTCAAATTAATATTGTCTTGATTTTTTTTCACCCTTAATGCCTTAAAAGGGTTTTTTTTTCCTCATGTGTGGTGGTGGCTGAGCACTGCCCTGCCCTCTGCCTGCCTTGGCAGGGGCTGTTCCTGGTGGGAAGCCGTTGCAGCTGGAGGAGGCAAGGCTGGGGCTACCCTTCAATGTGAGCATTAAGTCATTTAAAGAGCCTTCAGGTAACTCACCTACAAATTGAGCCTGGCCTTAGCTCTCTTCCTTTCTTTTATTTGTCATTTAGCCAGTCTTACCCTACCTCCTGCCTTTCCTTAGTGCCCAGACTGCCCTGCCAGGCTCACCTGCTGGAGCCAAGGTGTGACATCCAGAGGGATGTGGTTGTGCCCAGGCTGGAGCATCTCTCATGGCGCATCAGAGGGCTTTGGTCACAGGATGGTCCCGGCCCGCCCCAGGTGTGACTGAGCCGGGACTGCCCACCTGAATGCCCTGCCAGACTAAACCCAGCTTTGTAAAGCCTGAGCAAACCCAGCTGGGGTGGTGCTGGCCCCGCTGGGCTGGGGAGGATGTGCTGGGATGAACACGGGGAGCTCCTCCCTGCGCCTTCCCCCTCGCCCGTATTTATGGCACAAACCCTATTTTATAGCTGAAGGAGCTTAATTTGTTCCTGAGGGAAGCTGCCCATACCAGGCATGGATTTGTCTCCCAGCTGTCACCCAGACCTTCCCCAGCTCTGGGAAAGCAATTGTGGAACTGCTTTTGGTCTGTCCCGTTGGCAACCAGAGCCAGCCCTTTGCTTCTCCTACACCAATGGCACTGACTAGGGCTTTTTTTTCCTTTTTTCTTTTCTCCTCTCTCCCCACCCTATTTTTTCTATGAGGTTTTAAATTATCTGGGTTATTTTGTGTGTTTGAGAAGACTTCATTTAAAACATCAGTAAAACTTGTATCAAAGGGCTCAACTTCACACCGAGTACACAGAGCTGGGGACTGAATCCTGCAGTTCAAGGGAGCTGCAGGCAGTTTCACACATTTAAATGGATGGTGCCTTGTTTTAAAAAACCATCTGAAGTTCATGGGGTTCATCTTAATTGATAAGCTGGACATAACGGATGGGTGTAGGGAGACTTCAACAACATAAGGGAAGAAAGGTATTTTTTTTCCCTCCTCTCTCTCTTTTTTTAGTCTGCCATCAAAGGTTGGGAACTTGGCACTACACCGTAGTATTATTTTTCTTCTGCTATTAAAATGAATCACACTGTGCCTAATTCTTCTTGGGAAGATGAATGTGTTTGAGGCAGCTTGAAGCCATTCAGTGCCTCACAAGCCTTTGCATCTTTCTATCAATGTTCCAAAATACTCACCTCTGTTTTTTTGGATGTCTGTAGAAACAAAATATAAAATGGCTTCAAATATATGGCAGGCTGTTTAGTGGAGATGAAAGGGTATTTGAATAGTCTTTTTAAAATGAATGAAAAGTGAATACTCTCTTCTGTTTCAATTATAAGTGGGACATGGAGCTCGTTAGACACCACCTTAATGTGTGACACTCTGAAAATGTTCACCTGCCTTCAGTGGATCAGAAACATTTTGTTTTTTAGCTTGTCTCAGGATAAAGATCGTGATTACAGGTCTGGCATGTTCTTTGCTAAATGGAGAGGCAGCGTGGGAAAGTTCTGCTCTTACAGCTTAAAAGTAACATCCAAGCCATTTTTTTGAACAGTACAGAAGATTGAGAGAGAACAAGAACCTTATTTTGACCCAAGTGGTGTTTTTTTTTTTAAATTTAGCTTATCAGGTTTAACAAAAACTATGTAAACTCATGCTGAAAAAAGTGCCCACAGAGCTGCTTGTGGTGTTGGAATGTCCTTTGTTAGGTCCTTCCAGAGGAGGGACCAAAAATGTCCCTGTTTGGGTCCTTTTCCAAAGGAGGGACCCAAAATAACCTGGTCTGGGTCCTTTTCCAGAGAAGGGGCTCAAAATATCTTTTCTTGGGTCCTTTTTCAGAGAAAGGATGTAAAATATCCCCGTTTGGGTCCTTTTCCAGGGAAAGGACCCAAAGTGTCCTGGTATGGACTCTTTTCTGGAGGATGGACCCAAAATATCCTTGTTTAGTTCCTTTTCCACAGAAGGGTCCCAAAATGTCCTGATTTGAGGCCTTTTCCTGAGGAGGGACCCAAAACATCCCAATTTGGGTCCTTCCAGAGGAGGAACATCAACAGCCAGAGCCCTGCCCTGCAGCAGCAAACCCAAGCAGAGCTTGAACACCACAGAAAGGGTGACCTGAGCCATCCCCAACCACTTCTCACACTTAAATCACACTAATACTTAACACTTCACCCATTTTTCATCTTCAAAGCAGACTGGAAAGACTCCTCAAGCCCCACAGCACCCACAGAGGGAGGTAGCCCTGCTCTCCTCCACCAGAGCTGGTGGGTAATTGCTGGTGTGGCCAGCAGAGCTCCCAGGGCGTGTGGCAGCTCCGAGCCTGGGTCAAGGGCCAACAAAAACACCAGCCCCACTTACTGCACTATTAAAACTCCTTGAAGGACCTTTAACGGTCCTGGGGAGCACTTGGGCTGTGGAGCCTGGAAATCATGGGCGTGCATTGCCCTGAGGCTTTCTGGGAGGGAAAAGAAGCATTTTCCAAGTGTTTCCCAGCTGGAGTTTGTTGGGGGTGGGTTGGGATGAGCCCCAGTGGTGCTGCTTGGGCCCAAGGAAAGGCTGGAAGCAGTGGGGATGGGGATGGGCTGTGCTGGGGACAAGGGACAGCTGCAGGGCTGGGTCTCCTCTCTGACATGAGTGGGGACAAGGCCCTTGTTTTGCTTCCCTTGGCGAAATCCAGGCTGCATTTGGATGCACGAAGCATCCCAGCCCTGCTCGTGGGGCTCTGCACCAGCCTGGCTCTGGCAGGTCAGTCACAGCAGATACAGCAACTTTGGTTTTCTCCCTCTACCCTGAACGTTTGGCATTGCCTGGCTCAAGGGGTGCAAAACTTCTGAGCCAGCACCCAAAAACTCCACTGGGCTGTTCTGAAAATACTGAGCTTAGAACAAACTAAAATAAATCAAAACTGAAATCCCCTCTCCCTTTGTGAATGTAAAGGACACAGACTGGATGTCACTTTGAACAGCACCAGTACTGGGAAGGCACTTGGAGTCAGTGAAGTCCCGGAAAACTCCCTCCTTTTCCCAGGTGGGGGGATCAGGAGCATGTCCAGTTCCCCCCAGCCTTTCCCAAGTCTCCCAAAGGTTGTTGCCTCCCCTCCACCTGGGGAGTTTATTCCCTCCCAGCCCAGGAGTGGGCTCTGTGCTGGGGCACCTGCTGGTTCCCGCTCTGCCTGGCTCATGCTGGCAATTGTGTTCCCTTCCTCATTCACCTTCCATTAACCTCGTGTTCCTCAAACACCTTCATCCCACTGCTCCATTCCGGTGGCAACCTCACATTAATTACAAAGGGCAAAAGAAAGGAACACTCTGTCTTTAAAATGAGGTTCCTACCCCATTGCTTTAAATGCTCTCTCTTAATCACAGAGCCCAGAAAACACCCACACAGAGGAGGCTGGAGAATTATTTAAGGCAAATCATCTTCCTTCCTCTTCTGAAAAAAGATCAGACTAGTTCTGGATGGTGAGAGCAGCTCTGGTTCAGGTCCTTCCCATTCTTCCCAGCAACATTCCCAATTCCTGCCTGCAGCCTTGCCCAGCCTCCCCACACAGCTCTGCACTCCTTTCCTCCTCTCCTTCATTACCATGTTACTAATCATAATGAAGAGGCCCAGGATGAATTTTTCTAACATTTAAACCATGGCCTGCCATATGTTTTAGCCTCTCTCTTAAATTAAATGAGTGTTGTGATGCGTTTCATCTTCAGGGAGCACTGAACCCACATAGCAAGAAAGGAGCCTAATTTTGGACATCAGATCTAGGTGATAGCATAATTTCAGACAATTTTGGCTGACCTCCCTGGGCAATGCCCTTCATCTCTTTCATGAGAAGAACTATTTTTAGGGAAGAAAGCCCATTAAGTCTTGCTTTCCTTAATTCACCTCTTCACATGATAAGATTTGACAGGTAGATCTTTCTTTTCTATTATTATTATTTTTTAGAAAGGAAACAGAAAGACCTTCGGGGAATTCTGGCTTTCAACGTTTGTCTTGGGCCCTGCAGGAGTCTGGAACATCTCTGAACCCAACAGTTGGTCCTGCTTTGAAACCACCACCTCGTCATTCCTCATGCACGTCGCCCGCGCTGCCTCCTCATCTGCAGTCACAGCACTGCCTGCTCCTGCTCCCACCACCCTGGCAGCTTCCTCACCTTCCCTTTCCTCCTGCTTCTGCTGTGCCATCTCAAAACAAGCTCTTGTTCCCCCCAAATCCTTCAAAAGTCACAGGATAAATGGAATGCATGGCCAGGGTCCTGCCTCAGCTCTTCCCTTTCCCTCCTGCACCCTCAGCATCATCCCTGCAAGGGAGCCCAGTTGGTCCCTCAAGGTCCCATCCAGCCTGAAAACAGGGACAGCAGAGTGCACCAAAATTCAAAGTATTTGCAGGTGGCTGCAGCAGCCTGGCAGAGCTTGGAACAAAAGGGCTGTGCCTTTTCCAAAGCTCTTGTTTCCTACTGTCCTTTCCATCCTCAGAGGTTTCTGGTAGCCCTACAAACACAGCACCTCTTTCCCAAACATTCCACAGCAAGTGTCTCTCCTCTGCAGGTACAAACATTAAAGGATCACACAACACTTGAGGGTTTTCCCCTTCAGAGAGCAACCAAGCAACTGGACAAGCCCCAGCAGGACAGAGGCAAAGGGCAGGGTTGGGGACAAGACATTGCCCTGGGAACGATGCTGTGAAACCAGCTGGTATCCAAGAATGACTCAGGAATAACGAGAGAGCAGCTGATGACGTGGTTGGTGGGGATCCCAACCCAGCCAGAGTGGCTGTGGAGGGGTTAAACCCTCCCTGTGGTGCTGCTATTCCAAAATCAGCAAAGCACCAGGGCTTTGCATTGAGATTCAAATGCCCAGATCAAAGCAGAGCTCCAGGAAGGAAGAGCCAATTGAAGTTGGAACCAGAGAAAACTTTCTCAGCTAACTTCTGGGAAGTGAAACAACCAGGTTTCAGAAAGCTTCCATCAAAAGGGAGAGGAGTTTCCGCCAGAGCAGAGGAGTGGCCCTTGCCCTCTCCTTCTCCTCCAAGCCAGGGAATTATTATTGGCCACCAGATCCAACACCCTTTGAAACAGTCACCAAAATGTTCTTCCCCAGCCTTGCAGAAAAGGAGGAGCTGGAGGGGGCCCTGCCAAGCCCAGCCCAGCACTGGTGTCCCCATGGCACCCACATAACATGCCAAGCCTGCAGGGACAGCCATGTCCAAACCGGGCTCCATGGCCTTTGGGATGGCCCTGGCCCACCATCCAACATTTGATGAAGTAGCCAAAAGACCATTTCCAGCTTTTTCTTCCTTACTGTTTATTCCAAAGCAAATAAACAAATGGGGGGAAAAAAAGTTTGAGAGTTTAGCTTTGCTAATTTATGACTCTGAGCTCTGTCCTTTCTCCTTTGGGATTCACTGCCCTGACCTTGGATATGTCAGGAAGGGGAAGGCGAGCTCTCACCTTGCCAGTGGGAGAGGTTGCCAAAGCAGGGAGAAAGTGTCTACTCACTCATTCTAGGAGCATGTAGTGCTTTTGTGTTTCAAGTCTTTGGAGATTTGCAATTCCTTTAAACCCCCTTGCAACTGTCCGACGTGGGGTGTTTAATTACCAGGTAAAACTATTTTTTTAGACTCCATTTAATTACTTGATTGCACAGTAACCAAAGAGTGTAAGAGGGCTGTAGCCAGAAGGCACTTCAAAGCAATGCCTTGATGTTTCTTAGTGGGCATTAATGGTTTCTGAAGGCAGGAGATTGTTTAAAAAAAAATATTAAAACCCTCCTCATGATCCCGCCAGCAATCTCAAAAAAATGCATAAACACTGGAATCCTCTGCCAGGGAAGAAAAAAAAGAGTTCAAAGGCATCTGAGAGTTTTCATGTAAAGTTTAGAGTTTAAGGCGTGACTCTTGGCTACGGAGCCCCACTGTTTGAACTCTTGTTTATTAAAAACAGTTTCCCAGCATTTCACAGGGTTCAGAAAGACAACAGCAAAGTGCAGCCTTTTGCACAGCGCAGCCTTTAAAGGCTCCATTGATTTCTACCTATGTGTTTTATCTCTTCTTTTTCTTTTTTTTTTTTTTTTGATCAAATGCTGAAGTTTAGCACGATATCCAAGAGCAGGCTGAGCTGGGGCTGTGGTGGAGGGAACAGCTCTGAATAAGAGTTTGACTTTACTTTTTAAAATACTTTCTAACAGTTCACTGCAGACTCTGCAGTGCCCCAGAAGGCTGGATGGCAGCAGCAGAATTAGGAAATGACAACTTGGCTGGCCCCAGCCTCTGACTGCCTTTTTGATATTATCACCAACCCTCCAGCCTTCATCTGAGCCTCAGCTCTCAATCAACGTCCAGCCAAACAATCGGCCACTGGGAAACGAAAAGTCTCTTTTTTTCCTCAGGGTGGGAGATAATCCTTCAGCCTGTCCTGTCTGGGCATGCATCTTATTTCTGAGGAGGCCACCACCACACTGAGAGCAGGCTCATTCTTTTCTCTGCTTATACATCTCTCTCTCTCCTGTGGCCTCACTTGTCCAGAAAGTCCTACTTTTTAAAGTCCAGGGTTTTATCCAGGAATGAAGTGAAGGGGATCTGCAGAGTGTTGCAGTTTGGTCCTGGCTGGGGAAGGGCTGGGCTTTGAAGGGGCAGCAGCTGGACCTGCTGGACTGTTCACAGCAAGATGCCACAACTCCTGCAAGGGCAGGCAGAGGAGACACACAGCAGCACTGGGAAAATCCTGTGCTGTCCTGGGAAAAAAGCTTACAGCTGAGTGTTTCAGCAAGTTCTTAAGTCTGACTGGAGAGATCTAAAGATAACACGACTCAGAGCTGCCCAAGCTTTGCCTTTAACAACAGAGGGGTCTAGAAGTACTGCCAGAAGATGTTATAAAAGGCACATTAGGAGCAGAATTAAAGTAAACATAAACCAAACCAAACAGAAACATCTGCTGAGCAGGTAGCCTGAGAAGAAGCTCCTTATTAAAGCTGTTCTCCAGGCTGAATGCTCAGCTCCGAGTCACGGGGGCGCTGCCAGGTGACATGGGACGCAGGACAGGAGGAGCTGATAATAACAGTGGCATGTCAAACCCAGCCCTGCCTCGCACAAACACATCAGAGGGAGGGAAAATAGGATGTGCAGCAACACACAGGGGTTGGTTTGAGTTTCTGGCTCAGTCCTGCCAGGCTGCTCTACAAACGTGGCAGGGAGCTAAGGAGAGATGCTCAGGAGAACGTCCCCATGCTCGGAGGGCTGCAAGCTGGAGGAGACTGGGGAGGATGGAGGCAGGGTTTCTAGTCCTCCCTCAAGAGAAATGGGGGGGTGTGATGGAGTATGGCAGGTTGAGGCGAGATCAGGCCCTGGGCATTTAAATGACACTCAGGATTTTGCACCAGAGTCACCACGTTCAAACCTGAGGACAAGAAACAGCGTCCCCTTGACTGAGGAGATGCTCCCTGTGAGGGACAGCACACGAAGATGTCTCTGTGGCTGTGAACCAGGTGAGACAAACTCATATTTTAAATGCAGTGGGGAAAGAAAGTGGAGAAGAAAACCACACAAACCCCCTAAAAAAATAAACAAAAACCTAAGAAGGAAGGAGCAGCACATTTGTACTTCTACACAGCTGATGGCAAAGTGCTGCTCCAAAGCCACTCCTGCAACCAGCCCCAGCAGAGAGCTGAGCTCATCCTCCTGCCAGCCCCACTCCCAGCAAAAATCTCCTCCTTCCAAACTCCAGGGATTGAGGGAAAATATGAACTTAATTTTGGGCTCTGTTTTCCTTAAATCGGCGCAGTTCCAGTACAATCAGATTAAAATACCTCCAGTTCCTGATGTTTGGGGATATTTAAAGTCAGATCAAAGCCCTTTTAACCAGCCCTTTTGGTAGCAGGTTTGATGAGAAACACAGGTGCAGGAATACATGGAGCTGGGCTGACTTAAATGCTGCCTTGCAATGCTGCTCCTGATCCCTGAAATATCAGCTGGGGGTGGGCAGGAGTGGATGGATGATGTTGTCATAAAAGATCACCTTTTTTTTTCTCTGATGCAATTTGAGCTGCTTCACTTTCTGCATGAGAACTTTAACTTGCCTCTTTTTTTTTAATTTATTTTTTTCTTTAATAATGACAGTGAAAAAGAGACTGCCAGGCCACAGAGAGGTGGAGGATGAAGAGATTTATAGATCATAATCCTTCAAGCACAAGACATTGACCTGCACTTCTGCTTGTGAGGGACCAGCACAAGCTCCACAGCTCATGCACAGAGACCTGAAGGTCTAAACCTGACATAATAGGAATTTTTGATTGTTTTCTGCAGAATTAGCTGGTTCTGGTGGGATTGTGGGGATTAGTGAACAAAACCAAACCCAACTGTATGGGGTGATTATGAAGATAATTAGATAATTCTCTGCAGAGTTAACCCAGACCCAGCAGTGTTGGTGGGTTTGGTGGGCAGAGGATGCAAAGTGGAGCTGAGGCAGGGGCTGCATCTGCCCCTGGTACGTTGGTACCTGCATTTGTCAGGGATTTTGGGATCCCACATTTCACCCAAAAAAGGCTTGGTGCTCTTGGGTCTTTCTCATCCTGTCCCCAGACAATACCAGCCCCCTTCAAATCACACCCCAAAATGAAGGAAATGAAGGTGGGTTAAATGTAACCATTTGATAACACCAATTGAAAGCTGTCACTGCTCTGGTTCAGGCAAATCTGTGTTTCTTACAAAGGGCTCAGCCCTGTTTGTTGACAAACGATGTGACCCCAGCAATTCATCCCCAGTGGGACAGGATGGGAAGTACTATAGGATTTTCTCTGCTGGGAGCTTTCAAGTTTTATTGTGTGCAATTAAAATGCAGATGAGGAACACAGTAAAATAATAAAATGCTCCTCATAAAAGTGCCCCAGTGAAACAAAAATGTCAAAACACAAGAGGAAAAAAAGCCCAATAAAAGAGCAAGCATTGCTTCCTCTGAAAATATCATGGAAGTTGAAACAAACTCTGTTATCAGGAGATCCCAAAGCCAGTGGTTCAGCCACAGCTTCCCATCTGCTCGTGCACAGCTCCTCCAGAAGGTCCTGGAGCTCACAGTGGGGTGTTCCCCACAGCCCCCAAAGCTGGGCTGCCCTGCAGGTCCCCAGCCCCATATCAGCCCCGTCACTGCCCTGGGCACCCCCTGCTGTCCCCACCTGTGCTCTCAGGTGACCTGGGCTTGGAGGGACAGCAGGGTCAGCACCCTGCTTGGACTGATTGCTTTGCTAACATGCCCTAAGGTCTGCATTTGTGAACTTTTTTGCTTTTGAAGTGATTTTGCTGTAAAAGGGATGACCAAAACTGTGCCAGCACTGCCTGGTTGTGGAATTGCTGTGTTTGTTTACAATATATTGTTTAACAAAGTTACCCTGAAGTTATTAAACAAGATGCCATAAAATAAGCCAGGCTTAGACTGGCAACTCAAGTGCTGGGAAGTCAGAAGATGCCAGACTTGTGATTCCCACTTACACTGAACATGCACAGAGAGGAGAATAAAGGCAGCACACCAAGCTGTGGTAGAGCCCAGGCTGGCTGTGGCCAAGGGGCAGGTGGTGCAGCACCTGGCACACAGTGGGGACACTGTGGGGACCCACTCCTGCCAACATCACCAACTGCTCGTTGGTCCCCCCACCCCCAGCAAATCCTCTGCTGCAGATCCATTCATCATTCCCTCAAAGCCCACCTGGACTTTTACATGAACAGTAAAAGCACAGTAAAAGCCTAAAATAATAATAAAATGAGAGCCACGTTTCCCTTGTGCTAAATGGAAGGGCTGAACAGCAAACAAGGCCAGCAACAGAGAAGAAAAACAAACAAGATGCAGAGCCTGGACATCAAGAAGGAAATCAGACGTGAATGGGAGGGGCAGCAGCTCTCTGCAGTGCCCTCCTGGAGGCTTTGAACCTCACAGCTGAGCACTGCCCGAGGAACTCAGGCAAATCAAGGGGCAGTTTGGATTTCGGGTGCATTTCAGTACCTGATCCAGCAGCAAAGTAAAGAAAAACCCTGAGCTGAGACTGCTGGGAGGTCAAAGTGTCCTCCAGTTTGGGTTTGTGCCCTCTCATGAGATGCTGAAGGATATTTTGGGTATCTGAGACTAATCCATGGGTGAATCAAGAGCACTGAGACACCTCATAACCCCCCCAAGGCCAGAGAGACACCCCATAAGGTCCTTTGGTCAACACAGCCAGTTTAGAGCCCTGTTTCCCCTGGATCTCCCCTGTCACATCAGCCATTGCCACCTGCAGTTCCCAAACGCCAGATGCAGCCCTCCAGATTTACATCACTGTAGGGCTTGTTCCATGTGGAGCATCTCAGAGCAGCTCCTGTCCTCCTCAGTGGCTCCTGCACTTACAGTTGTGACTTTTCTGCTCTTTCATATGGCCACTGAACTCCTGCTATCTCCCTGAATTAATATTAATGGCTTCCTTTAAGCTTCTCCTTTAGCTCTCCCTCCTTCCAACAAGTTTTTGATGATTTGATTCTCCCAGACTCCTTTCTTCCCCTGTCCTCATGCTGCTTGTCTGCTCTAATCTGCAGTGCTGCCCTGAGATAGCACTGGTGGCACTTGACCTGAGTGGTCCTTGTGGGGGACACAGAGCACAGAGGGCTTGGGTGATGCCCTCAGGACTCCAGGTGGGATGAGGGACTGGGAGTGATGCTGGGAACACGTCAGGGCACTCACTGAAGATGCAAAGAGCAGATCTGAAGCAGCCTGGCCAAGTCATACCTGCCCAGAAGCTGCTGCTTCTACACAGCCACAGCTGGAGACACCAAGTGATGGAAGTTGTTCCCTCTGTCTCTCCAAATTACTGCATAAGTATTTCAATCTGGTGGGGAAATCACATTAAGCAGGTTGTTCTGCCCCTAAACAGTCTGGAGAGGCCTTTCCCAATGCCAGACATCTCTGTATTGCACTGACACTGCTGGCACTTCCCAGCAGCCCCAGAGGTATATGGAGACACATGTTGTGGTGGGACCAGACCTGCTCCTGAATTCGGCCCTTCCCACCTCCCTCAAAACAGGCTTGTGCCATGGACCACTTGCACAACATCTCACAGAGAGCAGCCAGTACCCAAACCCAGCTGGCAGCCTGTTTGGGGGTGCCCATGGGCTCCCTCACTGCTGGGGGGGCAGCTCACATCAGACAGTCCCGAGCTCTTGGCTGGCCAAGCTGGGCTCTGAATGTTGCCCAGAGTGACACAAAAACAAATGGAGCAATACCCAAGCATGTGCACACCAAGACTTCTGCAAACTGCTGCCTCCTGCCAACTCTTTGGGATGGAAAGGGACGTGTTTGGGCCCAATTTAGAGGCTTAGCAATGCTTTTAACCCCTGCAGCCTGCTCAGCCTCTCCCCCTGCCTCCTGTCCAGGGCTCTCTGCAGAGCCTGCTGCACAAACCCACCAAAACAGGGCTCCCCACAACAGGCTCTGGGAGGTTTTTGTCCTTGCACAGCCCAAGAGGGATGAAACGATGCCCATCCCGGTTATTGCATTTGTCTAAATCCATCCTTTCACTGCTCTAAAGCGTTTGCTTAAGGCAGAGCTTTCTCTGGGGTCCAGGATCTCTTTCTTGCATTTTATGAGTTTTTCCCCTAATTATGGAATCTCTTTCAATCTGGCCCTCCTTTGATCACAGCTGGCCCCAGAGAGAAGTCGTCTTGTCTGGATCGACTGAGGAAAGAAAGAGATGAGAGGCAGAAGTGACCTGCCCAGGCTGGCTGAGAAAATACCCTGCAAAGCAAAGATTTGAGCAGCAGCTTTGCACAGCCACAGCTTTAGGGAAACCTCAGGACAAGCCTTCCTTCGTGTGCTCAATCCCCACATCCTTCCAGGTAAACCACATTGCAGATGGGACCTAGAAGTGAGCCCCCCACTTCCTGCAGCTGTTTCTCTCCCCTGGTACAGTGCAGGATCATTCCTGAGTTTCCAAAGGGAATTTTGAGGCCAGGGCATGTTACTGGTGCAGCAGAAAACCATCCCAGTTCACCAGCACAGAGGGGATCCCACTCCCATTCAGCTGACAGATCACAAAGGGCTTCCTATAAAACTCAGCTCAAGGGGATTTCTTCAGAAAAAGGCTATTTTCAGTGCCACTCTGCTTAGTTGCCCTCTGTTGTCTTCCATAAAGGATACTGTGAAGTTAATGATGCAGCCATGGAATTTTAAATAGCTGCTTCATGACTAACAACATGTGCTCCGGATCAGCTCCAGCCTGTATTTACATATTTCCCATGATAAGTCAACATATGGTTCTTGTTTGTAACGTGGAGTTGCACTCTTCATATTATTACCTTTTTTTAAAAAAAAAAACCCCAAACCTTCTTTTCACAATTATAGGGGGGAAAACCTTTTATTTTAATTATTGTTAGAAAAAGCACTGTACAAATAAGAAGCTATTAGGGTAACTAGGGGGCTGCTAATGCCTTTATTTTGGTTGCCACTGGATCCTGAGCTGGTTTGTCATGCAGGGACTCGGGGCCACCTCCATGAGCACTGTTGGATGAACGAGGTCAGTTCTTCCCCCTTCACACCTCAGGGCAGGGTTTCACAACCCTTCCCACAGCCTGGCAGTTTCCCACTCTTTGTGAAACTTACACTAATGGTTTGAGTTTCTTCCCTTTTGAATTTGCAGTTTTGAGTATGTGGGTAATTTGTACAACTGTTTTGGGGTTGGGTTGGTTTTTTCCCCTCTTCCCCCTCACATCAAAGCATTGCCCAATGGCTGGATAGAAACATCCCAAATGCTCTCATGGCATGGCTGGAATTGCAGGAATGGGCATTTTCCTACTCACATGTTGTTTTCCCCTGTCCTAAGGCTTTACCTATTTCCACTGGGAGATTATTCCACATGGGAAATGGGCTCTAATGGTGAAGAACTTCTTTCCTTCAACCCAGTCACAAAGATTATTCCCTTTATTTAATCTTGTTACTCCCACTTGAGCCAGGCTGAACAATTCCCATCCTCCCTGGGTATTTACACCCCTCTCACACTTGCAGACAGACTCTGAATCCCACCCTTAGTCATCATTTTGCCAAGCTAAACATATGTAACTCTTTTAATCCTTCCTCATAAATCAGTCCAGCCCTTTCATCATTTTTATTGCTCTTCTCTGAATCCTGTCCAATTTGTTTGCATTGCTCTGCTCTTTAGGTGCTCAGAGGATGGATATTCCAGGTGAAATTTCCCTGCTGGCACGTTCAGAGGTTAATTAACACAACCTCCCTCTCTGATTTACCTGCACACAGTTCACAGGGCTGAGCCTCGATGCTGCAGCCTCTACTGATGGGAAAAAGGACCCACTGATTCCCTTTGGGATAATGATCCTGGGACTGAGTCCCTGGAAAGCTCAGTTATACCCTGTTTGAGGATGTCTGGTGTTTGTGTCATCCCACAGGACTGCCAGAGGGTGATTCTGCAGATGGGGCTGCGTTAGGGGAGGGATTTTGCTCAGCAACATTCAGAGCAGGCAAGAATTTGGACTTCACTCTGAAAACCAGCCTAATCCTCACTGGGGGCAGGTCTGGGACAAAGCCCCCTCCACCCCAGGGTTCCTGGGGAGACCTTGCTCCTTGGGAATTCTCTTTGGATCTCAATGATGTCACCATTCATAGAATCACAGAACCATTAAGGCTGGGAAAAAACTCCCAAGATCATCAAGTCCATCCTTGGACCAAATACCACCATGGCCACTAAACTGTATCACAAAATGCCACTCTTCCTTGTTTTTTGGACACTTCCAGGGATTCTGACTCCACTACTTCTTTGGGAAGACTGTTCCAATGCTTAAGCACTCTTTCAGTGCAAGAATTTTTCCTCATATCCAACCTGAACCTCTCCTGGCGCAGCTTGGGTTAATATTTGACTATTTGCAGACAAATAGTCGGTGACAATAAATACCTCAGAGGGATCAAAAGATCCTTAAGCAGCCTTAATAAAAAAATAAAATAAAAGATCAGAGAAAAGTGCAATTTGGTTCTGTTCTTCACCTCTTCTCTGCTCTTTGGGAAGGTAACTTTTACATTTCAAAGATCCATGTGCCATTGTACGGAGAGAGCCAGGCTGAGCGCTTTGTGCTTCCTTAGCTTTGTCCAGTGGTTGTCCCACTAACCAGCCTCCTGCCAAGGGAAAGGGATTTCTCCCTTCTCCTGCTGGCAGCAGCTTTGCTTTGAAAGTGAGAGTTGCCTGCCTCTTAATTAGTGCTGTCATGAGCTGGTCACTCCGGGCTGGGAGTGGAGCAGAGCTCAGCTATTCACTCCCTGCGCATCCCAGGGAAGCGATTCCAGCCCAGCCTCGGCTGCAGGAGCTCCTGGGGATTCTCCTAATGGCCCCATTCAAACCATGAAACACAGCTCAGAAGCCTTGCAAATAAATGCAGGGCACTTGAGAGGAAGTGCAGAGATTGATATGTTATAAAAGAGTTTCCTTTTTCAGAGCCCAGGTATCCTGAGGTGCTGCACACACTGATGTTGGGGCCAGGAAGCTGCTCCACCACACACAGAAGTGATTAACCTCTGGAGAGCACAGAACACCTCTTTGCAGAGGAACACGTGCCATTATCACTGTCACCAGCGTTTGGGTTTATTCCAGAAGCACCCAGAAAGGGTCCTGGGCTGGGGTGGCACAGTGGGATGTGCCCCAGCAGCCTTGAGCTCCATCACCCTCCTGCACACTGAAACCCACTCCACCAGCCTGCACACCTTCACAACCAGCCAAGGGGATGCACCTTGTGCTCCATAAAATTCCTACTTCTTTTATTTCCCCCCTTAAACAATATTTTATCCTGAAAAATGGGCAGTAAATCAAGATGGAGACTTTTTTGCCCTGACTATGTCACAGGCAGCATCTCTCCTTCCCCCTCAGTGCAGATTCCCAGCTGACTGCTGGGCTAAAAACCACACATATTTTCCTTTGTGTGTTGATTTGAATCCACACAAAATACAGGATAACTTTCCTTTGAAGAAAGTGGGAAAGCAGCATGGTAAGGAGCCTGGGCAGGCATAGAGTTACTCTCTGTAATTCATATTTCCTCTAATGAGAGCCTTTAGAGAAGGATATTCCCCTGGTCGCTCTGCAAGTCAGACAGGTACAACAACAAGTACAGCAGACAGGGCTGTGGAATCCAGAGAGGGCTTTGAACCTGCTCCCAGGATAGGAGAACTCCTGAACTTTGTAGGTATTTAGATCCCAATCTGGATCTGTGCATTGTGGTTGACCATTTGCCCCATCCCCCCATGCTATGTACGTTTTCTTTTTTTCAGCAGTGACCCAGATGAAAACATGAGATGTGACCAACTTTTGACCTCGAGGCAATTGGTGGCATCTCAGCTTTTTGACTTTATGTTTGTGAGAAAGAGGGACTTCCACAGACATGCCCAGCACAGGACCTGCAGCATTTTCCTGAAAACATCACTCCACTTTCCAGATTAGCCCAGCTCAACAGAGTCAGACAATAAATTAAAGCACAGGAACACAGTGGGGACACATGAAGCTTGTGTGGTTCCCATGCCAGAGGACTTTATCAAATCCCCTTTTTTCCCTGCTGGGAGCAGCACAGTAACTTCCTCATACTTGAGACAACTTCCAACATGAGACTGGAGATGAGATAAGTATCCTGAGCAAACACAGGATTCCCTGACATCAGTGTGAGACCTTCATAGGCAAATCAGAATTCCAATGAATTTATCAAGAGGTTTCCAGGCCAGGAGGGAAAGTAACAAAGATACAGAACTCAGGCCAGAGCAGCTCCCCGAGTGCAGTCCAAGAACTTACAGATCTCAGATGAGAACAATTCTTTTCATCTTTTAATGGCATTTCAGATTTACTGCTCTACAGAAAGACTGCAGGTCCTTTGGGTGGGTTCTGCCAGGATGGCTCCACCTGCCTGTGCTGCCCACAAGCCTGTGGGCTCCTGCTCCTTGGCTGAATGCACTTGCAAATACCCTGCCCTCGACATTTCTGGGAATTAAAACAATTAGTTCCCATTAATTCATTGTGGATACAGCTTTGAAGCTTTCCCTTTGTGAGCAGTGGGGTCATTCAGAGTCATCTGTTCCAGGGACTGAGGACAGGAGTCAGGATTTGGATGGGTGAGGACAGTCAAGGTGTAATTTGTTAACCTGATAATGAGCTCAGGAGAAAGTGGCCCACAGGATTTCCTGGCCCCACTCCTGATGCTGGTTGGTATCACAAGAGTGGACAAGGGCATCTCCAAAATCTTTTAGGTCTTTTATCTCTACAATTACCTTTTCAAAAGGCTTTAAAAATACAAGACCTTTCATTAATTTTCTCTCTCAATGGCAGAAGCACCCATGAAACCAAAAGCTCAGTTTGGCCCTCAAGCTAAACTCGGTGGCTCTCCCAACCTGGAAAGCCCAGACTGTGCTAACAGGGAGAAAAAAAAATTCTTGGAAGAGCAACTTTTCCTTCTTTTGAAGTCGGAATGGATTTGCAAGGGTCTTAAGTGACGAGGGGACAGTTTTAAGTAGAGGGAATATGTGTATAATTTTAACCATGTAAATAGTCCTTTGCAGCCTGGGAATCTTCAGACTTTTCAAAGCTTTAAGAAGTTGGCACTGCACACTTGTTAAAATCAGTTTAACCACTTGCCAAGAGGTTTAAAGAAAGATGACACCTATTTTGCATGAATAGTAATATTACTCTGATGAATTTAGTTATACTAATGGGAGAGCTTAAAGAATATGCTCCTGCCCCTGATGGAATTTTTAAGGCAAATAATAAGGTTCTGGAGGGTGTAACCTAAAACAGACATTTCATAAAAGATTCATCCTTGAACAAAAATGTCATGAAAGCATGAAATGAAAACTAGACGACAATCAGAATTCCTCTTGAAGTGCTTTGTAGTAATTATTTTTTAAAATCCTCACAAAAGGCTCTATTCAATTGCAGAATAGCAAGTGAGGTCTGGATGGTTCAAGGCCAAATAATTTCTGCAGTGGAAAAAACAGCTTCAGTTCTTCAGTTCTGATGTAAGGTATTTTAAATGGGCACGAGCTTCAATTATTGCTTTCTTTTCCCCAGCTTCTGTGGGACATGAATTGCCCACAGATAAATCCCCTGCTCTGCAAAGGGGTGACCAACATCATTTGCAGCTCTCATGTTCCTGATTCCACAGTGACACCAAGAATTACAGCCTTTGGATAAAGGTCAGGGTGCTTGTGGCACCACATTTGGGGCTGGAGACCCCTTGGGCATGACCCCACCCTATGCCAGCTGGTCCTGTTGTTCTGGTGGACGTAACCTGCTCCTGGATGACTTAGAGCAGACCAGGTTGGGGTAGCTGGACCATTTCCTCTCTCCTGCCTCATTTGTGATCTACTTATATCCCACAGACGTGACCCAACCAGCTCTTTGCTCTTCCAGCAGGTTGCTGGAGAGTGAGAGGTGGCCACGGAGCAGGGGAAGTGCAACACTTCCAGCCCTTGTCCTCGTCCTTGCTGCAAGGAGGAGGCCATGGAAGCTCCATCTGCTCAGCTCTGGAGAGGGGGTGTCCTGGAGAGGAAGATGGGACCAGCACAGATGCTTCAGAACCACACATAGATGACAGCAGGAGAGGATTTAACAGCCATGATCAGATGAGTATCTAACAACAGCACCACTGATTCTATCTGTAGATGTCACCTTAAATGACTACCATGGCAGAAGCACATCACCACCACTGGGTGACAGATCTGCTCTAGATGAGGATGTTTTTCTGTGATGGAGTTGCACTTTTAAGTCATTCAAACTGTAAACGTGGCCTGGAAAGTGCCAACAGCTGGAGAATCAGCCAGAATTCGCCCCAAGTCAAAGAAATGCTGCCAACTCACAGCACCATGAGGCAGGAACACACCATTTCCCTCCCTCAGGCCCCAGTGGTGACCCCAGGGGAAGCTGGTGGGAGTGACACAAGTATGAGGTGACCCTGGAGCTGCTCCAAAAGCCCAACTTCCAGCTGACCCTACTGCCTTTCCCTTGGAAACAGGTCCCTTCCTGCCTGTTTGGTGGTTTCTGCAGTGATGCCCAAGCAGCCCAAATGGGTGAGAATCAGTCAGTATCTCGCTGGCACATTGGCAAGTGCTCAGTGCTGCCTGAACATGCAGGGTCCTGCAGGGCAGAGGGAGCCAGGCTTGGCTGCTGCCACCTCCCACCCCTCCCTGCTGCAGCCAGGGGCAATTTCACACTGTCTGAGCTCACCACACTTTCATCTCTTTATTTTCCCTTCCCTTGTCTCGTGCAGGAAAAGGCATTTCCCAAGCTGCCAGAGCCCAGCCTGGCCCCCCCTGCCAGAGACCAGCCTGGCTCCCCCTGCCAGAGACCAGCCTGGCTCCCCCTGCCAGAGACCAGCCTGGCTCCCCCTGCCAGAGACCAGCCTGGCTCTCCCAGCAGGTGCTGGGTGGGTCCTTTGCAGCTCTGGGACTCACCACACACCTTGGGTACAGCTGTGATTTCCCTTGCCCTTGTGCATCCCTGGCACCACCAGTTGCCATCCCAGAGCACGCCTGTTCTTCCTCAGGCACCAGGATGTGCCAGCCAAAGGCAAGTGGATGTTTCCCTCCTTTTAGGGAGCCACTGAGTGGGGCAGGATGGATCTCTGGGAAGGAGTGGGCAAGGGGTTGACACTGCTCATTGTATGTACAACTGTCGGTGTTTTTAACACATGCAGCTCCACTCCAAGCCTGCCCTGTGCCCTCTCTGCCCAGAGGAGCCATGCCCATGCCCCAGCATCCCCGAAAGGCTGGCGACAGGGATGTCATTCTTCCCTCAAACAATAGTGGCTTGTTCACAGCTCGATACGAGCCTGGTAAAACTCTGAATTTTCAAGTGTGTTTGAGTTGGGGCTTAGCTAAACAAAACTGGTTTTCTAAGGCATGCTGAGAGATTCTCACAAGCCTCCACGTCCCCAGTTCAGGCTCACTCCCAACGTCCTTCCTCCAGCATCCTTCCCCTCTCTCCTTATTCATGCTGTTCACCCCTTTGGCAATCCTAATTTAGCACTGAAAATCCTCCTGGTCCTTCTTAAATCGAGGGCTGCCCCGTGTTTCAGACAGTGGTGTTTGAAGCAGAACCGATTCCCCAGCAGAAGATTTTAATTTTAAGCAAAGTGCTGCACTTTGTTTCCAAATGCTTTCTTTAAAATTGCTTCAATGTGTAGCTTTCTGAAAAATTATTTCCCCTTTTCTGAGGTTTTTCTGGCTTTGGGTATTTTCTCCCTGATTTTTAGGACTTTTCCTGAGGAAATCCTACCCCCTGAACCAGATCTGCAAACTGCCTCTGGACTTTCCTGCAGGCGAGTGGCCTCTCCATGCCTCAGTTTACATAGGTGTAAAAACCCAGGGAGCATCATTTCCCTGCCTCAGAGGAGCACAGGGAAACTTAATTAACTAACTAATGCCTACAAAGGGATCCCATATCCTCAGGTGGACAATCTATATGGAAAACACACTTCTAAGGGAGTGCCATGAGCACTTCAAGACGGAGATGGAACAACAGGAGATCACAGGCACTTGGCTGTGCTCCTCCTCCTCCAGCAGCTCCTCAGCCTGAGCATCTGTTTCCCCTGAGGGATTTGCTTGGAGCCTGCAGAGGGAGAGGACCAAGGGGAGCTCAGTGCCTGTTCTGCCCTGGGATGCTCTCAGGAAGGGCACAGGAACCAAGCAGGTGTGGCAGTGCCCGTGTGCACAGTTTGTGCCTGAGCAGGGCACAGGGACCAAGCAGGGCACAGGGACCAAGCAGGGGTGGCAGTGCCTGTGTGCACAGTTTGTGCCTGACTTTGTGGAGCTCCTGGGCTGGGGCTGGAGGGGCACAAGCAGCTCATGCAGCAGACACTGGGTCTGGTCTCCCTTTCCTCCTGAGCCCCTTCAAAGCCACTGGAGATGAATGAGGTGCAGCACTCCTGTGACGAGACAGCAAGAGGAGAAGTGCTGGAGATCAAGGAGGAGCAAGAGCTGGGGAGAGCACAAGGTGCTCAGCCTGGGTTTGAGCTGATCCTGTCCCGAGGCAGCCAGGGAAGGAGTGGGATGGGTAAGTCCTGGAGAGGGACTGGGGACAGCGCTGGAGGCTGAACCTTCCTGCAAGCCTGAGCTGGAAGCAGCAACCCAAAGTGCTGCTGGAGGGCAGGGCCGTGTGGTGTGGGACAAGCCCTGCTGGGGACCATACCCAACCCACCCACGGGAACCACCGTGCCCAGGGACAGCAGCTGTGCTGCCACCAGTGCCCCAGTCCTCACAGAGCAGCACAGCAGGGAATGAGCACACACACCAGTGCCCAGTCCTCACAGAGCAGCACAGCAGGGAATGAGCACACACACCAGTGCCCCAGTCCTCACAGAGCAGCACAGCAGGGAATGAGCACACACACCAGTGCCCCAGTCCTCACAGAGTGGCACAGCAGGGAATGAGCACACACCCCATCCTGTTGTGTTCTGTGCACCTGCTCCTCCCTTGGAACAGGTTTGTGGAGCAGCCTCGCCCCCTGGCACCCTGAGCCAGCGGGAGCTGCTCCTCCTGATGCAGCAGGTAACTTTTCCCAGGTGAATTTAACTATGTCAATATGTATGAACACAATCCAAAAGCCAAACAAGAGTTGCATTTTCAGAGAGACAACATACCTGCCACTCTCTGTTGGCAAACCCGTCCTGCCTACGTGATGGGCACAAGCCCATGACTCTGCAAGCACAGGGAAATGCATATTCCATTACAATGACATACCAGCCACCTACAACAAAAATAATTAACGACTTCCTAATGGCTCCAACAGGGTTTGGTTTGCAAGGAGATGAACTTCATTCCCAGGAAAAGAAATCACTTTGAGCTGGATCAAATATCTATTATATTGTTTGCTGTTATGTATTTATCTAGGTCAGTAAATTCTGAATTACTGAAATAATCTTAATATTTTGTATAACTGTGTTTTTCCTCTGTGTTTACAGAAATAACGTTCAGAATTTTTCATTTAGAAGAAAACACTATTTTTGGTTTACAAGAGTTTCAAGAGATGCCAGTGGAAAGGAAGTTGGACCAACCCCAGTGCCAGGATCTGTCTGTGGCCACTGCCACTCAGGAGCTCAGCATCCACAGTACCTGCAGTAATCCCATTCCTGAACAGCCAAATCCTTGGAAAGAGAGGCTGGGATGCCATGGCACGATAAGTGTTGCTTTGGAAAAAGCCTGAAGGAGTTCAGTTTGCTTGCTGTGTCCATGATGGAGCTTTACCTTGCCCCAGCACCCTCTGTGCAGCACTGCCCACTGTCCTCAAGTGACAGCAGAGCCCTTGGAGCCACAGCTTCCCTTGCTGGAGCTTTAGGAGAGGCATCCACAAGAGTTTTCCCATTTTTCCACTGGCACATCACCCATCCCACTAATGGCCACCCTGTTATTAACCATGGATTTCATGGTCATTAACTTGAGTTCAGCAAGTCACAGATGAGGCATGGCCTCAATAATCACCATTTTAATTGCACGAACTGTCCTCTCTGCCCACCCTGAGCACGAGCTATTTTTAAGCTGAAGCAACATTATCCTTTCCACTGGGCAGCTCAGTGTGCCATCACACAGGGCACTCTGCCAGTGAAAAAGCCCCAAAATAAAATGAAGCAGGGGAAGAGCTCACCCATTTCTGTGCTGCTTTGAAGTACAAGCCACATCTGATAAGGCAGAAGGGAGACCACAAGTACCACATTCTGCTCAGGGTTCCAAGGAAAAGAGTAATGGAGAAAGGAGGTGAGACAGGGCTCAGCTGGCACACTGGATCAGGCTCATGCCCTCCAAGCCCACAACAGGGAACAAACCTGTCTGCTTCAAAATACCAATGAAACCCTTTTACAAGCAATCCTATAGCAAGTGGCTGTGCCCACCCTACAGAGGAGGCACAAGTGGGTTGCACCAGGGGCAAACACCACACTGGCTTTGCCAAAGCATGAACCGTCCTGCTGCAAATTCCCCCCTCCTTACACCAGTGTGGACTCCCAAGGTGTTGTGTCCAAAATGGGCAAAGCAACCAACAAGAAAGATGTGATCAACTCGTTCTAGGAGAAGGTGGTTTAAAACTAAAACTGAAGCAAGACATATTTGAAGGTAGAAGGTGTCCCTGCCCATGGCAAGGGGACTGGAGCTAGAAAATATTTAAGGTCCCTTCCAGCCCAAACTATTCTATTGTTCTGTGATGATTCTATGCTAGTCCTGCACTTGGCCATGGCCTTAGGAAATGGATTATGCCTCAAGTGCAAATCATCATCTTGCTCTGCATCACCATCATTAACAAAGCAAAACTGTTCCCAGCACTCGGCCTCTCAGGGGAAGGGTTTCCCTCCCCGTTGCCTGACCTGCTCTTCAACACCAACTCCTCCCAAAGACCTGAGTTTCCACCTGCAGTGAAAACCACCCCAGCACTCTGCCCTCATTCTTTGTCTGCACTGGATTTAGTGTGACTTCTTTCAGATAACAAAATTACAGAACAAAAAGTCCCTCTCACACCCAAATCCAACATTTAAACAAGTAAAAAACCCACCCCCAAACAAACCAGAAAAAAAACAGTTCTGAAAGTTCGTATTTTTTTTCCACTGCACTGTGACCAACACAGAAACTGATTTTTGTGAAACTCTGAGTTTTGAAGTGTAAGAAGTAGTGGATCAATATCCACCAAGCTGGATTCCATGCCAAGCTGGGCTATACAACTGGCATGGACAAATTCATTTCTGCACGAGCTGTGTTAAAGCTCATTCCCATCCTCAGGGCATGCAAATGCAGGGTTACCAGGCTGCAGCTCACACAACCCTCATCTAATCCTCAGCTCAAAAAAAAAAAAAAAAATTAAAAGAAATCCCCAAGAACTAAAGCCCAGCCCTCCCAGGTCAAGAGATCCTTCCACAAGGCACAGGAAGCCTTCAAGGATATTCTGCAGCAGCACAGCCTCAGATCTCCTGTTCAATCACAGCTGTATCACTCCTGCATTTTATATAGACCCTTCCTGATAACTTTTACTGCACAGTTTAAAACCATCATACAGCCTGTGATAAAGGATTGTGTTAGCTCTGCACCCATGAATGGCTTGAACTTGCAGCTTATGCTCAGTAATGAAAGTCAGAGTGTGTGTTAATAAAAAATTCAGTCAGCAGAGCGTGGTGTCAGGGTACACACTTTTGGAACCTAATGCTGTTAAGTTTTCATGTCATGTGAACTGCAATGTACAGTAGCAAGGCACAGGCATTCCCACTCCCTTTGAGTTGTACAGATGTTTTGTGCTCCCAGAGAAGATCCTAAAGAGACACTACACTCTTCTTATGCATCTATTATAACATTATTAGCCACACTCCTAATTAATCCTTAGGAATTCCAGGCATTTTTCATTTGGTTCTTAGCAAAGGAAAGGGGGAAAAAAAGGTGCCTTAACAACTATTTGTGTCGTAGAGTTCATAAATGAGCCCATCACCCTATACCAGAACTGCTATAATTTTATCGGAATGAAAACCATTCCCTTTGATCTCCTCCAGTTCTTAAATCCAGCAGTTGTGTATTCAAACATCAATGGAAATGTGGTTTCAAGCTTCCTCTTTCATTATCTTTCTCAAAGATAAAAAAGAGCAAAAGAAAAAAAAAAGTTCTGAGCTTTAGAGATGAGGCAATATTTTTACAGTAATTTCTTTATCTGATTTCATCCTGTTTACAGAAGCTGCTGTTTAGAAGATCTATCTCCCCCCCCCCCATTTTTGAGATGGCTTTTCTTTAAATAAACGTATATTAAAAAATAGAACAGACAACAAAGTCGGCTTCCTGCTTGCTCTTTATTGTAAAGGAGATAAGGTTCTAAATGCTGCACTATCTGACTTTGGTTCGGTGCGTGACCTACATGGATCAAGATGGAGATTTAATGATTAAACTTAACTCCTTTATCTTCAGCAAAGAGGAAGGGGGGGGGAGGAAAGAGTACCCAAACAAACTACTTATGTTCTGGCACGATAGAATTACAGTTCAACACAATAATTAACTATCTGACACATTCCTGTGAGGCTGCAGATGTCATTAATGGCTCTGAAATGCCCCTTCTCTGTTTTCATGACCCAGAGCTCTTCTCAGCAGCCAAAACAGGAACATTCTCTACAGACAACCAGGGCTGGCAAAATGCATTTCATGCCTCCTCAGCTGATTCCTACAGACCACAGGTGTGTTTTGTGCTTCCTGTACCACTGAGAGACAAATTTAGGGGTAAATTCAATTAACACAAAACATGTCCTTAATCTACCAAACCCACAAAAGTGTTTTAATCTCTTCCATTCAAGGCCCTGGACTCCAAACTTCCTGTTTGCTTCTTTACAGCTCTTGAAATGTATTTTAACCTCTCACACCCAGATAATACCGTTCATTTGGCCAACCATTATACATGCAATGTCTCTGAACAGCCCAGGAGGAGACATAGCCCTCTGGATGATTCCCAGGCTGCTCCTCCTGCACCTTATCAAGCCCATAGCAAGTAGATCCTAAAAATCTTGAATTAATCTGCTACAACACAAACTTCAAAAGGTCTGGCACTTCAGTTTGGATGGCTTGTAAAAACTACACATACCAACACATGCAACACTTGTGCAACAAAAAAAAATAAAGACTGGCAACACAACCCAAAACACCCAAGCAAACTCTGAGTCCAACCTGGGTTTACCACGGGGCCTCCTGAGCTTTGTACAGCTCAAACTGTGGGCACTGGCGGTGGGGTTTGGTTTTGCATGAAGGCCACATGACACGCAGCAAGTTTAATGAAGTTTGTTCTTAGGATGATTTCAAACCCCCAGGGCTGCTGTCACCCACGTGGGTCAAACCAGCAGCATTTATTTGCATCAGCTCCCACTGGAAACAAGAAGCCATGAGCCCCAGCTGCTACAAGGTCCAGAAAAGCAACAAGCTCCCTCTACCTCCAGCACCAAAAAGATGAGGACATCAAGGGCAGAACTCACTCCCCACCTTGGACTCACTCCCCACCTTGGAGCACCGACGTTCATTAAAGCAAAGAACAAACTCAGGATCTTACCTTCCAAAGAAGCCCTGCAGAGCTGCAAGACCAGCTGTTTCAGGTGCCAGAGGAGCTTCACTGCCAGAAGTCCCAAGGCTGCCCCAGCAGCTCTCACTACCTGCCCCAGTGGGAGCATTTACCTTAATTAACAAACCCACATGAAGCTGAGAGAAGCATTTCTGCCCCCTCCTCCTGAAGTGCTGGGATAAAACCTGCCTGCCCCTGGCCAGGTGGGGCTGGTCAGGATTAAGGGGTTTGGCCCTGCCACTTTCTCCTGGGCTGGAATGGAGTGGGGTGGGAAGAGGGAGGTTGTCCCTGTGCTGCTGGATGGCACTTCCACTTTCTGATAAGCAGCTTGGGAAAGACTGAAGTTTTTTTATCCCTCTCCAAAGCCCTTTTCTTCCATCTTTCATGGCCTTCCTATGCTCCCCACCTCCCTCTGACAACATAAATAGCAAAACATCCCAAAAATCTGACTGGGAAACCAAATGCCAGCTTAATGCTATAGACTATTCCCAACTAAAAGTGGTGGAAAGAAGCAGCCTGCAAACACAATGCTCAGCCCTCATCAGGGGAGAGGAATTTCATCCTGGAATGCCATGAATGTTGTCACAGCCACAAACTGAGCTGCTTCCAGGAGATGCTCTGCAGTACGAGGGGAGATGCTCAGGGAAGTTATTTTGGCCTCTGCATCACCTGGTATTGGATCAGGGTCTTTCTTGTGAGCAATGGAAAGTTTGCAGCTTTAGATTCCTATGAACAACCATCACAGCTTGACATTTTAGTGCTAAGGAAGTGATCAGCTAATGATGGGAAAGTAGATTTTGGTATAAAAATAAAAAGAGAAAGCAAAGAAGTGGCAACACTCGCTGACCACTCTCTTGCTCCCATGTCTTTCTAAAGAAATGTGGGAAGAGGAGCAGATTCAGGAGGATAGCCTGGGTGGAGAGGTGCTAGGACAACCTAAAGCTGTCTTGGACTGAGGGATGGGAGGTTAAGAGGATGCCTGAGTCAAACTTCAGGGACTAATCTCAGAGTCATGTGTGGACTAGTGAACACAAACTGCCCTGGTATTTGGGGACATCTGGTCTCGAAGCTGATTCAGTTTCTAAACTTTTTTATAATCTTCCTAAAAACTGAAGCACGAGGCATTTGGCAGGGGAGAGCCAGAAATGGAAAGCAAATCAGAAGTGCTTTCCATGCTGCCACATGAGCCATGCTGCTTGTCACACTGACGGACTGGGGACGTTGGATGTAATAAAAAGCCAAACAATTAAATGGCACGTGACTCTGGGGAGGGGGGGGAGGTTTACTTTGCAGGATTTGCATCAACATTTTCTTTGGCTTCCATCCAGGTGGCTCAGCACCCCTTTGAGTCACTTAAACAAACCCAGCTTTGAAAGCAAAGCTCCATCAGAAGTTCCGAGGCTCACCCAGTGCCACATTCACACTGGGGGGATGGCAAGTGGCACACGAGGGCATCACCAGGGCCACAAACCTCCTCCAAAGGTCTCTGGTCTCTTCACACACATGAGAAAACTCAGAGCAGTCTTCATGGGGCTTTTTAAGCCTTGTGATGATGATGCAGCCCTGTGCAACCTAATGCCAGGCTTTCTGGATGGGGCTGTAATGGAGAGAGAAAGCTCAGCTCCACCTTCAGTCCTTTGCAGGGTCCAGTGGAGATGGTCATGTTGGGAATTTTGGTTGGCACACTCTGGAATGGTGTAGGGGGACCCAGTGTTGGGTCCAGATGTGCCTCCCTCTCCCTGATGCCGAGCAGTCGATGGATGATCTGGGGCTTGACTTCAGTTTCATTAGTGACAGAAGTTTTGGTCCACAGATAATAAACAACCTGGTGCATATTAAAAACCAGCTACAGGTTTGTTGTAGCAGACAGTTAAGATTTATCTCTTTTACAGCCTGGTTTGCAAGTGCAGAGCAACCTTTTTGTTCTATAAAGTTCAGAGCAAGCTGCTGGCTCACACCAGTAACAATATTTGGGGCCTTGGGATTACTTTATTTAGAGTCTTTTTGCAATTAACCTCGTCCCTAAAAGTCTGGTTTGATGAGGTTATTTTCATGCGGTGCAAGTTGAAAGGGGGCTGAGACAGCTCCACACACGTATTATAGTCATATTTGAGACATTTTTGTTCTTTTATCTGTTTAATGTCATCTGTGCTGCCAAAGTAGCTGAGCTGCTTCAGGCTGAGCTGTAACGGGAGCTGATTTACTGCCCCTGTGTGCGGCCCTGGGGGGCAGGACACGCTGGGCTGGGCTCTGCTCCCCTGCCCTCATTGCTCAGCCACCGGTGCCTTTACAGCCCCTCGTTAACCTCGTGGTAACCATTAACTGCTGTCAGCCCTTGCATGTATTCCACAGCCTCTGTAGCTGCTCAGAGGGAAGTAAATCAGAGTTTGGTTCTGAGTTAAAACCCCGACTGGGATTTATGCAGCCCTTCGGAATTGCTGCGAGACCACAAGCAAGAAGGTTTTATCCAGCAAGTGACTGGAGTGAGGAAGAGTTTTCATGGAGGCAGAGCCTTCCTCGCTGCTGGGCTCAGACACTTCCTTGGGACATGAGGCAGACACTGCTCTCAGACTGCAGATGCTCCAACCTGAAGTCTGGAAGTCTGGATTCCTTTCACACATATGTGATCAAGCTGTGGGTGAGGAGTGAGCTCCAGCCCTCTGGAAACGATGCATGGAGGGGTATGTGCAGGGGGAGTTGCCATCATGTGTTCTCTTTTAGACATTTTCACTTCTCAGTTAATAAACGAATGTAGAATTCTGCATCCAGAATTCCCTGCACTTCAAAGTCACATGTGATGGGCAAGGAGAGGCTGGAGATACGGGATCTTGGTGTCCAGGCAGATGAGTCTCCTCTTGCTGTCCTGCTTTGTCAAACCAGCCAGAAACTTGCTCCATCCTGGAGCTGCTTGGGGGGAAAAAAGTTCTGTAGCCCGAGGGGAAAAAGTTTGATTTTTTGTGTCTGTCCCACAGGCACCACAAGCTCCTTCCTCATCATCTGTGCCTTCCCCTCCATCTCCTTTGGTGCTAAGGGAGCACCCAACAGTTGTGCTGTTGTACTTCAAACCACGTCACCAAAAATCATTTCTCAGGTCCTCCTCGTTTTCCTTCATGTTCCCTGAGTACACAGATATTTAATGACCTAAAACTGTAATTGAAGCAATTACTTTAACACTGAGGCAAACACAGGTGTTAATACCCTCCCAGAGAGGCCCTCAGTGCATTTGCTTAATGCTTTTAATTACAGTTGTTAATATGACAGGTTGATAAGACACTTGACAGCTGCTGTTTAGGTTGGGATGTTCCTGTAACCCTGTAAATGCTGCAGAGATGCTTGGCAGCAGCAGCCTGCCCAGGAAGCAGAGGTACTGACTCAAACCACATCCCAGGGCATTGCAGCAGATTAAAATGACTTTTTTTCCTCTTTTCAACCAAGACTTTTTCCTCCTTCACCTCCCAGTGCGAATGGGGATGTACGAGCAACAAACAGCAATGGGAAAGGAAATGCAGAGAAACCACACAACGATTTACTGGGGCTTTAGCAAAATATTATCATTCTTAATGTTTGTCGGCATGTGGCAATTTTCTTTGAACTGGGGATAGTTTAAATTCCTTCTTGCTTTGAAGACTTAATTTTCTCCCATAAAGATTATGGAGACTGTCTTGGGTAATTTTAGGACTTAGGCACACTATTTGCTGAGCTCAGGCATGTTTTGCACCATGTATATTTTATTTACCACCTGCCAGCCAGTGTCCACATTTTCCCAAAGTCTAGAGGTGCTGGATAAATCCTGAGCAAAGCAATTCTTTCCAGCCCACACCCTGTGCTGGGGGTTTGTGGCCCAAGCACCCTCAGACACATGGACAGACTCAGCTCAGCATCACTCATTAAATGACATTTCCAGGGACAGAGGATGCCCCAGGCTCGCACACAGGGACACCTGGGAGTAGCTTTTCCAAGGGCCACCTGCCAGAGAGATGCTTGTGTGACAAGGTGTGTGTCTTGCTGATGATGCAGAGCTCCCCCAAGCTCAGTGTGTTGACAGGCAAGCGAGGTGTGAACCTAAAGAAATAGAATCATTAAGGTTGGAAAATGCCTCCAAAACCATGAAGTCCAAACTTTAATGTCGCTGTTACTCTGATTAGAGCTGGGCCAGGGCTTCACCCACCGTCTGGTTTGGCCGTGGTGGAACAGACAAGAAACATTTAGAGGTGACATGAGGAAACATTTGGAGGTGACATGAGGAAACATTCCTAGCCCTGGGGACCAATACCAAGTAGAAGATGGGGATGAGGAGTGAAAAGGCATGTCAGGGTAAAATCACAGCACTTTGGTTAGGAGGGGAACATGCTGAAAAGGACTAATAGATGAAACTCGAGGCAGACAAATTCAAAATAAAGCCTGTAGACACAGCAGTCATTGTAGAGTATTTCTGAATGACTGTTGTGCCTGTGTTTGTGTCTGCAGACGGGTAAGCAGAAAGGGATTGTTGTCTTTACTCACACACATTCCCTCACCCTGAGTTAACTTCCTTGGGCAGAAGAGTGCCCAGAAATAAACTGTCATAACCACCGAGTTAAACTGCCAAGGGGTGGTGAAGTGTCCAACTCCAGTGTCTTCAATCAAGACCGGCTTCCTCCTTTGAAGATATGCTTTTGCCAAGCACAAGTTGTACCTCAGTCAGGCGCCAGTTATTGCACTTGATACGGAGGAAATCTAATGGCCCATGAAATAAAGGTCAGCAGAAAAGAAAGATTAGTGAATGGTGTCTTCTGGCCAGGAGTACATGAATCTGCAGAAGGTTGGCAACTCGCCCCCACCGTCATGGTGTTTTTCATGGTGTCCTTTGATAACGGGATTAGGGAGCACCAATATTAGTTCAGAAAAGCTGCTGGAAAGTCTCTGACATTTGGTCATTTCCAGCCTTCTGTCACTATTGATTGGTGTCTGTGCTGGGGCTGGTAATGCAGCCCAGGGAGGGATCCACGGGCTGCAGATACGCTGGGATCGATACCGAGGCTGTGATCCCACGGGATGCTGCCTGGCCCTGCTCCCTCTGGGGCTCAGGGTGGAAACTTAATGCCTGCTGTGGGTATTGCAACAAACTAGTCCTGCTTTTGGTTCTTTAGCATCCTGCCAAGCAGCTTGGCAGCATTCTCATTTCTCAAAGCAGAGGAATCACCATTCCTCTTCTCCCAAAGCACTTACTATGGGCAGCGACCGCCCTGCCTGCAGCAGCATTCCCCAGGCATGAATATTTCATGGCACTGGTTTGGGGGATATTACTTATGGTTGAGTTTTCATGGCCAATATCTAGATTTTTGTGACCATCAGCACTTCTTTGGTAATTTAAAATTTACTTGAAAAGAAGAAGAAGCAAACTGAGGCTGTATGGGTACAGCCAAGGTCTTGTACTCCTACAAATACCACCATAAAAGCATATTAGTTCATAAGAATACTTTGAAATATTTAGGAGAGCATCAGCAGGAAATATATGTATATGTATATGTATAAAACTAACATTCTGTGAAGTGTGTGGGAAGGAGAACATTTGGGAGTCAGCACATTTCTTACCAACTGCATTAAGTGCACCCAAGGGTGAAGTTTTTATTTATTTGGATTTTTCTCTAGAACTACCCCCTGCAGAGCTTGGGATTTGTGGACACGAAAAACAACAACAAGCTTTACAAACGTACAAGTCACAAAACTCTTGGTGATGCAAAGAAGGTGCTGAGCCTGCCCACCCCCTTTCTTTGGACACAGCTCAGGGAGTCTGGTCCCAAAAAGCTGAGATCTCTCCTCAAAAGAGTCAGTCCTGCCTGTACCTGATGGGTGGATGGTTTGAAGGTCTTCCTGCTGCTTCCAGGAGCCATCCCACCAGAACTGTCCCATGGCCCACGCCCGATAAGAGAGATTAATTTTCAAGGTGAGCATTCCTATTTAATGGGAAGCATCTTCTCTGTGTGAAAACCTGTTTGAAACATCCCTGGGCTTGAGCGGCGCAGAAAGCTTTGACAAAATATTTGAACTATGTTTAGCTCCTTGGATACATCAGTCTTGCCAGAAATACAACCATTTTGATAAGCTCTCATTTGGAGAAATTTCTCATCTCCTTCTTTGCTCCCCAAAGAGAATAATTAATAAACCAGGAATACAGAAGACTACACTGGCATGCCAAACAAGCCTCTCCCTTGCTGCAGGAGGGGAGTTTCTCTCATCCCTCCTGTTAGGATTACTCCACTCTCAGAAATCAGCAAATGGGCATTTTTTTAAGGGTCTCGAATCAGATTTGGCCTGGAAGTGCAACCAAGGAATCGGTCACAAAGCAAGGGAGAAAAGCTGTGCAGGTTTTGTCCTGCAGTAGGACAGTCCAGTTGCCATTTTCCCTTTCTCAGTGGCCTATGGATGGTGCCAGTGGAGCTTCTCCTGGTGGCCAAGGATGAGAAGTGACACAAGAACAGCTAGTCTGGCTCCTTCTGCTTTTCCTCAGCAGCCAGCCAAAAGCAAGCTACTATTCTTTTCCCCTCAGTCTCTCACTTCCAGGGTATTTTGCCTTCCCATTAACTAGTCAATGGCCTGGCCCAGTCTTGTCCAGGTTTGTGTCCCCTCCTTGCATCATGTTTGGGACAAGAGGCCCTGTCTGGCATCATGGTCCGTGGAGAGCTCCCAGAAGTGACCCTGAGATCTTCCTGACCCTCTGCTGTGTTTGCTCATTTCCTTCTCGGGTCTCTTTCTATTGCTTTTCAAATTAAGGTGCACAGGAAACCAGAGCAGTTTCTGATCTCTCCTCCACCTAAAAAATTAGAACATCAAAACCAGTTTTACCAGCAATAAACGAAGCTACTTTGAAAAGTGAGGCAAAGGGATCTATGTGGAGTCAGTAAGACATTGTTAGGATCTCTTTGATCGGGAGCCTTAAATGAAAATTATCAAATGGCGCTTTAAAACATACACCCTTTTGTTTGATTAGCCTGCTGCAGATAACCTTTATTAAACCTGATCTAAAATTACAGCCATGCACTGGTGGTTCTTTGATGCCTTGGCTGTTTCATTTCCTGTTTATACTATGATACACGTTGCACTAGGAGATAAAGCACTTCTGAAGGATATTAAGACATGAAAGTCCCTTGGCTATTTGCTGGCACTGTTTTGATGTTTTCTTGCTCTCTAGAAATTAGCATATCCTTTTCAAAGACTGCCTCTGATGAGAGTAATCCTTTGCCATGATGTATTTGCTAAAAGTCATAAATGATAGTATATTGTGTAAAGAAATGACACATAAAAGGGACGATGCTAGATTATTGATAATGAGGCAACTTGTGCAACTCTGCTTTTGGCTTTTATAAAACACATTTTTGACACCATAAATACATTGAGCTTATATTAATGAGGATTTAATACTTCTGAGATTTTAGAAACTTGCTTAGAACAACTTTTCAAAAGAAGGTTTTTTTGGGAAGTTTAATGTTTTCACTAATTTTGATAAGATATTCTGTTAAGCACGTTTTGCTGCCTTCATAATGAGGAATGATGGAAAGGTTTTTAACGTGGCTTTGCCAGAATTAAACTGTGCTAGAATATTTATTTCATTAATTTGTATAGTGTCTATTGCCATAGAAACCAGGTAGATTAATTATAGACATTTGCAACAAAATTTTACCTTTCAGAAAAAAGAACTTTGACACACATAAAAGCAAAACATCAGGATCTGATATCTGGGGGTGTAAATAAGTATTGCTACGTCGAAGCTTTGAAGTGACATTGATTTACATCACCAAAAGATCCATCTCCTGCTGTCACTAACAAATGACCTGAGCATTTTCACAGAAGAGAAAGCCATGCCTGGATGACCTAGAAAATAAGGACCAGGGTGTAGGGATGACAGAGGGGCGAGGAAGAGCAACAAGGAAATCTTAACCAGTCTCTTTTCTTTTCCAAGACTTTTCAAAGTGCTTTGGATGACAAGATCGAGGTTAGACTATAAAATTTCTGGAACTGTATGAAAATCATCATAATTACTGAGTTGTGTTTGCACAAACGCTGTTCCATCACTCCAACTTGCTGACATGTGGTAGCACAAGACCTGGGCTCTGATGGAGGTGGTGTGGGCCAGGTGTGGTGGCATTGCTGGCTCCTCATAACGGGGTGACTTTGGTGGAGTGGGATAAAGGTTTACAGGTTTTTTATCTGGACAGGCACAGAGAGCTGAATTCTGTATTTTTCGAACAAGGTGACCAAAGTTCCATACCTGAGGCTGTGCCCAGCACACCCCAGGAGGAGGATTTTGGTACCTAAATTAGCAAACACAATTCACAACCACTCTGAATACCTGAAGCCAAAAATCCAGTCCCTTATCTATACACCTTCATGTGGAGTTGAGCCCTCACCTTAGATATGCCAGGCTGATAATCCTCCCCTCAGGAACCAAAGATCTCGTCTGATGCTCCCTGAAATCAATGGGACAATTGACTGTGGTGGCTGCTCCAAGGAGCCCTGAAGGCACAAAGGCCACAGCCAGCCCCACCAGCACACTCCCAGTAGGCACCAGCATGGGCCATTTAGAGTTGCCACCATTCTAATCAGCACAGGGCACTCCTCCTCCTTTCTGTGCACCTCACCAGCTTAGGGCAGGAGCTGGAGTTTTATTCAGGTAAACTGCAGCAGGAGATGAGAGGAAGGAGCAATTGGAAAGGCAGAGACAAATTACACCTCCAGTGATGAAAGCCACCTTAACTGCAGCTGGGACTAAGGCATTGCCAGGATGATTGCCAGTTAAGCATGTATTAGGCAAATACCTCTCCTTCCTTCCAGCTAGGCCTCCAATGGGATTGCCTTCTCCTACAATTTGCTGGATTGAAAGTGCATTGAGTGACAAAATTACTTTTTTAAAGGCTGGGGGAAAAATAATCACAAACAGTTGACAATTCAAGAGAAAAAGACTTTTAAAAAATTGATAGTGTTTTTTCTGTATCCTTGTCAGAAAGTCTTTCAACTTCTCTCTTGGAAAGCAGAGACATGAAGAAGGTGCTGGGAAAAGGATTTCTGCATGGGCACCTGCTGTTATTGCTGCAAGCAGTGACAGGGAGTGAAGGCATTTAGGATTATTCCCTCAGAAATGGTGATTATCAGGACTTCTTTCTGCAGGACCTTTGCTCACTGGCCTGTGTGCCAGCCCCTAACAGGATTTGCAGGACCCCAGCCAGCTGCCTGGGGAATGTGTCCCATCCCAGTGCTTTGCCATATGTGTGGAATGTTCATGGCAATGCTCACGACTCACGAGATCAGCTCATGCCTATATAAGGGTTTCCGCAAATTTGGGATGATTTGACTAAAATACACACGAGGCTCATGCTGAGCTCATGTTCTAACCAAAATAAAAGGAAAGGCAATGAGCACAAAGCATGTGATATCCTCAAAGCCAAAGGACTTGGTCTTTCTTGGAGGTCCTTGACAGCCTCCTGCTGTCGCCCTCGGAAACATCCATGTATCTCCATGGGTCCAAGGCAGAGGAACGAGAGGCTACACCAGAATCCATCCCTGCCCAGCTCAACTGGCCCAAGAGGCAGCTGTGAGCAAGGCCAGATGTTCCCTGCAATAGTAGTTCCCTCCAGGAGCCAAGGCCAAGGGATCTCTCTCACTGCCAGGATGTCACAAGACTGGTGAGTCACAGGAGGATCACAAAGTGTTGTTCTCATAATGGAGCTTAATTACAGCCACTGTCAAGGTAAAACCACCTGCACATGAGATGGCACAGGACTTTACAGCCTGGCCATGGCACTGCTGGGTGGCTCCAGCTCGCAGGTCTCTGCACTTGCTCTGTCCGTGCTTGGTCTTGTCCTCTGCAGCCGCTTTGGGGCTGTTGTGTCCTTGCCACAGGGTGGGTTGTTTGTGGGACAGTGCAGATATCCCTGGAGCTGTGAGCCCTGTGTGACAGTGGATGTGGGCAGCAAAGAAGCCCAGCTTTGCTGCCTGGGCCACCAGCAGCAGACACATGGCAAGCTGGGCTGGTGCAGAGTGGTGTGTCCATGGGATCCACCCAGCACAACAGTGACCCTCCTAAATTCACAGTCCAGCTGGAGCTCAGCCGTGTGCTGGACCACAGCTGGCAGCTCTGAACTGAGATGGTTCAGTCCTGGTGGCCAGGCAGGGAGGAGACCTTGGTGTGCTCCAGTGTGCCCTGTTTGGTGGGCTGAGGAAGAAGGTACTGCGGGCACTGATGGTCCTGACAGGCATAAAGCTACATGGTGATCCTAAGATGTCACATCCTGCTTTCCAGCTGTGGCCTCAGTGACCATGGGCTTTCCCAGCCTCCAGCACTCCTGCAGCTGCTCTCCCAGGCTGCTGGTTCCACTCCAGATCCTGTGTGGGATGTCCACTGCCCAGGGGTGTTCTACACAGCATAATTCCTCCTTCCACCAGCAATTCCCTCTGTCCTCCCCATCCTACAGCTTTACAACTTCAGGAAAATTCCCCTTCTCTTTCCCAATTCACAGGTAACGCACTGAAGTGCTGCCACATTTACCTGGACCCCGCCAGCCAGGCAGGAGTTCCATAACAGCAAGACCTCACCAAATAACCATGTCTACAACAGCCCATTCAAGCATCTGGGGTGGGGGGGGCATCTGCTCACCTGGAGAATTTCCTGCCCACATGCTGGAGCTGAGGATGCCCTTTGCTCCTCCCTGACATGCTCAAGATCCAGTCATTGTCAATGAGGTTTGGTGCAAAAGGTGGCCTTTCCCTTTGCAGTCTCTCCAAACCCCCACCCAGCACACACCCTCTCCCTTTGTTTGTCTCCTGAGCATTGTTAGGGTTCGATAATGATCGCAGAGGTGCTAAGCTGATAATCATCTACCTCAGCTACTCCACACACTTTGTCAGGCACGTTTGTAATGAAAACATAAAGTGTAAAGATATCCCCTTCCCAAGGTAATGGAAAACCTGAGCGGAGATTGACATTAGAAACAAGATAGGCAGAGGGAGAAGCCAAGTAAAAAGGAGGAACATCTGGTTCCGTTTTCCTTTGTGAAATTATCTCACACTGACCAAGCAGTACCTTCTCTGAAGTACATAAACGCTGAAGACACACACACATGGTTGTTATCAAATGGTATTGTGCAAAATTAAATTGGCTACTTTATGGTGAAATGGAGAAGGAAAGCAGGCATTTCAAACACATGCATGTCTCTCAGCGAGGTCTGGAAGCGATCACGACGCAAGGATGGCTACTTTAAAATATCTACAAATAGTTAGGGCCATTCTGCGAGATGAATAAGCTGGGGCTGAATTTAATAAAGTTATCAAGGCCATAATAACACAGGGGCCAGTGCCTGAAACTAATAAGTGGTTTGGTGAGCATGAGATAGTTCATGTGTGCAAAGCATTCCTCCAGTTCTGGCTTGCAGGGGTAAAGCCCCGTGCCAAATTCCTCTAAGCTCACCAAGCTGTGCTGAATGGCTGCCCTTGGGCCAGACTCAGCAGGGCCAGGCTGCAGGGGACAGTCAGCACCATTTGTGTCCAAGGGGCAGTCACAAACCCTTCAGGGAACAGTTGGTGGGTGCCCCACAGCAGGCATTTGGGTGTCCTTGGCACGTGTGCTCTCCATGCCAGTCAGCAGCACAATTGTGGTTTAAGAAGAGAATTTAAAAAAATCTTCACCAGAAACAATCTGTTGCATCAAATTTTTATCTAATGCTTCTCATCAGTAGCTTCAGGGCTCCAAACTTGCTGATCATCCCCACATACAGCCATGGGTCCTCAGTGGTTCCTGGAGCTGGGAAGGACACAGGGACTCACCTGAACATGGATGTGGAGAAATGTTCTCCTTTGTGTTCTCCAAAACTGAAAGTTTCCCTTTGTGGAAAATTCCACAACTCTGATTTTACTTTTTTTTAATTTTTTTTTTTTCCTAATTCAGAGGAATATTTTAGATATGAGAAATTTTGTTTGGACCAGAAATTCCTGTTACTGCATATGTTGAGAGGAAAGCACTCACTTTTTCCATCAGAGCAGTGGCAGAGCACGAAAGAGGGTTTGATTTTCCTGAATTCCACTCCAGACATTGGAGCTCATCAAGTCACACAGTCATTGCAAGACTTTTGTTTGGATAGAACCACCATTCCCACAGAGCTACAAACCTGGGCAAAGGCTGAAGCAGCAGCAACCCTATCTATTCTATTTATTATTTTTTTTAATTTCAGCTTCAGAAGCAGAGACCCAGGAGCAGTGTCAGGGTTGGCTTCAGGGAATGCAATTCTCATTGCTTTGAAAATTCTTGTTCTGCCAGTTGGGAGTTTTGTTCAGCATTTCCCTTCCCAGCTGGCATTGTGGGGCTGAACTTTCTCAAGGTGTTGAGTGTGTGGAAAGAAGAAAAAAGAAAAGAGATTTTATCTAGCTCAGATTTACCCAGGGAGTGATTTTCTTCCAGAGATCCTAATCTGAAACTGCTTCTTCCAGCTCCCTCCCATAGTAGTTTACAACCTCTGACGTAGGTACACAGGGATGGCCTGGGAGTCTGGGAGCACCAATGGGCTGGCCACGGGCTCAGGAAGAGATGGATTGGCTTTTTGGCTCATGAGATTAAGAATCAGGTTTATTCCAGCCATGGCCATGCCCTCAGCACTGTGAAAACCACAGCATTTATGTAGAACTCAGTGAGGCAGAATTTACTCATCTCTCACCAAATTCGCCAGCCAGAGGAGTTCAGCTGAGCTTCTGGACATCTCCCAGAGCTGGTTCTGTTGAGATGAACTTTAAAACTCTCCACTACAGCCCTCTGAAAAGGTGGGAGCCACATCCTTCAGAGGAGACTTTGAAATTGCCTTGGGAAACATAACTCTGAGCCCAAGTTTCAATGGAAATGCAGTGAAGAAAACCTCAAAAAGCAAAGTACAAGCTCCTCTCCCAGATTTCCTTTTCCTTTCATAGTGTAAATTAGAGAATACAAACTTAGTGGAATTGCAAGCATCTAAGAATAGCTTTGATTTTCCTAAACATTTACAATTCTGTTTTATGTACATCGTCAGAAAAGGAGCAAGGAAATACAAAATGTAAATCTTTAAATGAACCTGAACACCAAGGAGACTTTACATATCTGCTTGGAACAAATGGGATGTTGCAGCTAAATCTCAAACAGGGGAATCAGAGAGTTTCAATAGCCGTGGATGCGTGGAGTCTAATCAGACATGGGATGTCTCGTGTAGGGTCCTTCTCTCCCTCCCTCCCTCCCTGGCAGGTTAAGAAAACTGCTGTAACTTGCTATAAATTTTGCTGCCTGTTTGGTTTCACGGCTCCCAGAGCCAGCAGCCCATCTCCATTTCAGAGAGCAGCAACCATGTGCTAAGCTGGATGTCAGGATCCTCCCTGGAAAGGGGCTGGGGGGTGATCCATGGATACTGTCCCCATTAAGGGAGTACCCAAGGTCTAAGGAACCCAGAAGATGTGACCTGAAACCACTCCCAGACCAGGAGACCACCTCCAGACCACCTCCATTTGCAGGAATTCTGGAGAACCTGTTGGGTACCTTTGATAAAAAGTCACATTTACAACAGGGATATTGTTCTTGGTTGTACTGCAATGCTGAGAGAAAAGTTGAATTTGGGAGAAGGTATCAGCCCTTTCCTCAGCAGGACAGCCCTGACAGAGCAGAAAGCATTAAGAAAGCAATTTAAAAAGCATAATACTCAGGAAGAACCTAATTTTACCACCAGCTGGGTGTTAAATTAATTGTGTGCAAGGTGAATGTGGCACGAGATGGAAAAGTAGGGCTTAAAATGTGTGCACTTTTCTAGGAGCAATTTTGTTCCTTGGTTGAAGGCAAGGAGGGAAACTCAGGGAAAGCACCAGGTGATCAGTGAATGATACCGTGATGGATTAGCCCAGAGAATGCTCAGAGGTCAGGAGCAGGTTATAACTCTCTCCAGCCCTGAGTTGTGAGCAGTGTTACCATCAGTGTGCACAGAGAGGTTCTTTTGGAGAGGGAAGGAGGCTCCCCATGGATGGGCAGAGCAGTGATTCACCTGTCTCAGCAGACTGAGGAAACATCAGTGAAATCTTGGAGACCGCAGAGCCTGGAAAGTGTTACCACTCCCATTTTCTCACTAGGTAAACTGAGGTCAGAGATGCTTTTTGACTTGCCCAAGGTCATGCACAAATTAGTGGTAGAGCCAGAAACAAGACCTAAAAGACTCGGTTTCCTTTCATTGCCACAGTGTTTTCCATTGCAGATGCAGAAATGGTGCAGGCCTGTTGTACTAAAAGACCCCATTCCCCAAGTCTGCAGGACTTGTATCAACTTCAAGAGAGATCAAATAGCCCTGTGGTAAAAAGGCAGCCAAGAACAGCTGCCTGCCTGCTGGCTGGGTTTAGGCTGTGATTCCTCCAGCAGCATCGTTCCTGGTTCCCACTGCACACTCCTAATTTAGACTGATGGAGCCGTTCTGCAGAGCAACAAACTTTCACTTACAGATATGCAACTTCTGTACTTGTTCAAAACAGCCAGAAATGTTATTTATACCAAATTTACAGCTCAAAGCTATCAGCTGCTAAAGCTCTCCCTGCCTACTCCTGCTCCTTCCATCTTTTTCTTTTTCCTTTTCTTTCTTCTTCTTCTTTCTTTTTTTTTTTTTTTCCTGGTCAGGCTCTTGTTTTGGAAATAGCCCAGACTGTAATAATTTTACTTGTACTGCATTACTTGGCTTTGTTCATCTACTGATGAAGTGCCAGCCCTGAAGTAGTGCCAGATGAAAGTAGGCATCTCACAGCACTGAGGAGAACTTTCCTGACATTATTTACTGGTGGAGTCCCCCTCCAAGTGTCCTGAATGAAGAGCAGATGGCTGGTCAAGAACAGTGGGAAGGTGCACAGAAGGTCTGATGTACAGCATCCGTCAGAGCCCAGGGAAGAGGCTGCAGCCTCAGCTGGACCTGCTCTGGCCACACCTCTGGCCAAGGGGCTGAGAGAATGTGCAGCAGCAAAGTTGCAAGGGGACCCGAACACGTCAGTCCCCCAGCTTACACTTGGGGTGGTTTGGGTTCCCAAGAAAGTCCATCTGCCATGGGAAGCAGCAGCAGAGCCTGGGAATGGGGGAAATCCAGCCACCATCCAGCCTCATCCTTCTCCAGACAACATTTGCCTCCCGGCTGGTTTGAACTCCAAACTAAGGTTAGTTCCATTCTCAGGCCCAGATTCACTACAAAGGTCTGAGTCTTGATGAACATTTTAACTAACTTGGCCCAAATTCCCAGTTCATAACAGAACACAAATGCAGGCACTTTGATGTGGGCTGAGGTTTTGTAAAGAAAGGTTCAGCTGGCTCTCAAGTTGACTTTGGTTTGGCTGTGTGTGCTGGGTCACTGCAGCCTGAGAGGGCTGGGGAGGGCTGGGGAGGGCTGGCCTGGCACGGCTGGGGAGGGCTGGCCCTGGCACAGCTGGGGACAGCCCAGCTTTTGTCACTGCACATTGTAGAGAGGCAGGAAAATAGTGGGGGACTGATACAATTAAGTCTTTGCAGGCTGCACAGTGACCTGCCACAAGTCCTTCCAGAAATCCCAGCCTGTGCCAGCCTGCTGCAAACCAAACTCCCTCTACAACAACGGGATTTTAACAAGCAGATCATCTTACGTGCTCTTCTTGGGTTTGAGTCATTTTAGCAGTTTAGATTTCACCCTGGCAAGACTGTGATTGACTGAATCATTGCTGCAAAAACCAGAATGCCACCATTTATCTCATTGTTTTTCCTCATACAGATTTCAAGGTGTTGCTGCAACACCTTAGCAAAGAAGAAGGATTTTTTTTTTCTGGGCAAAAGTGATGGGCAGGAAGTGACAGTGGAAAGTGAAGTCCTTTGGGGACTTGTGCATGTCACACCAACTTGCTGACCAGTAACTAGCTTGGCTGAAGTCTGGCTCAGCACATCCAACTACAAAGACAGGCAGTTTTGAAGGACTTCTTTCCTGCAAGAATATATAAGAATCCTTTCTAGAAGTGACTGCTTAAGTCCCTCCTGTGATCTCCCACAGTAGACCTAAAAAGTAGATTAAGAAAAGTAATAAGCTAAAGGAAAAAATCACAGTGCTCTGCTCATTTATTTTATACATTAAGGGGAACACTGACCTTCGAGATCTCTTTTTCTTCCCCTGGAATTCATGGTGATGAATAGAATGTATTCTGACTTTAAATGAAACAGAGTGCTTTGAAAAGACAGAAAATTAGCAACATATGGGCCAAAGGACCCAAAGAGATGAGAAAAAAGGAGGGGGAAGAAAATGAAGGAAAGTTTCAGATGTCACTGTGATCCTGAAGCAGAATATTTTCATATTTCTGCTGCGAGGGGAGGTCAGGCCCCCTTTGGACATCCCCCTGACATCATGATGAGGCCTTTCTGTGTGCAAGGCAAAGAGGAATTCCACTTCCCCCACTGCAAATGCTCCTTCACCAACCAAACCAGTGGATGTCTCAGAAAAGGACTGGAAGATCTTACAGACAAGGAGATTTTGCTCTTCCCTACCCCCTCACTCTTGTCACCCAGAGATGCTTGACCTCGTGTGACACAATCTCCCCTGCCACATTCCCCAGAAGCCTCGGAGTCCCTGGATTTTGGCCTCTGGTGCTTTCCCTCAGGCTCATCTCTGCTCTGCCCAGGGGAGGACTTGGACATGAGGCAAAACTCTGGGTGTCCCTGGGTGTCCCTGGGTGTCCCTGGGTGTCCCTGGATGTCCCTGGGTGTTCAGTATTTGCACAGAGCTGCTCCCATTTTGCCTTTCCCCCCCGTATTTTGGAGTACCTTGTGAAAAATCACTTTGGGCTTCTCCTCTTGGCCATTGTGAGGCTTTGCTTTTGCACAGGATGCACAAATATTTCCCTAAAAGCTTTATTTTTTTTTTTTTTCAAATGCTGCTGCTTCCTTCCAGGGCTTAAATGAGCAGAGTGTTAAAGCAATGAAGTAAATAGGGAGCTTGTGAGTGAAATGCTCTCTCCTACAGCTCCTGCAGTAATAGCATAAACCCCTTTTGGCATTAGCTGTGGCCCACTTTGGGCAAGGACAGGAGAGAAATTAAGCCCCTGTGGGCTTCTCTGCTAGATCTGCCTAGTAAGGTCCTGCTTTGTGTGAGGTTGTTAATGGCTCATGGATTATGGAAATCCTTCAGCAAATGGGCTCTTGGAGCAGCCCCACATCTCTGGTGCTTTTCAAAGAGGAAGTCAAAGTCCTGGGATGAGGTTGGAAGTGATGGATGCCAGGGCCAGCCCAGCACTAACTCCTCCAGGCACTGGTGGGACATGTCCTGCTTTGAGCATTGCTGGCTCTTGCAGAACTAAAATTTCGCTTCTCAGTGTTTCATCTGGTCAAAACTGCCACCAGCTCCACCTGCCTCCTGCAACGTGGAAAGAAAACCCACCTCAGTTTCTGCTGTACACTCTCCCAGAATTCCACACCTGGGATAAAGAGTGAAGGAAACAACACCCTGAGGTCACAGTTTGCCCTCAGACCAGGGTCACCCATGTCAAAGGCTCAGCTCTCCTGATCACAGCTGGTTTCAGCAGGGAGGACACCTGTAGCCTGGGGACATCAAGCTATAAACTGACCACAAAAGGATGTCCTGAGCCCTGTGCTATGCTCTCAGCCTGTCTCAGCAATGGTAGTCTGTTGGATAACTTGTTTGAAGGTGGCCTGAGACTTGAATAAGCTGGTGGCTCTTCCCATAGTCCAGTTCTCACAACCTCACACAGATCTGCAGGTGAACAGAGAATGATTTGGGTGGGAAGGGACCTTAAAGCTCATCTGGTTTCAACCCCCTGCCAACCTTCCACTAGCCCAGGTTGCTCTAAGGCTCATCCAACCATCCAGGGATGGGGCAGCCACAGCTTCCCTGGGCATGATTTTCCTCTCAGGCTCCCATTTATAACCAGAGCAGTTATTTGCACTTTCTCTGTTCTCCACCGGCTTCTCCTCTGCCTGTCAGGTCTTGCCTCAGGGGCCAGAAGGGCTTTGGGAGAGTGAGTGCCCAAGCCCAATGGTGCCCTCATCTGGCTGAGGCTCCAGAGGGATAAACATCCACTGCAAATCCTCATCTTCACCTGCACGCCAACGATTCCAAGAACAATGGACACAAGCCCCAGCTGGGCTGGGATGTGGTTATGCATCACGTCTGAGATGGGCTGGACCCTCAGAAGCCTTTTCCCACCTGTCACTGGCTGCTTTCCCAGCTCCCCTCAGACCTCTCCCCCACATGGAGCATGAGAGCCCTAAGAGCAAAGTCCTCAGATAATGATTTTTTGGGTCAGACAAACACTGCCCTTTCTTTCCCCAGTGGGCAACACGAGGAGCCCCACAGGGCGTGCACCATCCAGCACCTTCCAGCTGTGGGTTTGAAGTGACATCATCAGCTTGTGGCTTGCTTTCTTTTTTTTCTTTTTCTTTTTTTTCCTCCAAATGGATCTTTCAAAATTCAACTCTTGTGGTTCCTTCCACCAGTTTTGTTGGAAGAGATAAGGTTGAGTCTTGGCGAGCATCCAACTCAACTGTTGATGGAGCTGTGCAGTTCAGTGCTGAGCTGCAGGACTCTTCCTCCAGAATAAAGGCTCCTTTTCAGTTTAGAGACACAAATACAGGAATAAAAGCATATTTCATGCGTGATGTCTAAGTGTATCAATCAGATAACTGGAACTGGTGTGCGTGTGGAGAAACCTCTGACGTAATTACAACTTGCACAAAGAAGAAAGGCGCTTTCATTAATCTGCCACTCGGAATGTCACTTGTGCACCAACAAGTGATTCAGTAAGAACTTGGAAAAACAAATGAAGCCATCGCTTTCAAATATGCAGGAGCCTCCCAGATCACAAGAGCAAGTGAGTGTACAGGATTCACAAGCACAAAGAGACTCCCAGATCCCAGAAAGGTCTAGAAAAGTTACTGGAAAAGGCAGAGCATAAATTAGATCGATGTGTCCGACAGAAAATAAGTCAGTTCACGTTGTTGTCTCTTTTTCTGGGGAAGGAGGAAATCACTACAAAAAATAAGATCCTGAGGATCAGAGTTTGCCACAATCCTCATGCAAAGTTCTTTGTAGTGTGAGTGCAAAAGGGACTTGCTGACTCCTGCCAAGATTAAGAGTGTCCTGTTGAGATTTCCAGCTTGTCTGTAACATGAAGACAGATCCTTCCATCCTGCCCTGGCAGCCCTGAGAAAATACAATATTCAAAGTGCATTGGGACCAACTCACACAAATAATAATGGTGGATTCCCACTGCAAAACTCTGGATCTAGGTTTAAATGCCCTGAAGTGTGGCAAATTCGGGTTTATTGAAAAGCACTACATTAAAATTAAATGAAAGATTTTATTTGAATCAAAGAAAGGAAATTAAATTTAGGTGGAAATTCCACCACCAAAATTTCCTGCACTGTGTCTCAGTGTTTTGGCACCTACAGATGGGTAAATACTATTCTGTCTTTGGACATCTCCACTGTTCCTTAAGTGACTTCTGTACAGGCACAAGATAATAATAATAATATTTCATCTTAACTGAGAAACAGTATCTTTTCTCTGAAAATGAAAGACAGGCTTTTAAGATTTCATATCAATTTTTCTTATTTATCACACCTATTTATAAGGTGTCTGTCACATGGGTACCCAAGCCCAAGGTTTTCTTCTTGTAAAGGAAAGTTAAGTTCTTTGATTGTATTTAAAAGGTAATATCATACCAAGCAAATGAAGTTTTCATTTTAAAAAGTATTAAAAGAATAGTTACAAAAAAGGAGGAAACATCTCTCCAGGGGTAATATGAAAACTGTATCTGCTTTACAGCTGTTATATCCCATTCCAGCAGTTCCCTAAATGTGGTCTTGCACCATTGATCTTCCACGGCATATTTGCTGGAGCTCCACAGAGATCTTGGCTCTCTTCCTCATTTTCAGCTCCTAAACTGTATAAAGAGACAGCTTAAAGATACACATTATTCTTTCTTAGTGCAGCTTTTCCACTCCAGCAGCTGCTCCCCTTGACAGAAGGAAGGAAGTCTGTTGGTCCTGGTGGGGCAGGAAGGCCAACTCTGCTGCTTAAGAGAAGTAAAGGAAGGGGCAAAAAAATTAGGAATTTAAGAGGTAACTGGTAGTGATGGAAGTTCCCCCCAGGACAGGCTGTGTCCATCCAGAAGGATGCAGCTGTTCTCTCCCTGGAATCTGGTGGCACCATCAGCTCCTGCTGGTGACTGTGCCAGCCTGGAGAAGGGGACACATCTGAGAGGAGCTCAGTCCAATGTCCCATTGAAATGTGGCATTTTCTCCAATCTGCAGAAGAAACTCTTTAGTCCTTTGCCTGTTTTGCAGGTCAGGTTCAGAAAACAGGGCTCCAGGCTCCAAACCCACCCCCAAGGCTCTCAGTGCTGGGTCCCTCTCAGTGGAATTGGCAGGAGCAGCGATGAGTGAGAATCAAGAGACGGGGAGACAGTCAGTAAAGGGTTCATTTCCCGACCAGCAGCACAAAAGATAACGGCACCCTGTTAATGACAGTGCCACCATAGCCACTGATAACAGTGACACTGGTCATCCAGAACTGTGAGGGTGCTTTGGGGTGAACAAACTGATTTTAGCAGCTGCACCTCACACGTTCCTAACGTGTTGGTGACTTTAGTGCCATTGAGAGGGGAGTGGAGCAGAGTTGATTTTGCAGCTCTACTGCAGCCTTTCTTTTCACAGGGAGGATGAGGGATCTCAGCCTGTCCTGGCCAGATGCAGAGCTCACTGACACCAACCACAGGCACGGGGGTGGGGCTGGATGGGGATGGAGGAGCAGCTGTGGAGCCTTCCAGCCTCACCTCTCTCTCCACCTCTGGTTTTGATCAACTCAGCCGTGGAGAGGAGCATTTCCAGCCAAGATCCTCATATAGAGATGTTTAGCTCAAACCCCCTGTGGTATTTATAGACATCCTACAGCCTGATCCTGAGAGCTGGTTCTCCCCCAGGAACATGGTGACAGTGCTCCAAAGGTTGGGAGTCATGGAGCTGCTGTCACCTGGGACATCTCTACTGAGGAGGGGACAATTGCCAGCTGCTGTTGGGGACTTGCAAAGGCTGTGGCTGTGAACACACACACAAACACACACACACACCCCCCCCAGTGCTCAAGGGTGAGCCCAGAATTCCACACACAGACAGCATCCTGTCCATGCCATTTTGTCTGATCCCACAGGGCAGTGCCATCCAAAAGGGCTCTGCCTACTTCCAAAGAAAAGGATAATAACAGTGCCAAACTAATCAAATCCTGATAAAAACACCAGCCTCGTTATTCCATCCCAGTTTGCATTTTCACATCCAACTTCTGTTTATTTAAAGTAAACACCCTCAAATTATGCTTTCTTAAAAATACAAGATACCCCCAATTTTATTTCCAGGGATACATGTTCATTACAGATAAGGTGATTTATATTTTAAAAAAAAATCATCTTCTACTGCTAATTGTAAGCAGAAAACAATAAGCTCGCCATGAAAAATGCCCAAACAATGCATCACACAGGCCTGAATGCTAGAAGTTCAGTAATTGCTTTTTTGATAAGATGTTTTCAACTTCTTAATATTATTTTTCTAGCTAGAAATCCCACTTTCAGACAATGGGCTGGGAACTGGCATTCCCTGCATGCTTTAGACAAATAATGCACTCTTGATGGAAAGCAATGGAAGAATTGCTCCTGCCTTGTGGGTATTACATTTTTTAATCTACCAATAAGTTTGGTTTTTCTTTCATTTTTTTAGTTCTGCAGAAAGTAATTCCAAACTGTAAGCCACGACTGACCTAACTACTTATTAAAAATGCTAATATGCTTTTGTGCTTTGATGTCTGGTGAACAATAAAAGGGAGAGAGTTACTCTGGGACACTGTAATCCTTTATTTGTCACTAAGTTATGACACCCAGCAGAGCTGTGTGACAGTCCAAATCAATCATCCCCCGTGCACTGCAGGCCTTCTCTGCCTCCTGCAGAGTCTATGCAGTTTAATTAGCTTTTTTTCACACTAGCATAATGTACATCTGCAGCTTCAGCAAGAAAAAGAAATGGAGGATAGTTCACTGGGATACAGTGCCTTAAAAAAAGTTCATATAAAAAAAAAAAAGTCTGAAAGAAGAAACATCACAATCCTTTGTACTTTACTTCAGAGGAGTTTGCGGTAGAAATCTACAGGCCTGGGTACTCTATATTGTTAAATGTAGATTTTTTTTTTTAACCTAATAAAGGCCTTTTCAGCTAAAATCTCAGATGGCATTTAAAGCCTTGTTCTTTTCTAATGGTCTATATCTTTTATACCTTCTTCTTGTGGTTGATCACGCAGTAGTAGCTCATTATCTGCTCCTCTCCCCCTCCCCACCATGGGTTGGTACAATGGAGGCTTCAAACTGGGATTTGCAGGTTAGAAATCACTGCCCCCCATCCCTGGCAGCAGCAGTGCCCTGGGCTGAAGGGGCAGAGCCCTGCCTGTCCCACCACCATGAACCCATGACCAGAGCAGGTTTGAGGTGGTGGCTCCACAGCCAAGGAGCATTGCCAACAATTAGCTAAACACAAGCCCGTGGGAGCGCAGGGGGAGAGGAGTGGGCAAGGGCTGAGCCTGCCTGGCATCCCCTCAGCCACCCTACCCAAGAGCAAGCAATATCATGGCACAGAAGGTCTTCAGATGAGTGGGATTCTGTCATGCCAAGACAATATTTATGGTCTCATTAAGCTTGTGGTTGGATTCAATGACACATTCAGTCAAATAAAACTGACTTGGGCACTGCCTTGTTCCAGAAGGGGCGCTATCCCTTTCCAGCCATTCCAGCTGAGGTGATAGAACTTTGAAATGATGGTGCAAACTAAACTGTTTGGCTTTTATTTGTCTGCTCTACCCTTTGTGTACCACGAGGAAGTTCAAAGGCGCGCGCGATCCGTCCTTACGCTGTTCCTCCGAGCGTGGCCACAAAGGAGTCACCTGCAGAACCCAGCAGTTGCTTTATTCAAATGATAGATTACGTTACCAGAGCCTTGTCACTCTTAATAACCTCCCAACAGAGAAATGCATCTGAGGAGATGACGGGCTGGGTTCAAACGGGAGCGTTCCACGGGAGGCAGCACTTCCCAGCCCCGGGGCCGCGGGATGCACAAAGGCTGCGGCCGCAGATGGATGAGGTCCAGTGGGTCACCGTGGTGGGGACTGCCACAAAGGCTGGAAAGCACTCAAAGACATTTGTCAGCCTCTTGATTTGGAAGCAGAACTCCGCCTTCAAATAACAGCAATTTGCTTAAGATCTGCCGGGACTGCTGATATTCACCCCAAATGCCAACGTGATCCACCAGTCCTGGGCACTAATGAAAGTACAAGAGCAGTGACCAGACCTCCTGTCAAAGACCCTTTAGAGCTGTACCTGAAATTGTCTTTTAAACAGCACCTCTCTAATCCTTCAGTGCAAAACCACTTTATCCTCTTGTGGGAATTATACATATTTCCCGGTTCAAAGAGGTATAAAATATAAATGTACTTCTGTACAATTCAGCATTAAGAAGAGTAAATAGTGTACAGTGCCTTTTCATCTTTAGATTTCAAGTTGCTTAAGCATTTAGAGACTACAGTTGGCATTTCTTGCTGTGCTGCTTCTTGGTCTAATGCTATTATTGAAAATACTTTTATCCTGGGCCTTGGCTGGGGTAATTCCTTTGAAAAATCTTATTCCACACTTACACCAGCAATTCTTCACTGTTTCCCCCCTTTTAAAACAGATAATTCATTAAGACTATAATATGCAGTTTTAACATACTTAAAGTTTCATGTTTAACAGAGTGTTCTAGTTTGGGGTCTGCTGGACAAAAGTACTGGATTTCTTGTTCAGAAGTGAAACATTTTGAAATGATAAAAATAATCCAGCTGAGCTTCCCCTGCGAAGACCAAGGAGCAGCCATGTCCCTCATGAGACACCCTGGAAGGGACCTCCTTCTCCACAGGACCCTCTCCTGGGTGTTTCAATGCAAACATCCACTTCCCTCCCAAGGTATCCCAAAGCTGGGAAGATGGATCTTCAAGGACTTGGAGAAGGACAAGCAGAGGAGCAACATCTCCCTTCTCAGCCATGCTCTCAGGGACACAGACCACATTGGTCTCCCAAGGAACACAATCAGGTGATGCATGGACTCTTCCTGCCCTTTATCCATAGACCAAGTGACTTGCATGGACACTTCCTCAGCCAACACCTCTCTCCTGGCCCGTGTGCCCAAACTCTGCCCTCCCAGTTCCTCTTCCCAGAGAGAGCCTGAGGGTTTCACTTTTTATTTCCACCCCCATCCTTCCTGGCCAGAGAACAACCCTCAGCCCAAAACAGGCTCCAAGACAGGTAGCACAGGGTGTCAGGGAGTGTTGCTTGATTAGAGGAAAAGATGAGAAGTTGAGGTGAAACCTCACTTCCTTCTGTTTCTTATGCCTTGTTAGTAGAAATCTTCTGGGGATGAGGAAAAAAGGAGAGCTTTAGGGCTCCTCTGTAAGAATGGGAGAATTCAGAACAGAAAATAACATTTCCTTGTAATTTGGCAGGTCATACTTTAAAGTAAAAGGGTTCTCAGTCAAATAATAATAATAAAATGCTTTGTGAGCCATCTAATGCCCTGCCTAGTGCAGGGACAGCACTGCTTTGATGAAGAACTATTGAGGAAGAGGAGCAGGGGCTGTTTCTGGGAAGAGGATGAACTGCTGATCCTCTTTTAGGGAAAGTCAGGGGAGGAGGTGGTTGAAAGTATCCCTTTTCCCCTGGAAGACACCACAGTGCCACAGTGAAGACAAGTCATTTGCTCTCATTTTCCACTCCATCATCTTCCTTAAGGAGGTCCAAGAAGAATAATTTTGCATGTTAGGGCTGCAGCAGGTGAGATTTGCAAGAGCTTTCAGTGCTGTTACTGCCCCATTCTCCCCTTGCTCTGCCCATGGGGGAGGTTCCTGCTCCTGTGGCACATGGAAACAAGGACTAAGCCCTGCAGAGCCTGGCACAAACCCCTCCCTCCCTCCCCCCTCCCCGTGGAGCTGCTGGGTTTGCCTTCCACAACTCCACAGGGGAAGGCTGGGCACGGGTAGCACAGATGGAAGGGGAAGTGGAGCTGCAGTAACATCTCCAACCTCCCCAGCAAGATTTGCCAGAATTCACCTGCCAGCCCCCTGAGTCAGCCAGCAGGTCGGTGGGATCCATCTGCACAGCTGGGTGGTTGCCTCCAGCAAACCCAAGACCTGCTGTTCCAGTGAGGGAGCATCAGAGGGATCCCACCCCGCTCCTGATTTTGTAGCTTCCACTTTGCTGACACTGGAAAGGCATCAGAGAAGATAGGAGGGTACTTATGCAAAGACATCTATCAATGGGGAGGCCCATCTTCAAAGCTTTGATTTTACCAGGTGCTGGCACCCCATCTGAGAGCAGCTCTTGCTTGGGGGGATTCCATCTCAAAGTCTTCACATCACAGGAAGGGGAGCCCTGCTTTGAAGAGCCTCACCAGCAATGGGCCAAACCTCCTATTTGCATTTCATTTTTGGCTGCGTGAAGCCTCCTCCTTGGCACCAAACAAACATTTTGCAACCTTTTTAAAGCAACAAGACGCAGGGTTTGCTGACACAGCTCAACACCAGCGCTTGTGCATCCAACTGAGAAAGTCACCAGCAGTTTAGGCAGGTGTGGATGAGCAAATTAGAGTTAGAACAAAGTGGTGGTGCACTTGGAGTATGCCCATCAAGTTGCAACAAGCTAAAGTTAATGTTAAATTAAGGGCTGTACTTCCAGTGCTTGCACTTGGCAGCTGGTTTGATTCCTGAAGTGAAATCATGAAGAGAATTCAAGGTTGAGTTTATTTTAAGGCTGTCTTGAGTTGCTTTGCTGCTGGTCCTGGGAATCTGTGTCACGTTGGACTCCAGCAGAATTTCTGCTGGATCCTCAGCACTGCCAGTGGGGTCTGCCTGGGCAGGGAGCAGCATCTTGCAAGGTTTCAGAAGTACAAAAGGCATCGCCAAAGGCCACTCAAACTTGTTTTTAACTTCAACTTTATCCAACTCAGAGTTTCTTTAATTTCCTAAAGGTTCTTAGAATATAGGGCAGCGCTGACATAATCAAAGCAGCCAAGTCTCCTGGCTCAGACACTGTCTTTGACCTTTCCATGGCTCATTTTCCCTCTGTCACTTACTTTTCAGCAGAATTGCAGAGCTTCACCCTCTAGTGTCTGAGGAGGAGTTTGGAAGGCATTTAAGAAATGAAGGTCATTAGACATTACCTTTCCTGTTGCAAGCCCTTGCATGATGCACAGGGATTATTATGCCCTTGCCCTTTGGTGTAAACAAACCTTGGAGCTGTTCTCTGCCTTGCTTGTAACCAGAACAAAGCCCTCTGCCTCCTTAAACCTCTAACATAAGAGAAAAGGAAAGCCTATTTACCATGCCTAACACAAGAAAGGTTCCTGAATAATCCAAGACAAAAGGTCTGTGCTGGGAAAGTACAGAGGTGGGACTGCTGGTTTCCCTTTTATGAGGATCCCCACATTCCCCAGTTCCCCACTTGGCTGGCACAAGGAACCTGGAGCTGCTGGTGCTCCCAGCTCTGCTCTTTGTCTGCAGAGAACTTCAAGAAGATGCAACAAATCCTGCGTCATGTTCACAAGTGCTTTGTGTGGTGGGTGATCTCAGTGCCTGGGGACAGGCTGACAAGAAAGAGGGTTCCCAGGGAGGCAGAGCTTTACACTGAGCCCTTTGAACGGTGTGTGACTTGGGTTCTGCTGCAGAGCAGGTTGGTTGGTTGGGCTGAGGTTGAAGCCAAGGACATGGTTCAGGTCAGCACAGCCACTGAGGGGGTGAAAGCCAGCTCGGCTTCCAATGCCAGAGTGTGGCTGCTGTGCCAGCAGGACCTCAGGATCCTTCCAGCCTAGTGCCCACCTCCCCAACCCCTTCACGTGCACTGCAACAGCAAATGTAAGCAAAGAGGTACAAACCAGCTCATTTTCCCTTGTTCCACATCTCTCAATCATTCCTCTTGACTCTCCAAGCACAGACTGGCTGGATGAGAGTGAGCAGAGGCTGCTGTGTGCCCACATTGGTGGGTGTGGGACTGGGCTGCTGGTGGGATGTGTGTGACAGGAGGTTTGCAGAACATGCTGCTCTCCCATCACAGCGTGGCAATCAAAGCCCTGCACTCAAAGGCCCCCGTGCTTGGCTGAGGTGGCACCTGGTGGCTCTGAGAGGGCAGGTCTCCTGTTCTTTGTTTAAATGCTGGCCCTTTTGTTGACTCAGAGGCACCCAGTCCTCACCAGCAGCAGCAGTGAAATGGTGTATCACTCTAATGAGCGTCCCTTCAATAACCATTGCCCTGATTTTTGATACCTGGAGAGAAGATGCACCAGCTAGGGAAGAATTTATCAAAAACACGCCACCGACTAGACATCAGAGGGAACCTCAAAGGGACAGTGAACTAGAACAAAGAACAAAAACATTTACAGAAGTGCTACACTGAAAAAAAGGGAAAGGGAAAAACTGTACTAACAACAGTAACAAGGTCAGCTATAAAACCAGAATTAAAAGGCACTGCTGGGGAAAAGACGTCGACTCAAAAAAGCACCGAGAACTAAGAACACAGCTTGCCAATCAGATCTGCACAGATTCCCCTTGATATCTCCCCACTAACAGGCCTTCCTGCAGGACAAGTAGAAAGTTTCAGCCACTGGCTCTGGGAAGGTGGGCTGGAAGCAGGAGGGCAGCATTCCCAGGTTTTCACACAGATCCTCAGCTTCTCCATCAGTGGGATGGCTCAGGGGTGTGGGGGCTTGGCCAGCAGAGCTGGGCAGTGGCCAGGAGTGGGATGTGCCCTCCAGCAAATTCCACCCAGGGCAGTTCCCCAGTCTGAATAATTATTAATGGAGGTTTGGCGCCTGAACGGACCGGCTGGTGCCCTGAGCACACGCTGCCTGTGCCACTCCTGTCACTCACAGCCTGGGGGAGGCACTGCTGTAAATCTGCACAAATGAAGGTCCAGCCCTGACCTTCGTCAAAGTGGAGCTAAAATTAGGATGGGTTGGGGGAAAAAAACCCACCAAAAAGATTTACTGCAGATATGGAAGTTTTTTGTTTTTTAGATTTCAGTTCAAAGGAATATGAAAGTTTTCAGCATTTCAGCAGGATACCCAAGGGCTTTTCTGCATGGAAAGGTCATTACACAGCAGCTCTCCTGTGCAGATGCCCTCATGCCACCTTCT
>JAOXXN010000230.1:9499555-9510624 GCA_026770055.1 Myrmophylax atrothorax
CCCACCCTTGGTGCTGACATTCCTACCACAGGTAAGTTCTGGTTCCCCATGGGGCATTCCCAGGTATGCCATGTATGAAAAACCTGTGGAAGAAAATCAGCTTGAGATCTTGATCCTGAATTTTCCTATTCCCTTATTGCCACAGGAGTCAAAAGTGATTCATACCAACACTGGCACCAAATTGCAAATATTTGGGCACAGCTAACAGAGAAACCTTCAGAGCCAAACCAGCTTGGACCTGTACTCTGGGCTCCTAATTTTGGCCTACAAAAACTTCAAGAAAACTCAGTGAACTTCTCCCAGAAACAAGAGCTGTTTCATCTTCCAAACCCTGATGTGACTCCATGACATCCTGCCAGCAGGTCACCTCTGGGCTGGAGCTCTGCTCGGACATGGGGCAGCAGATGGAGGGTTAAGGTGCCCTGGGGCACCTCCCTGACCTCTGCACCCTCCATCTCCCACCAGCTAGTGTTGTACTCACAAGCTGGGCAGATCTTCTGGGTGACCTGAGGAGTCCAAAATGGCATGAGATGTCTACACTTAGGCCATGAACAGCTCATGAGCTATCAGAGAGCTTGAACTTCCTTTCCATAGGGATATTCATTCTGCATAATCAAGGGAGCGGGTTACCCTGGCTTATCAGTGGAGGTGGGCAGGTACCTGTGGAGCAGGAGACAACCTTTGCTGCTCCTAAAAGAGCCCCACTCCCACCAGCAGCAATGCAAGGAACTCTGAACACCAACGCCAAACATCAGGCATTGTGAACACCAGGTAATCATACACCTCCCCCCAATACCTCTCCAAAATCAGGATGACTTCTATGGGCTGGGCACTAATATTCCATTTTTAAAGCAGGTCGTGCTTGCTTTTTTCCCAGTCCCTTCCCTGTGAAGCTGTGCTTGTTAGTGAAAGTGAAGAGACTTCTGATTTCTAAAGCCAATGTTGGAATGAGCATTTCCCCGTGAGAGCACCTGGTTCTCGTGTTTAATGAGTAAACACAAGAATGCAGAGGCTTGAAGAATGATTGTTCCCAACATCATTACTTCTGAACCCAACATTAAAGAGAAGTAAAAGACAACAGCACAGCAGTTCTTTGTATTTCCACCACTCTCCCTAAAAAAAATCATAAAAATCTTTAATGAGACGCATTTGAAGTCTAACACGGGGCCGTTCTCCTAGATTATAATTGATAAATCTTCCAAATTGGTATGGGGGAAGTATTGTGTAATAATTACTTGTTTCTTTTGAGGAAATAAATAAAATATGAACCATGTAATTGCTAAGCAGCAAAATGCAGCGAGCGGGTTTCCTGCCGCTCCGCCGACCGGAGCAAGCGGGGCTGCGATTTCAAAAGTCTCTCTCCGAGTGCAGCATGACACACAACCACGTTGCTGCTGCTCCTGTTTGTTTTCCAAGTGCCAGCTTTCCCACTCGGAGTCACTGGCTTGTTTGAAGTCCCAGTTCACTCCTGTGCCACAATTAATTCCGCTATAAAAAGGAACAAATCGCTGCTCTTGTCGGGTGGGTGGTGTGGGAGCTGAGGTTTGGGGATGCTGATTGTCTCCAGAGCAGCAGGGAGGGCTTCTCCAGGCTGCCAGGGGCCTGCCAGGGGCACTGCCCGAGCTCCTGGGCAGGTGGGGTGTCAGGGGCACCCTGGCACGGTGGGAGATGGGATAGCTCTGTGGGTTCCCAACTGGTTTTCCTGCCTCCCAGCTCCTCCTTGCTCCACTCTGTGCTCCCACAGCCAGTCATTTCCAATTTTTCTGATAAAACCAGACTGCAATTTCACTAAATGTCATCTCCAGCGCATCTCAGCTGGGGCAGATCCCCCTCCTGGCCTGTGCTGGGGTTTTTTTGCAGACCTGATCCTGCCCTGGGAAAACCCCTTTAGGCACAGACACCCCCAAACCCAGAGCAGCAGCTGCCAGAGAATGGTTTTCAGGGCCTCCTGTTTGTGCCTCTCCATGAGGCAGCAGAGACCTGCTGGCCTGGGCAGGTTCACCACCTCCCTCTCCTTTCCCTGGAGCATAATTCTTGCTCCAGCTGTCTTAGAGAGAGGCAAAACTTACTGCAAAGGTGCCTAAAGACACTTAAAACTCGCAGTTTCTCGTGAGATGCAAAGATTTTCCCTGAACTTTCATCACTGAGCAGCCTCATCCTTGGGCTCGACTGTGTTCAGTATCTCCTGGGAATGACCCTCTTCTCCCCTTCGTAGCATGGGAAGTTCACTCTCTGCCTGTCATTAATTGTCTGGAAATTCTCAGCCTAACCCACAGATAAAACTTTCTTTCAGCTCTAAATTAGTTCAAGTTCCAGATTTCTGATTCTCAGATAAAGCTGTCAAATATATATTCAAGTATCTATATTCATGCCTTCTAGACCTTTTCCTTTTCTTGCCTTTTTAACCATTGCTTTGAACAACAACATGAAAACTTAATGCTTTTAGAAGACTTCAAGCCAATTCTCTCCTTCCTAATTTTGTAAAACGTTATCATAAATGTTTTATGATGTTTAAAAAAAAATAAATCTTTCCTTAAAGTAACAATTTGAATTTTTCATGCACAATGAAGACCTTTATCTTATTCACAGTTGTCATTTTCTGTTTAGCATCACAACACAATACTAATAAAAAAATGCATTTGGATTGCCTTGAGCAGTTTTGCCCATTTTAATATATGGCACAGCTTTGTTCCTGTTATTCCTCTCTATGGAGCATCCTTAAATCTTTGTTCTCCAAGAACATCCTTTATTGGTTTTCTGAGAGGGCAGGTTACCTCCAGAGCATGACTTCCCTGCAAAAAAAGGTGGCTTTTTGGTTCAAATAGTGTGTGATAAAATCCTAGCAAAGACAACCATCAGCAGATTATCATCATTTTCTGAATGATAATCATTCAGTTTGGTCCTGACCCTGCAAACTCCAGTCTGATTAACAGCCAAGAGCAATTTTCAGCAAGGTGGAGTAAAGTCCTTCACTACAACCCCAAAGACATGGCAGTGTTGGCCTTGATGTGCTGTTGGCCAAGCCAACCTTGGTGGAGGTTCCTCCTCGTTCAGTGGTCAAGAAGAGTGTTTGTCTATGAATAGGGTTGAAAGGCCCTGAAAACTCTTAAATCAAGCCCAAGCTTCAGGTGAATTAATGCTGGAGTGACCTGGACACAGGGTAGGACACGGAGCCTGAGCACAGGGGGAGCAGCACCCCTGGAATGGCCTCAGGGATGGCAAATCCCCCGGAACAGAGGCAGCTCCTGCAGTGCCAAAGAGAAGCAAGAGATCTGTTGGGTCTCCCCACTGAACAGATTTGCAGCTTTCCAGGCTCTGGCCTCAAAAGTGCATCTCTTTCAAGTTCCCAGGCAGCAGATTTTCTCTCCATCTTTTGCTTTTGAGCATTCTAGGAGCATCTTCCATTAAATAGGAAGATGTTTAGCCTTTTAACCCTCTAAACGTGATACCACAGGCTCTAGTGATCTATTGTCAGTTAAATTCACCCTCTACACTCTCTACTTCAGCCTCTCTCTTGTATTTCCTTCCCTGCTGTGTGCACTTATCCCTGCATTGAAAACATGCTTTTAAACTAACACACACTATTAGTTATTTTTAGGTATCAAAGACATTTTTCTCAAGATCTTTCTTCATTAATTCACTAATTCACTTTTTTTGTCTTGATCCCATTTGCCCCATGTTCTTTATTGTCTCTTAACCCTGATGCTCAAAAGGCATCAGCACAGATTAACAAGGAGCCTGAGAGCTTCTGGAGAGCAGCATTTCATGTTCTCCTGCATCCTTTTAATCAGGTTTAAACTCTTGTGGCCTTCTGCTTAAGTTCAGCTTGAAAATAGCTAGCAAGCCTCAAATGAAAGACCAAATAAAATACATCAGTATCCCTTTTTTTTCCTATTTTGACACACATTCCAAATAAGCAGCAACGCAATAGAAGCCCAAAAAAGAATTAATGAGAAAGTTTTGCCCTTTCTATTAGATCTGTAAATAGTTTTGCTTGAGTTGGTCAATAAGAGGGAGGAATCATAATGGCACAGCACAGAAAACCTTCCCATCTCTCCTCCTGAATGGTAAAATAAATATTGAGGGCAAGAGATAAGTGCTGCAGAAGATGTGCCTTAGACCTCTGGAACAGACATCTCTGAAAATCCACAGCAACAGATCCCAAAGCTCAAACTCAAATGCTTCTCTGCTCAAACGCTTCTCCACTCTGGGGTTTTCAGTATTCAATCCCAGCAGTGCCTCTGAATTTGCAGCTCGAGCCCATCTCAAAGCCATCCCAGTCCTAAATAATACATTATTGTAAAAACTGTAACTCTATCCCCCACAGACTGCCTGGCCCAGTAAGAGCTTCTTATTCCCAATTGCTTTTCCCGTACCAGAATGAGCAAAGGCTGAGCTAGCAGTCAAAGCAAGGGATTGTGAGCCGAGGGGCTGGGGTCTAATCCCTGCTCAGCTCCTCATAGATTTGGGGAAAACACTTTACTGTTCTGCCCTGCAAAATAAGGTGGCACTTCTTTATGCTGAGACTTAGTTCACCAAAGTTTGCAAATGGCTTTGAAGTCTGTAACTAAAAAGTACTGTAAAAGGTCAGAGCCTAATTACCAAATAGCTAATAGCCTCTTCTTATTTTCTATTGCTGGGCCCAGCATAAGGAGAGTAAGTTAGACTCAAACCTCAGAGGCCTCAGAAGGCTCATGAGAAACCTGAACTGGCACAAGCCTTTTCCCTGTGGATGTCCCAGTGATTGAATTTTACAGGCACAGCCCTGAAATTGTTATTTCCTTTGGGAGTTTCAGGATGTTTCCCAAGGCAGAGAGACTAAAAAGGCTGCAAGTGATGCAAAGTGATGCAAAGTGGCTTTGCCTTTAGGAAGCAGCCAGCAATGGAAGAGCTGCACAGCCCTGGGAAGAGAGGAGGATTTCAAAGGGAACTTCTGCCATTATTCCACATTTTGAGCAATGCCTTGGCATTGATGGTAATAGATCTGACCAGAGAGACTGAAAGAGCTTGTAATGAGGCAGGAGGCACTTGGGCAAGCCCAGGGTCCCTGTCAGTGCATGGAGCTGCCAAGGACACACCAGGGCTGTGGGGTAAACGTGTCCTTAGAAAGCACCAGCAGCTCTCTTGAGTGGTGGAGGCCAGAGGGCTGATTCCCTCCTCCAGCACTTTGGGAAGCCCAGGCTAAAGCCAAGGACTGTGCAGCCCTGCCATCCTCCCCCCAGCCACTGTTCCTTAGGGCCCACATTATGTTTTCTGTTGATACCCCAAAAAAAAGGGAAGAAAAATTCAGTTTATGCTAAGCAGCAGCTCCTTGTCACCCCACCTCTGCCAATCACCAGATGAAAGGAGTCATTATTTCAAGACCCCTGCAGATGTCTGTCTGTCTTCTGTAATGAACTCAGGCTCGTCGTGGCTCTGTTAATTGGAGCACCCACCGAGGCAGCTGCTGTTTGTGTCACACCAGCAATGCCTCTTCCAGGAGGTTTGGTTTACAGACACACACTCTTGTCTGCACACATTTGGATCCAGGTGGCTCCAGAAAGCCAGCCCTGGCTCCTTTGGGAGCACAATGTCTTCCAGAGAGCTGCTCTGTGCCTCCTCCTGGGGCTGCAGGAAGAGTCTGGGGCAGACAAGGTGCCAGGTTAGCTTTCTGGAAACCAGTGGGACCGGCCACCCAAGCACTGCAGCTCCTGACTGGCTGCCACCTGCAGCAATAAGCTCAATCAGGTAATTAATACCAGCCTTTACTACCTGCACCACTAGAACTGCTATGGAGAAGACAGTTTTGTTACTTTTTAAAGACCTTTTATGTGGTTTCTGGGGCTTGTGTAAAAACCCTAATCCTCATCCCCCCATAGCTGTCTGTACAACCTGCTTTGTGTTTGCCTCCTCCTCCAACCCCCTTCCACGACTTGCAGGCTTTCAAGTCATGTAATGTTTCGACATGGCACTGGGAGAACAGTGAAAGAACAGAATCATCACAAAGATGTTTGAAAACCCAACAAACCTCCTCAGCAGCGGGACGAGGTTAGTTAGCTTTGTTTGGTTTGATTTCATTGAGGAATTTATTTACCAGAATAAAACTCAGCTTCAAGATGCCACATCTGGTTTTCCAGGGTGGGTGTTCCAGGTTTTTTTTTCCCCAAGAAACAAGAAAAAGGAAAAATCCCAAACCTGTGATTCTCTAGAGGGAGCTTAAGACAGCAGTTGGCCTAAGTTACTGTCTGGTCAGTGGCTGAGCACTAAACTAGAAAAATAACATGTTTCTTCACCCTACTCATAACCCCACTTTTCCTTCTGGCTCAATCACTGGGCCAAGCCATCCTGTGCTTGGAGTCCAGCAAGGCCAGAATCCAAGGATTTCCTTTCTGTTTAAGCCACATAGTCTCCTATTTCTTCCCAGCCCTCATGAGACCCTCAGAGGTGTCTATTTAAGAGACAACTGATAGCTCAGGGGTTTGGGTGACTTTCAAAGAGCTAAGCTGGACTCCAAACTGCCAACACAGATCAGGTCTAGATCAGCACCCTGTAACTTTAAATTTGGGCTTAAAGTAACTTGCCCTACAGAAATGCATCAAGGTACTGCAAGGTGGGATGGTGTGGTTGAGACCTTGGTGGGAAGGAACATTTCACTCCAAAGCAGTGGGAAAGGCTCTATTTTCAGTTCTTCTGAATGAAGTATTTATTCTGAAATACAAGTTTGCTGTCTCCTGAGGTTCACATTAATATCAGATGTATTAAATGTCCATCAGCCACATCTGAGCTGACTCTGAGAGAACATTCAGGCACACATTCCTCTGAAGGGTTTAGATGAATACGTGAGACATCAGCTTGCCCAAATGTCTGCCTTATCTAAACGGAATCTCATTTACTTCGGTGAAACTAAAAAACCTTTCTGTAAGTCCTGCAAAGCATCTTCTGATTATTTAGGCACATAAATACCTTTAAAAATGTGTGCCTGAAGCTGGGATCCATCCTGCCACATGCCAGTCAGGTGTCTGGTCTTACCCAGTCACGTAGGCAACTCCTATCAGCAGTGGAGAGTGGACATCACCACGGGGCATCTCCTCAAACCTCCTGTGAATGTCAGTCTAAGGGCTGGGGCCTCTCCCTTTGGGGCACTATCTCTGTCTATTCATTGTAGAGGGAGCCAAGATGTCTAATTTGATCTGTTAGAAGTCTGGTTCTGCCTAAGTTAAAAGAGACAGATCCCACCCTCCACAACTACATTGTGGAGAAGAGTAACTCATGCCAGGGAAGTACCTTTTTTGAGTTTGCCAACAGGACAGGGTGGTATCACCCAAGGTGCTTTGAGTTGGTGTCTTGAAGGAATGCTCAGAGTTTACCAGCAGGCAGGCTCTCCAATGAAGTTAGAAGTTTAAACCCTTGAATGTTATCCAAAAGCAAATTTCAGATCAAGTATTTTAAGCATTTTGTTGGTCAATCACCAAAGTTAGTCAGGAGGAAAGAGAAACAATATCAAATGACAGAGCTAATTTGCCAGCATTGATGGAATGCTGAAGTTTAACTCTTTCAGAAGAACCAGAGAGAAGAAATAAGGTACAAAGACATGTACAAGTAATTTAGAACAATAAACAGAGGTGGTATTTTCTATAACTCACCACCTAAAGCCACGTTGCCTCTGGTAAACTCTCTGCTTCAAGGAAAAATTCATCATCTTTTCTTTAGACATCAGCACTGAAAACATCAGCTGCAGCCTCAGAGCAACCAGTCTGACTGGGAAGTGAAAGCAGTGGGGAATTGTGGCTCACTCTGAAGCAACAGAGCAGCAGAGGATACCTCCAGGAACATGCCAGGGAGTTGGCAACACTGCCCAGAAAAGGCCACTGTGACAGCAAAGCCCATCCATCCCAGCCTGCTGAGGACAGCTCTACAGCCACCAGGGACCAGGCGGGTAATTACGACACAGAAAGGGAGCAGGAGGGGTATTGGGGCTCCAAATGGCACCAGGAGACACAGCCTGTGGGCAGGAATTCGCATTTCCATCCTGGTGGGAGCGGGGCTGGTTCAGCTGCACTCCCTGCCAGGGCACAGCAAGGGGCTCAGGGAGCATCAAACACACCAAAGTCGCTTCCCTGTGACCTGCTGTGCCACCTGGAAACAGCTCCTGGACTCCTGGATGGGAGCAAAGCATCACACTGAGCCATGGGGACGGGGGGTCCTCTCCCTCACCCTGCAATGCTGAGAGTGGTCCAGGCCAGGAAAGCCAAATGGAAATGTTCTGCTTTTGGCCACAGTGCTTTGCATCCAACACACTCCTCCAGCAGTGGCTTTAAATCCAGCCCTGGCCCCAGGTCACTGTACTGGGATCTCCCTCCAAGTGCAGCGACCTCAGAGTCTGGGAAAGCCAATGCCTATGATAGAACTTACATCTTGAACTGGAATATCCCCATTAATTATGACTTTGTAGGGATGTTGCCAATGGGAAAGAATTTCACAGATGCGAGAGCTGTATCTGTCTCCATCCCCTCCTTTTATGCTTCAAAGATAGGCCAGATGATCTGGTAGCACATGAAGCTTTTAATTATTCCCAAAGCCCTTGGCTCTTCCTGCAGAAAGGGCCAGAGTTAAATTCTCCCTGGAAAGGTAACAAAGCATGGATCCTGACATGAAAACAGCCAAGAATGTAGGATGTTTGCAGTCTGTGAGAAAGGCCTGAGACTCTGCATGTCAATATTTAGAAGTCCATCCAAAATCCCAAGTTCTAAGCTCAGTTCCAAACATAGCACATCCAGATCTGAATCTGTTTTGTCTCTGGCAAAATAAATGTTCTGCAAATTTTATTATTTACTCATCTCATTTGTTTTCCTTGGTGATTCCAGACTCAGGATGGGAATTATTTTCAGACAAGATTGGGGTAGTTGCAATTAGGCTTTTATCATTACAGGAAAAGGGAGTTCTGCAAATGTAAGATTTGGAAAGAGCACATGGAGGTTTCCCAAGGCAGTGCTGGCATCCAACACATCCTGAGCAAAGGGGCAAAGCTCAGCCTCTGCAGGGATTCCTGTGGGGAGGCAGGATTTCAGAGCCCAAAAGCTCCAGGAGCACTTCTCTTCCCAGTTATCCCTGGATTTTTTTTTTCAGTAGCAGAATCAAGAAAACTTTGACCCCTCAGAGCAAAGAATGACCTCGAAAGTCCACAAAGATTCCCAAGGAGAGGCTGGGCTGGCCCAAAGGCTTATTGGAGAAATACAAAACTCATGAGAACTGTTCAACAGCTACACATTCAGCATGAAAGAAGAGGGCACTCAAAAATTACCAGAGGGGCACTCAAAAATTGGAGAGAGGTACTCAAATTTTGGGGAGGAGTAGTAAAAAACTGGGGAACTTGCCACATTACCGTAATTACCCCATTACCGTAATTACCCCATTACTGTAATTGACCCATTACCGTAACCACCCCATTACTGTAATCACCGTAATAACTCTAAGTACCCCTTTACCGTAATTACCCGTTACCGTAATTACCTCATCACCACAAGCACGTTACCGTAATTACTCATTACCGTAATTACCTAATTGCCATAATTCCCCATTACCCAGGTGTGTCACCTGTGTGTCCCCACATCCCAGGTGTGGGCCCCTGAGTGCCCCCTGGACTCACCTGTCCAGTGCCCACCTTTTGTTGGGGTGGCATCTTCAGCAGAGCCTTGAGTGGCAGCAGGGCCTGGGGTGGGGGAGGGGATGGCACAAGGCCAGGCCCCCCCCCCCAGTGCCCACCTGGAGCCCCCAAATCCTGTGAGGGGAGAGTGGAGGGGTCACTCACCTGCCCTTCCCCCACCCGTGCCAGGGGCTTTGGACCCGGAAATGGCTGAGGGGACACCTGGGCCTGGGGGGGGAGGGGAGGGTGGTCCTGACACCTGAGACCCCCAAACACACCTGAGACCTCCAAACACACCTGGGACCTCCCCAGAGACCCCCAAACACACTTGAGAGCCCCCCAGGGGCCCCCAAACACACCTGGGAAAGGCGGCAGCCTTGGCCCCTCAGGTGCCACTGATGCGCCTCCATTAACCCTCTAAAAGCAGCAATCCCTTTGTGTCCTGGCACCTTTTCCCTGGGAGGAATCTTCGTCCGTCTGCAATTCTGGGCTGAAAAATGGCGATTTCCAAGCCCCACACGTGCCAAGGAACAATTGAGCTTTTAATTTCCTCAAGTGTCTCGTTTCTCTCCCTTTGCAAAAGGGAGCTGGAAAAATCCTCGTTCTCCCTTTTTTGCTCCCCTCCTCACAGCTGCTCTTTGAGTAAGGCCTTACCTAACAATTATTCAGGGAAACATTATGTTGACATTACTGTTTAGAAAATAAAAAAGGGTTTTTAAAGCTAGAGAGTAACATCGTGACCACATAGCACTAGTGAATGATTAAAAATTTAGATGACTGCCTTTGAAACAATAAAAAGCTTTCGAAGCTTCTTAATGAGCAGCTATCAGAAATAAAGCATTTAAAACTTCAGAAAGTGCCTCTGTGGAAATTTCATTGTCTTTGATGCTGTAAAATAACTGCAGGGTGGATTCATTTCAAGTTCTTTTTAGCATACTGGTCGTTTAGAAATATTGGGAGATATCTTTCTTAGCAATATGTGGGGAAAACAATGTCTTGGTCGCTTTCATTTATCTGCAATTTGACAGGAGTGCAGTTTATTAACTTGAAAAGAGACAGATACATTATCTGAAACACAGAGAGTATAGTGGGTATTGCCTCCTTTTTATACCAGTGGGAGTCCATGACACTTTGAACTTGCTCACCATTAAACGCCTTCCTGAGTTGTTGAAGAGGCCTTTAAAAAGGGAGCCTGTGCATTTATGATGTAAATTCGTTATTTTGACAGTCTTTGAAATCTGTCATATTCACGTCCAATTTAATGCACCGCAAAAATTCTTTTCTTTTAAAATACTTTTCTTTTAAGATTTCAAAGCCATTTTCATGTAGAAAACTATTGTTATACCTAATATATCCTGAAAGTGTTTTAGCAAAGGAACTTATATGATTCTGTTTTAAGTCATGTCAGGTTTTAAAACATGTCATTTCTTCAAATAAGCTTTGACCA
>JAOXXN010000230.1:9520597-9530749 GCA_026770055.1 Myrmophylax atrothorax
TTTTCTGCTCTCCAACTTCAATTTCCCCTGGCAGAGCTTGAGCCCGTGCCCCCTTGTCCTATTGCTGAGTGCCTGAGCTGTCAGAGGAGCAGGAGCACAACCCTCCATGATGCTCCAGCAAAACACCCATCCCAAAAAGCAGCTTTGCCAGATCCCAGGATCAGCTGCTGCCTCACTCCAGCCCAAGCTCCACTCACTGATCCCACACAGACACCACCAAATCTGCTCACCAGAAGGTTTCTAACCCGGGGATGGTGCCTGACATTTCAGAAGTTCTGCTGCTTTTCTACCATTTCAGTGCCCTTTTGGGATTAATCTTGGGCCCCACCTCAGTCTGGCAGTGCATCTTCAGGCCCTGGCACACAGCAAAAATAGGGCACTGTCAGGGATCCACAAATCTGGGACTCCTGGAGAGCAATTCATCGGGTGCACCCCGTGCCAGGGTGTGTCTCAGGATGCACCATTTCCTCCTGATGCTTCACAGGAAAAAACTGGACCCCCCCAAATCCCACTCAAAGGCTCTGCCAGAGGAGTCACTTCTCCCAGCCCTGCAGCAGGAATTAACGACCTGCTGTAATGCCTGTCCTTAGCCTGGGACCATTTGAAGACCAGCATTTGCCTCAATCTGCACGTTTCTTTCGCCAGGCGATTGTAACGAGGTCAGAATTATTTTCCTTCCTTTGCTCTAATCTCCTCAAAGAACAAAAAGAAGTATGAAAAGAAAACACAATATTTATTGTAAATCAGTGACTTCTGCATTAAAATGATCAAAGTGTGTTTGCTGCACACTTGAAGTTCAGATGCAAAGGGATTTCCAACTTAAATAAATAAAAGATTGTTTTTCTGTAATGCAAATTGCGAGGGAGCAATCGGCACAAAGTCATCAGGCAGCTCTGCAGAAGGACCAGCCCACTCCTGCACCCCACATATGCTGCATGGATGATGCTCTTCATCTTTTCAAAAGAACCAGCACTCCACCAGGGCATGCTAATGTGTGCCAAGGGGGTAAAGTGGACCCGACTTGATGTCTGATTACAATATGCAGCTTAATAATATAATTTCTCAGTTCAGATATTGATCCTTGGGAGCGAAGCAGGGTTGGGAATAGAGCGAAGCAGGGGGTGGAGGAATATCTGCTGCCTGTTTTCTCATCTAACAACTCCCCAAAGAGACAGAGCCTTCCCCATCCCACACACCCAGGCGTGACAAGAGATCAAAACTCGCTGGGGACACGCACTGTGCCTTTCAGGTAAGTTATACTATTATTAATGATCATAAAAGAAGCTATCAAGGTATTTTACATTTCTTTCATCTGGCAAGCCTGTGAGCACGTTTATTAATTGAGGAAGCCTCACTTTTCTGCAAGGTAGACTTTAATGTTTCTTTACTACCTCAGGAAGCCACAGCATGGGGAAGGCTCTGCTGGCTGAGCAGGGCAGGGCACAGCACAGACACCACAGTGTGGCATCAGCCTCCTGGAATGGGGGACAGGGCACTTCCCCAGTCCCCCAAATCGAGGGCAACACCCTGCCCTGTGCACCTGAAGCTCGGGCAGGAGAGCAGACCTGAAGCCAAGCAGCTCAGATGCCAGGCTGGGCTGGTGTGAGCAGAACAGCACTGCTGAAATTGGGAGAACAATCCATATCCCTGAAAAAAACGTCTGGCACTGCCCTCCCTCAGCCTTTGCCAGGCTGCACAGAGCCTGCAGTCAGCACATGGAGGTGCAGCCCAGCAGCACTGCCCACTCCTCAAGGACAGCCAGCCAAAGCTGGGAATGTTCTCCCACACGGCACTTCAGCCAATGGGATGTTTTCTGCCCTCCTGTTTTCAGAAGTTGTCCTGGTTAACCCCACGACCACCACAGCCTCCACCCCCCTGTGTGCCAGGAGCCCTCACTCATCTCCAGGAGACATATGGGCCCTGGAATCACCAGGAAAACCCCCACTGAAGATTAGGGACAAGCTCATGTCCACGTGTCCAGAGGGCAGGAAGGGGATTAGTGCATCCAAGTGACTAACTAGGGCAGTGGCTGCCCCTGAAACAAGAGCAGCTCCAATTCAAGGGATGTGAAATGGAAGCTGAACCTGAAATTCTTGTGGCAGACTCTTGGATCCTGTGAGAAGCAGCACGTGTGTTGAACTGTGTGTGAGTGAGCACTCCTGGGAAGTGTGCGAAGCAAACCATGTGCTTAAGTGTTTGCAGAATTCAGGGCTAAATCTAAAACTGTGGGTAATAGAGGGATCAGAACCTGAGGAGAAGAAGTTCACTCACCCTCCACAGCTTCAAGCAAACTATTTCCCAAGATCCATGTAAAACCTGCAAAGTTCAACCACAACACAGTCCAAGCTCACTTATCCAAGTCCAAATTTTGTCAAAACTACACCAGGTTTTTAATTTTTTCCCCCAAAGCAGGAGAGGCCCAGCACAGCTCCAGGCCCTGCCCAAGGATTACGCTGCAGAGCTTGGATTCAGACTAAAGCTTTCCCAGATTTCAGGATTCCTGTCGTTCAGGGTTCACAGCCTCCTGCTCCATGATGGCCTTGCTTGTCCCAAGGACAGTCTGTGACAGCCTCGAGGTGTGTTGTGTGCTAACCTTGTAGGTGACCACCACGAGCTGAGCACAAACACTGTGTTTTTAAGGCAGCTCCAGCATCATCTGCTGTATTCCAGCTGGCAGGATCAGTGTGGACTCAGCTCAGCAGGATGCTGTTTGTTTAGCTGGAAGTCTAGAACTCATCTTTTACTTATGCATCTGGGTGAGTGACTGTATTAAAGTTTAATTTTTTTTCCAAACAGAATAAAAACAGGCACTCATCTACAAATTAGCCATTGCTTTATGTATATTGTGCACCCCATAATTAGCAGGTGATATCCACTCTTTAATTAAAAAAAATGTTATGCTAAAGAGGAGGATTTTTGCTTAATTACAGGCTAATCCTATTTCCTCAGAACATGTGATATTTTCTTATCTCCCCAAATGGAAAAAGCACATTTGAATGGGAAGTGTGTTTGTGTTCCATCCTGTGCCACACAGATCCTGATGGATCTCCATGTTCTCTGGAGCTGGAAAACAAGCTCTAAAAGGTGGCAGCCCCGGGGGCAAAGAGGCACCTTGGCCTGGCCAGTTGTGCCCGAGTCTGACAGCTCTGCCTCTCATCCCCTTCAAGGTCTCCTGTGCCAGGTACCCAAGGTTGGCACCCCCAGCACCCTGTCCAGCCACAGACAGGGAGTCCAGGCAGCCAAACAGGATTTTCACAGACACACCCATGACATTTTAGTACATCCTACTCAGTTTGTTATTTCTCCACAGGCCCAAAAAATTGGGAATTGTAACTAAACCTGACAAAGTCTTAAGTGTCATCCTGCCAAAATTATCGATTAGAGAAACCAAGGCCCAGAGAAGCAGAGCAACAAATCTCATGTTGGATCAGCAGTGGGGCTGGAAACAACACCCAGCCAGGGCTGCCAGTGCCTTCCTCCAAGCACCAGCCTCGGTGGCTTTTGTGTTTCTCTTTCCATTATGCATACCCTTCCCTTTTCCCTTAATGATTTAGTGATGTTTGTTCCCTCACACTGCGTGCAGACCTTGCAGATCAAAATAGCCAGTCATCTAAAAAAAATTCTTTCTCCTTTGTTCTTCAAAGAAACCAAATAATCTCAATCCTTTGAGAAAACTCAAAGGGTGAAGGCAAAGCATCAGGGCTGATGAGAACAATAGCAGTGTATCCCCCGACGGAGGAGCATCTCCAGTGCTGTGTGGTTATTAAAAAAAAATTCCTTGTAGTGAAAATTCTTGGGTCAATTACTTGTTGCCACAGGGAGATTTCCTAGGAATTTTATTGTTATTATCACTATTCGATGATTATCTGTAGCAAAACAAAGGTGAATTTTGATGTGAAGAGATGCCATGTTTGGCAAACCTTAAACAATACAGAGTAGAAGGGGGTGGAGTGATGGGAGATCAAAGTCCTTGTGATTCCTGGAACATTTTGGAGCCAATGCTGGACATTCACTGCTGCTTTCAGGAGCCTGAAATAGTTTTCATCAGTTTGGAAGGTTAAATAATGGCAAAAAAGCAACTGGCCATATAACCACCCATTTGTGCAGCAAGCAGACTCTGCTCCCAGAGGTGCCAGGGGCTCATTGCTTGTGTCCATGAGGGAAACCCTCCAGATTCCAGGGAACAAGAAAAACAAGCCACAGTTTTCCAAATAGCACACTGTATTGTCATTTTGAGGACACAGACCTTGCTGGGCTCAGGACACCATTTCAAACCCTCATTTCCTTCCACCTTGGCTTTTGCCCATCATGTTTTGGAGCCCTTCACACTCCAGGGAGAGCAGGGGTGGGAGAGGCTGTGTCCAACCTCAGCTCCCACCACACCAGTTACACACCAGTGGGGGGGAACAAATGCAAAATGAAGCTGGGCAGTAATCCTGCAGATCAATTCCCCATCAACCCTTTTGGATCCAAATCCAAATCATCTACAATTCCCTTTTACTCCAGGTTTGCAGTAACGTCCTCCAGGCTGTGGCAGGGGCAAAGGCTGATTTGCTTTCTCCTTATGACCAAAGACAGAAGGAAGTACCAGAAAGGAAAGAGGCCAAAGCATTTCCCACTCACTGGACTGGTGCCTTCTTTTGACAAAAGAAGGAGAACATTAATTGTCATTTCAAAAATGAGAAATAAAATGCAACATTTTCCACCTCTTGATGTGAACTGCTGTGCATGTTCCAATCAGCTACAGCAGAAATGCTCTGATTCACACCTGGAATTTTCAGGGACAGCAAAGCTTTGATTCCAAGCCCTTCCTCAGGCTCTGACAACCCCAGTGAAGGACTTGCAGGTGGAAGGGACACCCAGGCACAGTCTCTGCCTGCACAACCCCTTGGCTGGGGCAGGTGGCTGCACACAGAGATGGGATGCACAATGTGTGTTCCCCCATCCTGTTTTCCACGTGGCAGGAGATTGGCATTTCTCTCTGTTCATGCTACCGGGACACAGGGCTAATGCTTTTCCCAGGAATCGATCCTAATCCCCCACTCCTGCTCAGAACAAAATTTGCACATCTGAATCACATCCCAGGGGACCCTGAGGTGCCTGCAGTTGCTCCCAGGAACAAAGGTACCTGCCATGGCAAGCCTGGCAGAAGCAGGGCCAGGAGAAGGGAAGGCTCCCATTGAACTGCTTGCCTGAAGAGAATTAATCTGGTAAACACATGGTCTGAAAAAGATACATTTGGATATGAGGGCTGATAGGAAATGCCACCTGGGTATCCAATAGGAAGCTGAAATATGTCTATCAAGCCAGTCCTCTTTGATCACCAGCAGTCACTCATCATTTACACATCACAGGGGGATGCTCAGCTCCACAAGGCACAGTCAGCCAAAAAGGAAGACAGATCAGCTGAGTATTTGTGTCTTAAAGATGGGCAGCCATTAAAGAAATAACAAAAAATAACCTAGTCAGCCTCCCAAGGGCAGCAACACCCTCCACTCAGACACATGTTTTACACAACTATTGGCCCCACTGCTCATCAGAGTTGAGAGATGTTTTCATTCCTGATGTCCTCTGGGCACAGTCTCTGTACACAGAAACATAGAATAATTTGGGTTGGAAAGGACCTTTAAAGGTCTTTTATTCCAACCCACCTGCATTGGGCAGGGACACCTTCCATAGCCCAGGGTGCTCCAAGCCCTGTCCAACCTGGCCTTGGACACTTCCAGGGGTGAGGCAGCCAGAGTTGCTCTGGCCAGCTGTGCCAGGACCTGCCCACCCTCACAGGGAAGAGTTTGTCCTAACCTTTAGTCTAACCCTTCCCTCTGCCAGTGGGAAGCTGTTCCCCTCTGTCCTGTCACTCCATGTCCTTGTCACAAGTCACTCCATCCCCCTCGTAGCCCCTTTAGGTGCTGGGGAATATCCAGCACAAAACCCCAGGCTCATGTGGCTCCTTTGAGGTCCAATGTTCAGCTGAGCTTTGCCCAAAGACTTGGGCTGAAGTTTTCAAACCCCTTGAGCAAACCTGACCCCAATTTTGAGCTGATTTGAACTCGGTTTCAGCTGATTTATAGTTCAGCATTTAAAAAATAACAACAAAAAATGTTTTTTAAAATGGCCACTTCGACCATAATTTATGTGAGGCCAGATGGAACTTGGTGGTTTTAATTAAGTTTCAGCTGGATTTTGTAATTTTAGGGTTTTGTTCAGAGCAAAACATGGAAGAAGGAATGGAAAGCAGCAATTAATTCACATAAAACTTAATGGGAGGGCAGTTATATAAATGTCTTGCAGCAGAGCAGTGTCCTTCCAGGTACATCCAGCTGCAAATGGGACACAACAGGAGAAGTCCCTGTACTCCTGGCCCAGGATTTCTTTCCCCAAACCATCTCTGATTCTGTGGTCCCCTTGCATCAAGAGTGCCATACACAATGCTGTATCCAAGCCATTTTGTCACCATCTCACAGCTCCTTTCCTTGAGATCCTGGTATTTTAATAGCCAGGATTAACTCACAGCAAAAGCTGAACCTTTGACATTTCTTCCTAGCAAGTAACTCGCAAATTGATGTTAATATTTGGCTGTGCTCAGCGGAGACCACGTCAACACTTACAAAATTTGCTCCTCCCTGAGGTTCCAAGGCTGGGCATTTTGTTTTGTTTTGGTTTTTTAACAGGAGAAGAGTATCTGGAACCTTTTAATGGATTAAAAATAAGTTGCAGTTGATCATTTGTTTGTGAGACAGAAAAGGCTTCAAAGATCCCTGAGCGGATTAAGCAGGAGCGTTGGGATGATTCACAGGCTGAGAGAGGCCACCAGGCAGGAAGCGTCTCAAATGACTTGCTCTTTTGTGCCTGCATCAAAGCCCCCTGAATGCCTGGCAGACCCCTCCTGGCTGCCCACCTGGGGGCCCAGGGTGGCAGCAGTGCCACGAGAGGTGCGTGGTTTGGGGAGGAAGAGGAGAATTTGCCTCCCTGCTCTCCCCTCTGTGCTGTGTCTGCGGTTTGCAGCTGGTGCCAAAGTGTGTTTTGTAGCCACAACCTTCTCCTCGTGTGGTTTTGCTGCCCTGCTTTTCTTTCTTTGTCTCCTCATCCCTGCTTTATCTCCTTTTATTTTTCTGCCTGAGCAGGAGGAAGCCATTTGTGTGTGTGTGTGTGTCAAAGTCTGCAGCTTGCCCAATGCACCTCTCTTTGTCCCTGCCTTGTACCCAGGGCTCCTGCACCAAGAAATGCCATCCCAGAGGGAATGGGGTGCCTGGTGCTGATGCAGGAGCAGCTGAGGGCCACCTTCAGGGACCTGGATTTATGGCCCACTGAAGACAATGGGAAGAATCCCACTGACAGAACTGGGTTGTGGGTGAAGGTTTGGGCTGATTGACTCAGGAAAATCTGAGTAAAGGGCTGGAGAAGACAATTACGAGCTGTAAACTTGCTGCTGGCAGTCCTGAACCCACAATTGCTCCCTTTTTCCTTCTTTCTAACTTTATTCTGAAGGTTCTGGGGATAAAAGGGAGCTTTCTGCAACCTTAGTCCTCCAAACCAGGGCAGGGATGAGCAATAGTGAAGGTGTGGGATAATTCCTGATTGCAGTTACCCAGGGCAATGCCAGCCATGGGGACTCAAGGGGGCTGTGGCTCAGGCAGAGGGTCCTGAGCTGGCCAAGGGACACCTCCTGGCTCTGAGGTTCTAGGAGCTGACATTTCACAAACTCAAGAAGGTCAAACTTCATATCACTAAAAGTTTCCCAAACACATCCCACCCCTGGAAATGTTCAAGGCCAGGTTGGATGAGGTCCTGAACAACCCAGTGGTGCCCCTGCCCACGGCAGGAGGGTGGAATGAGATGATCTCGGAGAGCCCTTCCAACCCAAATCATTGTATGATTCTATGAAACTCTTGCTCAAAAGCTGCCAAGAAAAAGTTGGACCACAGGGGAAGAGACAGAGAGCTCATGAGATCCTGGAGGCCAAGGACTAAGCCCACTGGTCTTTGCAGAAAGGCTGCAGGAGGTGCAGGCTGTCCACTTTAATTCAAGGCAGATACACAAGCAGCAGCCACATGCACCATGTGGCAGCAAACCCTCCAGAGTTCACAGCCAAGGATGGTGAGTTAATGGAGTGACCTGTGAAATTAGCTAAGAGAACTCTGCATGAAGGAGGGGAGATATTGCATATACAGCATGTGAGATCATTATGTTACAGAGACTTTCAACACCATCTCAGAAGGAACACTGAGAAAGACCTTACAAGAGACTAAAAAAATCCTGCACCTCTTAACATCCTGCACTTTTAACCAAAGGCTTAGCTCGCACAGAGAGCAATGCTTTTCATATTTAAATCCCATCAGCACGATGGCAGGGCAGGAGGAGATATATCCAGGCTTTGGAGCCCAGCTGAGAGGGGGGAACACATGAAAATGGGGTCAGCTGAGAGAAGAAGCTGACAGAAACCCCAGTGTGGCCACCAGTCCAGTGTCTGGCTGTGAAAAGGCAGCAAGTCACTCTCTTCTACCAAGTGACCTTCATCCCAAGGTGGACCTGGTGCTCCAGATGCTCTGGGGAAGAGCAGGAGCTGCTCTCTCAGCACCAGGGCAGAGACCCCTGTGCTTTAAGATGATTTGGAGCAGAACTGAGTGGAGGTGTACAAGTGATGGGAGGCTGTGCAGGTCCATGACTGTTTTCTCCAGTGATTCCAGTTCTCCCAGTGCCTCTCCCTCCTGCAGCCCTGGTGATGGTGATGGTGCCCAGGCAAACCCAGCACAAGAGCCAGCAGGTTCCTCTCATCTTGGATTCATGCTCACAGTGCTCTCTCCTGGATTTTGGCACTCCAGCACAGGCAGCTTCCAGCTACTGGAGCTGATGCTGCTTTTATTTGCTGCCAGAGAAAACTCCCAGCCCACAGCCCTGACCAGCCATTGGCTTTGCAGCTTCCCAGCTCTCAGAGGTCTTTCAGAGCAGCTTTTTCTTTCGAGTTTGGTGAAACCACTGGCTGGTGAGATCTGTTGCTTCTCTTTGGATCTGAGTATTTCCTCACAGGAGCACAACTCCCTCTGCTCGTGCAGATGGTGCTCAGAAGTCACCCATTGCACACAGGCAGTTGGGAAGGGGCTGTCACCCCTCAGCCCTGCACTTGGGCCCTCCTGTGCACCTTTATCCTGGGAATCACAGCAAGGAGAATGCCCAGAATGAGCATGAACATGCATTTGGTCACATCCTGCACCTCCTGCTTCAGCTCTGCACACACAGAGACTGCCAGACACCTCCCTCACCCCCCCAGGAGGGCACTGCCAGCCCACAGCCAGGGGTCAGGCAGGGGACCTGTCTCTAATATCTCTCAAAAGTTTGCCTTTCCTAACAAGGCTGAAAAGATGGCACCTTAATTAAATGGGAAAAGTACATCAAGCTCATTAACTAATTACAAGGGAAAGTCCCTGCAGCAGATGCCTGGATTGCCTAAAGTGCTGCTTACTCTTAACTGCTAACTTTGAAAAGGATTCTGCTATTAAAGCATTATTTTGTTCCAAAAGCACAACAGATTCATTTATTTTTTATCATGCCTCTCCAAGCTCATCCCTTGCAGTTTAAACAAAGCTGATGTGTGAGAGGCAGGTGCTGGGGACAGGGGCAGACATCCTTCCAGCTCACTGGGACCATTCCCCAGTGGCACCAGCTGCCTTCTGAGGGACCATCCAGTGCCACTGGTTTCAACTGGTGCCTCTACAGCTCTGTCAGGAGCAAAATACCAACCAACCTGAGGGCTGAAGCATGAACTTATCAAGCTGCCAAGAATAAACTCAGCCAATACCCTCCCTATGATCAGTAGGAGACTGTCCTCCTTTCCTTTCTAGTAGGAGCTGATAAGGGAGGAGAAGGAGACGAATCTTGGGGCTATTTCTCATTGCACCAGGTAAGGACTTGAACTAGAAATTCCATTTATAACCCTGAGCACCCATCATTGCTCCTGAATCAGGAGGTGAGGCACAGCTGTAATGCTGGGGCTGGAATATCTAGAGATTGGATATTGGGAAGGAATTCTTCCCTATGAGGATGGGCAGGCCCTGGCACAGGTGCCCAGAGAAGCTGTGGCTGCCCCATCCATGGAAGTGTCCAAGGCCAGGTTGGACAGGGCTTGGAGCAACCTGGGCTGGTGGGAGGTGTCCC
>JAOXXN010000230.1:9545818-9562456 GCA_026770055.1 Myrmophylax atrothorax
CCTTACCCCCACTACTGCCTGCCAGCGGTGCCAAAGTGTCCTGCACCACCCACCCACTCTCCCTCACTTGGAAGGAAATCATATTTGGAACAAAAGACTCATTTCTCATAATGAGATTAATTTTGCAATGCCCTTAACAAGCGACTTATGGCAATTAGCGCAGATGAGCTCCCCAGCCCCGCGGGCTTCAAACCAAAATGGCAATTAGGGAAAGGCCTGGGTCTGTCTCAGGGGAGTGCCACAAGCTGTTACACATCCACATCATCCTCCTCCTCCTCCCTGGGACACATCGTGGCACTCAGGACACCCTGCCTGGCCTTGTCACACCCCACTGCCTCTGGCTGAGTGTTCCTGGGGTACAAAGGCTGCAGAGCTCAGCTGGGAGCCAGCTGGACCTGATCCACAAGGCTGATGCCATGAGCTCCTACAAGAGCTGGAATATCTGCTCATTCCCAGCTACCCGTTTGCATGGATCTCCTCTGCTCTCAGCATGGGTCTTCCTGACCACACTGGGGAGATGATGGTCATTATGGTTTTGCTTGTCTGGCCACCATTCCCCATTTACAGAGCTCATAAGCAGCTGGAAACAGCTCTGAGGTGTATGCCCAGATGGAGTTTGGAGTGAAGAACAAGTACAGGTCATGGTTGTCCAGAGCAGGGATCGGGACAGTGCAGATCCTGCCCACAGCACTCCCTGCCCATGCTCAGAGCTCCTCAAGCTGTGAGGCTGATCCTGGGAATCCTGCACAGCACAGACTCTCCCCAGAGCTCAGCACAAGGCAAATCTGTGGGGTCTGCCTTTCCAGCACTGCAAACTGCACCCCACACACCCCCTGTGCCCCTGCACACACCAACGCCCCTCCTTGGGTGCACACATGGCCTTTCCCTACACACAGCCAGCTGAGAGCCCACATGCCAGAGGCAAATCCCAAGTCTGGCACAAGATCATCTCAACACTCATCCCCAGCGTGCTGGTGCATCCAGTCCAGCAGCTGGGAATCAAATCTCCAACAGTCCAGATGCCCAGTTTCACTCAAATGGCCATTTCCACCCCTCTTGTTTATCTGCTCCTGACCCTGTTCTTTCCAAAGATGTGATGATGCAGCAGGACTTCATCAGGCAAACTGACAGGGACTTGGGAAATTAAAGGCCAGCAATGACTCATTGATCTGTGGCTGATTTGCTGCCAGGACATTTCATTCAGCAGCCCCTGAATCCGCACAATGATTTTGGGGGGAGCTAAAGCACCTTTCAGAAAGACTCTGGTCACAGGAGGCAAGAGCTGAGCGTGAACCTGCAGGCACTCAGCGAGTCTGGCAATTGCCTGGTAACTCTCTAAGCAGTGAGGCTCAATCATGACTCTGAGAACTGGGTAACAAAAGGCTAAAGCATCACTTAATTAGCTGTTCGATGGATGCCTACTTCTGCCTTACTCCTCCTGCCGAGCTACAACCCTTAACTCATTATAACAGCAAGGGATGCCCATGGGTCAGTAATAAAAGTTCCCTTCAAAGGAGTTCAAGCACCTGTTTATCCCCAGAGGACTATCAGTCAGGGAGGGAGCAGCCCACCAAAGAGCCTGAGCAAGTGAAAGATGCTCATGCCAATATCAGCCTCAAAGAAGTCATTCTAATGGCAGAAATTAATTCTTTTCTTTCTTTCTCAACTGCCAAGATAAAAAGCCCAATTATTTGGCCAACAAAGTGAAGGTGGCTTGAGCAGGAACAGTGACACAATTCAGAGCTCAGCCCATCCTTTCTGCTCACCAAAGGCCGTTGAGCCACAGGTGTCTGTGAGAGCAGCCTGCAAGAAGTTAAAACAAAGCTGCCAGTCCAAAGGTGACTCCGTGGGGGCTTTTGGCTGCCTCATGTGTTGTCAATCCTTCTCTCAAAAGCAAAAGGAGCAGCAAGAAGGACTTTCCCTCTTCAGCTCAGCCTCCAGAGACCAGCTTAGAGGGGAAGGGCAGTGAAGTCACCCCAAAGCTGGTGTTCTTTGGCTTATGCCCTCCTTGGAGTCTCCACTGATGGGGGGAACTGACCATCTCTCATTCCAGGTAGAACTGAGCAGAGATCCCTCAGCTCACTTCCTCCTGGAGCCTGGAGCTGGCAGCTGGCTATGGGCTTTCAGATCGTTTGCAAACCTAAAATCCTTTCCATGTCAGTTGTAAAACTGTGGGCGAGGAGTTGGCTTACTCCTCTTTCCACCACTTCTTTACTCTTAAGATTAAACAAAAAAGGCTTTCAACAGCTGCTACTTACAGCAAGGAAAAATAAAATACACCCCAAGCGAACACTTTGCTCCTTTTCAGTCTCTATAGCAACAGAACACAGCTGGCCAAAGCAATTATCCTGCCTCTGGCTGCTGAGAAAGGCTGTTACACAAATGGGAAGTTGTAGGAATACCTTGAGTGTGATTACAGTAACATTTGCATTTAATTGCTGAGAGATGCTTTGACTTTGCTTCCAAATGAACACCGTTAAGTGCACAAATACAGGATCATTTCAAAGGACTGATGGAGGTAGGGAAGGGCAGCTCCAGCTCCTCATCCACTGACTGAATCTGTCTTATTGTGGACTCCCAACCAGTTCACCCAGTTACAGCCTCCACAGTTTCAGTTCTTTAATTTGCTTTCTTTGAAGTCCATAATATACATTTTTTGGCAATATTTTGTGTCTCCCATCCACCACACCAACTTCTTCATCTTCTTACCACACATTAATTACCCATTTGGAGGTATTCTGTCACTTTAGTTTAAACTTGGATCTTTCCACTGCCCTCATACACCTCACAACCCCACGCAATTCATTCAGCATTAATAAAAAGGCAGCAATGAGCACCTGGAGATAGAGGATTCCTTAGTTCAGTTTCACCAGCCAAGAAAACATGTCCTGTAGCCAAGCACTCACACCAACTGGTGTGGCAAGAAAGCTGACAATGTATTTTCAAACCAGAAGGAGCTGCCAAAGCCTATTTTGAAGGCTGCACCTCCCAGACGAGATGGCTTCAACCTCTGGCCTGTTCAGCTGTTCCAGCTGAGCTGACACGCTCAGCCTGTGATGCCCCCACAAAAAAACCAATCCCAGGGACACTCTCAGTGTCCTCCCAAACAAATTCAGTGGGTGTGAATAAAAAACCAAACACCTGTCTCACCTGGTTTACCTTGTTTTCATTGGGGTCAGTTACACGGTCTACTCCATACTCCAGGACGTCTTGCATGCCTGGCTGTGATGAACAAGAAACATCAACAGCTTTGGAACTCTTTTGGTTTAAAGTCTGTGGTTCACACAAATGCACGAGGAGACCCCTGACCCCTGAAGGGCTCCACTGCCAGCAGTGCCCTGGGAAGCTCTGCCCCCTGAATCTGGGAATGCCACACTCCAAGCATGGGTGCTGCAGCTGGATCTCTCTCCTTTGCACCTCTGAGAGCAACTGAGGAAAGGTGGTGGGAACTCAGGGCAGGCCTGGACTGATCCCTCAGCTGGCACACAGCCCAGCGGGCAGTTTGTCCCAGGTGGTTGCAGGGAGGGCACCACCAAGTCACTGAAGTCACACTTGACCCGCTACTTACAGGGGTTCTGTTCACAAGCCAGTATGCTCTCTCCTGGCAGTCCAAGGCATACCTGTCCTCCTTCTTCCGCTCCTTCCCTGCCCTGCAAAGCCAACAACAGGGGAATACATGAATTTAGCCCTCCTAAAACCAGTGGGATGAGAAACAGAGCACACCTCCAGCCACCCCTGCCCCACAGATCCCAGCCTGACTGCGCGATGCTCCGGCACTGCCTCCTGACCACATCTTGTTTCAGCTAATTCTGGGCTGCAGCTCATGTTCACATGGCCACACATGGCTTTGGAGAAATCATCATCTTCCTGAACTGAGCTGGGAGCAGACAAATTCCCTTCTGATTAGGCAGACAGCCCTTTGGTAGCTTTATGCTGACAATCCGCTACTTGCCATCAGTCCTGCTGCTTCATGTTATCCATCTCTGATGTCCCCGGGTAAAACATGAGGATTGCCACACAGAGATACATCCTGGACACTTTTCATCCCTGTCTCACAGCACAGTGGGGCTGTTTCTCACAGAAATTATTTGGAAATGGCACTGAGGAGCGTTCCCAGGCACCAAAACCCAAATCACCTCTACAATTAGACAGAAGAGGCACTAGCATGGTTTGGGCTTGGACCAACTAATTCTTTCCCAGAAAAGTCCTGGGCACAATTTTGGACTTAGCATGGAGAAAGGAACATTCCCAAGAGGCTGTTTGCATGTGGCCTCCCTGCTGTGGTTGGCAGGGTGGGTGCAGGCTGTTGTGCCCCAGTCTGCCCCAGCAGCACCAGCACAGCCGCAGACAAGGTTAATCTGCTGGTTCAGACACAGCCTCGGTATCTGACTCTAAAACTGCATTTGGCATCTCTTAGCCCAAGTCTGACCTCAATTTACAAGAACAACAGCCTCGTGTTTAATGAGACAGTTATCTGATGAGCCGTATTCCCAGGACTTGGCTGCCATCCCAGGGAAGACAGAGAGGCTGCTGAACAGCAGAGGCAGTGGCTGTTGTGCTGGGAGGTGAAAGAAGGTAAAAGGAATCCACAGGGAGTAGGAAAGATCCTATGTCCAAAGGAGTAATCCCACCTCATGTTCACTAACTTTCCTGGGAATCTGAAGGATTCAGCTCCTAAAATCAAGCCAGTTTAGCTGGGTGTCTCAGTATGCATTTCACAGTTTTCTCCAGAAGTCCCTGCTGGGAACATTTACTGCTCTTTGATTCAGGCCACTCCATTCAGCTGTGAGATGTGCAAGTAACACCTGACACAGCCCAACAACAGGCCAATGTCCAGTGGCCTGACACACAAATGCTCATGGACAGGGCTGAGCCAAATGAAGCTGGTTCTAACAAGGGCTTGCACACTGTAGCATCAGACCTTGGCTTCTTCAGGGAGCCACATCAGGTGCAAAATCTAAACCTCCTCCAAAAGTCATTTTAAAGCTGTAATTGATGTTTTTAAAGTGTAATTTCACTGTGCACCAAGACAGCCAAGATCTGCTCCTTGTACCCTCCCCAGTGATGCAAACAAGGGAATGCAAGTCAACTCACTTATACTGCTCCTTGGCCTGCATAATAACAAAATCCCACTTGTAGTTTATTTTTTGATTGAGCATGTTGTAATGTTCCTGGAATAAAAATAAAAGAGCAGTTAGTGTGAAAATTCTGGCCAGGGCACTCCCAAGCCAGGGTTTTTGCCTCTCCATAGCTCAAGGAAGCCAGGCTGGTAAATGAGCCAGGAAATCTGGACTGTTCTGAAAGCAATTACAAGAATTGCAACAGTTCAAAAATCCCATTGCAAGGAGAGCAATTACCCCTGTTAAAATTATAATTGATTCCACAGTGTCTATCTGTACTGGCTGTTTTTACACTTGCAAAATTTTGGCTTTTGATACTGCTGGAGTAACACCTCATGCAACTCAAGAGGTGATTTTTTGCTGTGCTCCATTAGCAATAGAGGGCTAAAGCTGTAACAAGTGAAGGGGCTTGTAATGGAACAAGTGCAGCATCTCCTCACCTTTTCATATTCTTCTAAAATCCCTTTCCTCTTGATGTTCTTCTTTGCTAAATAAATTGCTGTGCAAGAAGAAGCAAATTAGCAGTCAGTTATAGTTAGACCAAGTTCAAGAATAATTAAAAATTTACCTACATGACAAACACAGGAGTCTTTGCTACATCTTCCTAACTATGAGCTCCATGCTCACAAAAGCCCACTGAAGAAAAAGGAACTTGGTGCTTTCACTTTGCCATGGATGGCCAGGCTGGGAGCAGCCAGGCAGAGCGGGCAGCATGTGCCTTCTGTCAGGAATACCCCTCCTTTGGGAACTCAGCCAGGGTTTCATGCATCAGGGGGCACTGGACCAAATCTTTCAGATGTTGAGATTCTTCAGAGTTTGACCTCCAAGCCTTCTGAACACAGGCCAGTGTTTTGCTCAAGTTCTAATAAAAACATTCCAACCTAAAATAGGCTTTTTTATTTCCCCGGAAGATCTACAGCATATTGTAGATAAAAGCCACAGAGGACAATCTTGGTATAAACAAATCAGTCTGTGAATGGCACAGCCCACAGGAGCAAACCAAGCTGATCAGCCCAAGTTTCATGACCAGCTTTACATTTAAAAGCATCATAAAAGTGAAAAAATATTTATATGGAAAGAGCCATCAGGAGATATTAGAAGCCACTGTGCATTCTACAAAGAAAGAACCACCTCTGAATGCAGGGCTTGATCCAAATGTACAGGAAGATAGTCTTGGGCTCAGATCCAGGAATACACTTAACTACTCAGGGAAATCCAATCCTGTGTTTAAAGTCTTCCTTATCCAGCAAGGTAATTCAGATGTGTTCCTGTCTGATGGATCTTAGTGGAACAGAAGAGCTTAAGCACTTTCCCCCATCAATGCCACCACAAGATGGTCACACCCTCAATTCACCACTACTGAGAATTACTCATAGAATAGCAAGAAAAAAAATGCAAGGGCTGGTCATTGCATGTGGAGACACGGCACAAGGACATGAAGAGCAAATGTGGTGCAGGACTGTGTGCACAAACCCACATTCTCCACACCTCCCAAACGTGTGCAGTGCATAACTCACCATAGTCTGTGTCATCAGCAGCCCAGCTCTGCACAGGCCAGAAATAAGGGGTCTGCAGAGAAAGGAGTCTCTGGTTAGTGCACAAAGATCTTAAACTCATGCCAAGAGGCACCTGGAGCCATCCACACCAGAGGCAGCCTCAGGTCCTTAGTTGCATGTCAGCTGGCACTGCAGGGCAGCCACTCCCCCTCTCCCACCAGTTAATATGGACAACCTCTCTCTGCTGCCCAAGCACTCAGACTGAGATGCTGGAGCCTGATTTGGCACCATGTGGGAACCAGACTCCTCGTTCCAAGTACCAATGATGGTCCCCTAACTTCGCATCATAATGGAAACAGTCCAACCACGAGCTCTGAAAACATCCCCTTATTACTGTGCTGGTTGTATATTCATTAGTCAGTGATCCCAGACCATTCTACTTCCAACCAGCAATTCCATTTGCTACTTTAAGACCTGGAAGGGAACACACATTTGGAAGAAAGCACAGCTATTATTAAGCTGAACAAGTACATTAACTTAGTCAAAGAAACTCAGTTTCCCTATAAAGTGCAATCCCAGACTTGTCAGTGGATCCCTTCCTCCTGCATGGCTGCACAGTGTGGACTCACCACTGCAGCTCCCAGGGAACCGCCACAGCTGCCTGTTTTTAATAAAAACTAGTGCTGAACTCTCTCACAACAGCTTAGAGAAGCTGCAACTCACTTGAAACCTGTACAGGCTGCCATCTGCCTTGAGGGTGAGGTTCTTGGGCTCCTGCAGAGGGTAAATGTACCCATATTTGACAAACAGGTCTCCCAGGTGCAGTGCCTCTGAAAATGGAGAGGGCAGACGTTTAGATTGCACAGAAACACTGCACTGGAATTAAAAGTGAGCTCCTACACAGGAGAGGAGAATTCATCTAAAAGGTTTTGTCTATGGAGACTTTAAAGTTTTCTAACTGGAAGCTGAGAAAGTCTCAATTTTGACACTTCTACCCACCTTCTGCAGTGATCTGCAAGCGCTGAAGAATCCACTGCAATATATCATTACCTGCAAAGCAAAGCAAACATCAGGTGCTGGAAATCAGGAGCGTGCCCAAACCCAGGGGTGAAAATGAGACCCGTCCAGCCCTCACCCCTCGCTGTGCTCTGGATCCCACCGAGGGCACAGACCCCCCTTTTGGCAAATGTACTTACAAACGCACCACAGAAGGAAGCAGAGATAAAATGCACTGCTGGTCTGGCACTGGCCATGCTGTCACTCCCCAAACCAGCATCATTCCCTGGGAGAGGGAGCCCGAGGCAGGCAGTGACCTTGGCATGGCACAGCGAGAGTGTGCACAAGCACACGGGGCATGAGCAACACCTAAACCCTCATCGGTGGCTTAGACAGGGCTTAGGCAACACAACAGCTTTCACATGCAGGGAAGGTGAAGTGCCTCAAGCAATGCAACAGCCTTCACACCCAGGGAGGGTGAAATGCTCCTTGTCTCAAAAGATTCACTGCAAAGAACATCCAGATTCACAGAGCACAGTCCTGTCTCAGTTTCATAGAAAACCAGCGAGTGGTCCTCTAAGAGTCCTTGAAGGGATAGAAGGGATATCCAAAGCTCAGATCCAAACTGCAGTGGTAACAAGATTTATCAAAGGGAGACAAGATTTCTGCATTCACACACATTTTATCTCTCCCAGTTCTTTTCTTGGAGTGTGAGCAGTCAGCACCCACAGTCAGCATAAATCTCCAGCAGTTCTAGTTTTATGTTCTGGGGGCCAAATTTCATGAACCTCTTTCCATTTAAAGAGGGCAAAAATGCACTTTTCCCCTGATCAGTTACTGGTGTTTTCCTCCAAACCTCCCCTAGGATTGCAGACTGAGGTGTCGACCTTTCTTGACATTGCAGTGATGACTTAACTTTCTAATAGGGGCTCAGAGCTCTTATCCTACTGCCTGCTTCCTGAAATAGATGAAATTAAAGGATTATCTCATCACTCATTTCTAGACAGCTCTCTCTGTAAGCACTTTCCCCCAAAGGTGCACATTTAACATCAAGGTTTATTTGTGAGCCATTTTACTGACTTTTACTGAATTTAACTAGTTAGCTTCCTGCACAGGCAGATCCACTCTCTCCAGTGGATCTTTGTCCACTGCTCCTGTGCCTTCACCACACCCTCACTACACATGGATCAGTCTCTCTTGAAACACCCAGAAGCCAATCAGTATCCATGCAACTTGTACAGCACTAAAAATATCCCAGTTTAGAGAGTGGTGAGCACCACGCAAGGGGACTGGAACTCACTTGCCTCTCAGAAGTTGACTACAATTCATGCCTTCTGCCAGAGGGAACTTGCAGCAATTTCAGTTAAGGAACCAAACACAGCAGGCAGCACGCAAAGAGGATGAGTGCCAATGGGTACTGTCCCTCCACATCAGCTGGCCATGGACTTTTAGGAAGTGGTATTTTATGTTGGGCAGACACCAAGAGAAGTTCTTGTTCCCCTGCACTGAATCTGTGTGGGACGTCATCTTCAGCACAGGGGAATCTTCCCTGCAGTGCTGCCTTAACTAGTGCCTTACAGCTCTGGGAGGCAAGGCCAGCTCCTCTGAACATGCAAACCTCCACCAAATTCAGCTGCATAATAACTGTGTAAGCCAGGATGTGGTTTGGACTGCAGTGCATGGAGGGTGCAGCTGAGAACCAGCTTCAGATGTGTCCGAGCTCTCCTGACCCCTTCACTGACTGACTTTACCCACTGGCAAGCAACTTCAGCGCCTCTGCACTCTCATTTAAAAAAAAAAAAATGGGGCAAACAACACACAGGGCAATCCAGACTTTGCAAACACAGTGGGGAAAGTCTCCTGAGTTGCCTGGAGCAAACTCACTGGTTTCAGTGGGAGTTTTTGTTCTGTGTTTCAAAGTGCTGCAGAAAGACCAAAGCAGGAGGAAGAAGCTTTGGTAGAGTGTGTGTGAATATTTACAGCAGGGGATTCCTCACAAGAGCTTTTGTGGAGGCCTGGCAGTGCCTGGTGAAAGGAGTAGCAGCCCCAGGGAGGCTGGGATGAGGGCTGCCTGTAACACCCTACGTGACACAGCACAGCTCCTCTCTGCTGCCTCCTCAGCCTGCTTGGAGGAGGCAAAGCTGTCATTTAGAGGCACAGAAGTGGGTTGAATATTTTGTGCTTTTCCTGCCTACTAAAGGCAAATTACTAGCAGCAAACATTAAAAGGCAGACTAATTGTTTATTCCTCATTTCCGAAGTACCATCTTTCAGTCTGCCTCCAGGCTGCTTATTTTAACAGGGTTTTAATATTTATCTTTATTTGTGATGCAGCCTCACTGGGAATATGACAAGTCTGGAGACTGTAGCACCTACTCACCTCTATGCTGAAAGAAAGCAAGGCCACTTGAATTAACCCCCCACGAGACAGCTGAAAGTGTGTGGTTATCAATCTTTGTGTCTCTGATTCAAAGAGTAGGAATGAACTGAGACACGAGTGAGAAAGAGATAAAGGGAGTAGGTTCCTCCCAAAGGATGTACAGCAAATATTTCTTGGGAACACAGGCTCCAGCATTTAGCCAGCCACTGGCAACCCTGGCCATGGGGCCCACACACAGCTTTTCTCTGCTGAACCTCCTTGGCCTGGTGCCTTCCCCCTGGGAAGCCCTTACCTGTCACAGCGTGGGGGATGTTGGCAATCATCACTGTCTGTGTCTGTGTCTTGATGCCCGTGTCTGGATTCTGCATCTCCATCATGAGGGCTTCGATCTGCAAAGCACAGCACGGGAAGGATTACAGGAATGGGAAGGTGGGAGCCCCAGGACCACTGCAGCATTCCCGAGGGGTGGGCTGTGGGGTGCCACAGGAATGGATACCATGGCCACAGCCCTCTCCAAACCTGCCCTTGCCACGAGAGATGCCACCTCCAAACCATGTCAGCTCTCACACTGACTCACAGGGTCACTCCCTCCCACTGGACACACAGCCAGGGTTAGCAGATGAGGGACAGGGTGTAATCGCTCCATGAGAGCTGAGCTAAGACAAAATAAAGAAATAAAATCTCTACTACCCATAAATGTTCCTCTCTGGCTCAGTGGGCTATTTGCTGGGCCAATTAGAAAAAAGGGGAGGAATTAGAATCTGTGCTTCTACTGCACAAATCCCCCAGCTGTGCACAGACTTGTAGATATTGCACCACACACCATGAATATAAGCAATATTTTGGCTGGAGACCAAACAGCAAAGGTTCTGTTTCTGGTCTGCAGATAATCACCAGGCAGAACTGTGGAAGACCAAGAGAAACACATCACTTTGCTCCAGGGCTGAGCAAGAAGCTCAGATCTGGGGGGGATGAGAATGGCCTGTCCTTTGAGACAGCACAGCCACCCCCTGAGCCAGGGCTTTGGAAAGCTGGCCAGGGAGTGATTACAGCAGGGACCAGGACTTCCACGTGGGAGAAGAGTCTGCCAACAAACACAGACTAGAGGCCAGCCCACAGGAAGGAGGTGCACAAGGAGGTTACATGGAGGTGCATGAGGCGAACAAGGAGGAGCATGAGGGGCTGTCCAGACGTTCCTGTGGATGGCTGCACCTCCACCCAGGGTCCCAGCCCTGTCTGCAGGCAGCAAAGCTCAGTCTCTCCAGGGATGGGGCACAGACACACCATCTGGAGCAATATCCTCCTGTCCAGCAGCATCTCCCACCCATGACTCCCAAGGGATGGTTATGACTCGTTTATAACAGAGGATGAGTCTCACCCTCAGGGCCTGACTTCTCTTTCTGCTTTGCAATTATCCTGTATTTTTTTTTTAAGATAAAGATTTTCAAGGGTATTTTCCCCCTCTTTCACTGGACTTCCTACTGCCCCAAAAGCACAAGAGCCTCTGCTGGCACTCGGGATCCTCTGCTCAGATGGGTTGGATGGGGCCACACTCCTCATCTCCCCGTTTTAGATTACCTGAGTGCTGTGAGAGAACTGGCTTTGGGGAGGATGCTCTTCCTTCTGCCTTCTGCTTCCAGAGATACTAAATCAAAACTGTTTCAACAGGACCAATTTGGTCTCTCTACACATTCATTTTGGGTGAGGCTGTAGCTTTTTAACTAGGAGTAGAGGATTTAATGAGTGTGACTTGATGACACTCATGCATAATGAAGGGCATTGTCTTCACAGGCACCACAGTGACTTTGGTCCCAAGTCTTGCCAAGTTCAGTGAGGATTTAAGCTGCAGTGACAGGATGCACTCTGAGCTTGTCAGCAAAACTGGATTTTCAACTGTTTTTAAAGGCAGTGACAAATTAATACTAAAACAGAGAGGCTGGTAAAATTTCACACAAATATTTGTATAACACTTATATAAAATATTTTAAAATAATGAAATCAGACCCAGAGTGATGAAGTATGAAGGCTTTTTTAGACCTTTTAACAGAACCCACAATTTCAGGCTCAGCAAGTTCGAGGCTGAGTGTGGAGAGATGCCCGTGCAGCTGTGTGGACGAGGTGAGGCAGGATGGGACCTTGGGAAGTCACTCTGTGTAACTGCAGAGCCACCCAGCACAAGGATACTGGGGGCAAACACAGCCCTGCTCATCCCCCCCACACCCCAGTGCTGTGACCACCCAAATGGTGCCACCAGGCTCAGGTGGCACTTGGTCCCTACAAGCGGCACAGCACATCCTGCTCCAGGACAAGGCTGCTGTTCCTCCCTGGTGGGCTTGAGAGGTGGGTCTTTAACCAGCTGAGAGCAGGGAATTGTCTCAGAAACCCACACAAGCTCCCAGCACAGCATGTTCCCTTCCTTCAACCAGCAACTCGTCACGTTCATACCCTGCCACAGTCCCTCCTGTCACAGCAGAAACCATACACATTAAAAAGGAAGGAGCTGCTGTTGGGGAGTGCCTGCTGCTCTACAGGGCTGCAAACCATTCACCTTGCTGATCAAAACTCAGCCTGTCTCTTCTCCTAAGGGAACACTGCTGATTATGGAAGTCAGGAGTTGCCATGAGCACCAGCCTGCCAGCGAGAGGCCAGGAGGGCTGGTTAAAACACAGTGGGAACATTTCCTTGCTTTGTCAGGGCTCTAGCACATTCTATCATGCTTTCAGCCAGGAAAGAGCTGTCTGCTTTGAGTTTTGCAGTGCCAGAAGCCACTTCCTGATGCTGGCTGATGGGTGGGGATGCACACAGAGGTAAGTATCTGGATTGCTAGAGTCAGGCTCTGGGGAAAGATCACTTCAAGCACAGAGCACCATGGGCCATGAGAGCCACACAGGTCTCCCTTCAGATCAGCCAGAATCCCTGCATGGAAGTGACCTCACCCCAAAAGCCACAATGGAGCAACAGGAAAACTGTTATCCATCTGATTGCAAGAAATCACACGGTTCACAGAGTGCAAAGCAAAACTCAAACTCACATATGATAAGAAAAAGCATCACTGCATTTCAGGAGCATGAGGGAACTCAAATGATCAGTGATTGGTGGGATACCCGTGGTTCTGGAGAAGAAGGATGGATCCAGGGACAAGTGGGGCATGGAGCAGTGAGGGTAAATGACCACTGATGGATTGCTTGGTTGAGTTACCCTGGGGGCATTTTCCATCCCTGTTTCTCTGAGCTTTGCCCTTTGAACACCCACCAGCTCCCAAGGGTCAGGCATCTGCAGTGCAGAAGCAACAGGCTCTAGGTGCTGAGACTGTCATACAACAGCAAAACACTTCCAAGGTGAGGAGTTCAGCCCCTCTCAGCATTAATTCAGACAGAGGCATCTTTGCTTCAGATATAGGAAAGATCAATTTTCCCTGCAGGCTCCAGTTCCCAGCCGAGTGCACACTCCCGGTGCTATAATCAAACATCTGCTGCTTTCTCCACCCTGAGTATTTGTTTGGTTCTAGCCCCTCTCACTGCTTGCTACTATTTACAAAGATCAGCACTCCCTGCTCCGATTTCCAAGGCAACAACACAGTCCTTCATCCCAACTCTGGCCCCTGAAGGCTCATTCAATTGTTTTCTAGAATACAACTACCAACCCTGCTTTGCACATTGATGGATGGTCAGCAAAATGGGAAGAAATGAAAAAAAATCCATTGTTAGCCACCTAAAACTTCCTACTTTTTTGTAATTAAAGCTGGAAGGAAGAGGCCTGTTCCCACCTAGTGATCTCTCAGCCAAAGGAAGTAAATCTGTGAATGGGGAGGGCAGGGCTGTACCTGGCTGAGCACACTGGCTCCCACCAGGACTGCTCAGAGCATGTCAAGCTTGGTGTGATGCTCCAAAGAAAACCATAGCACTGACATCCCCACACATGGACAGGGAAAGGGAGGATGGGATGAGGCTGAGCTTGGCCTAAGGCTCAGCTTCAGCCATATCCAAGGTCTTGCTTAAACAGAGAGCAGGAGTCTGCTGGATTGCTCCTTCCAGTAAAAACACAATTCAGGTGCTGACAGGCCTGAATGCCTAGGCAGATGAGGGCCAGCAGCTCCTGGAAGGTCTAAGCCCAAGAAGCCAAGCCAGGCTGGAAAAGCCCCCAGCCAGGCTGTGGACCCCAGGATGGGCTCTCCCTGGTTGCTGCACAGCCCTGGGAGAAGCCATGAGGGACCAGAGGAAGGAAAAGGCAGAGGAAAAAGGCAAACAGCATCCAATCCATCAGCCCTACCTACAAGGTATGAGACTCAGTGCAGCTCGTGTAGCACAGCAAGGAAAAGCACAGAGCTCAGCACAGCCCTGCCCAGTACTGCCTCCAGCTTTGCCAGGTGATGCCCAACAGAGCCAGACCCTGAGCCTGGAGCAGGCACAGGCACCAACAGCTTGGGCTCATGGAAGGTCTCCCAGCATTCAGCTAAAATGTATTTCAGGAGCTTCTGTCCCAACAGACCTTTGTGCCTGCCAAGACAGTTTTCGAGAGGAATAAAACGGAACAAAGCAACCTAGTGTTAGCATGAGTATTTCATGGATGAGGTGTTGCAGGGCCTTGGAGGGGGCTCTCCAATGCCCCCTGGGTTCAGCCATGAAGATCAAGCTCCACATCCAGCCCGAGTCCTGCAGAGCAGCCTCACAGCAAGAACACAGCACTACCCACCACGCCTAAAGCAGCCCCCTGTCCTCTCCCCATGTCAGTGGCAGGATTGCTGTGATCACGAGCTTCATGCTGGGGAAGCCCCACAGAAAGGTGCACGGCAGCTGCAAAGGCACCCCAGGCCAGCAGCCTGAGAGCACAGCAGGAAGGCCCTGTGTGTCAGCTGGCTGCAGAGCATGAGCACAGGCTTAAGCAATTAAGAAAGCTTCCCTCTAGGATTTTAGCTCCTCGTGGATCTAAGCCTGTAAGGTGCTCACTGGATGCTGAGCATCCTCAGCTCCCACCACAGGCAACCAGTAAAGGTGCTCGGTATATCCAGACAGGCTGTCTGAACACAGACCACGCTGCCATGGAAGAGCCAAGGCTCCAAACACGGCTTCCCCAAGGTCTGGAAAAAACAGGGGAGGACTGAAAGCAAAGATGAGAGCCAAGGCCTTTCTGCTGACTGCCTGGGAGCTTCCTTTCCTACTGCCAACAGGTCTCAGGCTTGCAAAGCATTAGCACTACTGAAAGCCCCTCACTGCTCATAGTATGAGCAGTGCCTGCTGTGTGTGAGTGGTGAATGCTCCAGAAGAGCCATTTGCTCTATTCTGACAGATCTTCCCACCTGAGGAACTGGGAGCACTTTGCAAAGGCTGCTGCACTCCTACAGAGCAGCAGAAGCACAGCTGCTGGCTGTTGTTTTCTCAAAGCCCACAGCTTCTCTTCTGCACCCCCGCATGCAACTCCACAGGGTATTACTCAGTGCAGAATTTGGCCCAGAGTATTTCCCTTGGCAGGGCTCCCCAGTCAAATTTACCCTGCAAGACACAGCACTGAAGAAAATACCCTCTTTACTTCCTCTGGCATAAAAAGCAGTGCTTGTACTGCCAGGCTTACACCTTAGCATTGAACAGCCCCAAATTCCCCTCCCTTTACCCCTGGAATCCTCCTTAGGTCGTGGGCGTTGAGGAGAGCTAACTACAACTTGAACAGCCACTCACTGGCTGTACTTGTCACGGGAAATTCAGTTAATTCCACTCAACAGGATAAGCCACAGGCAGGAGAGGTGGGTGGGAGAAAAGCTAGCTTAACACTCTGCTTTTTAAAATCTGCAGATACCAGTTACACTACAACTGGTGATGCTTTTGAATGAATGCTACAGAAGAAAAAAACCCAACCAACAAATGCTTTACAAAATTATGCATCACAGCCAAAAGCGTGGGCATACATCTGCCCACTCCTTCTACTGCTTCTGGTCACAAACACGCTCGTTTCTGAAAAACTGGAGGGAGGCAGAGAGCAGACATTGGCAGGAATACACCCTCTGAAAGCAGACAGCAGCTGAAAACACTGGGAACCACACGCTGGACCAACCAGGCCAGAGCTGCACTGACTGGCCTGGCACCGCAGCTGATGGGTTTTCCCCTGGGAAACGACACCTTTGAGGGTTTGGGGGGAAAAATCAAGAAGAGGGAGGAAACCTGTCAGGAGAATTAGTCAGCTGAGGCTAAGCTACAAAAAGAAACAAAATTACAGTGCTCTTTCCTCCGCCACTTCAGCACACGCTGCCCCCCAGCCTGCCCCCCGGAGCCAGCTGCGATCCACGAGGCTCTGCAACAGGTCATGGCTCCGAACTCCCGGGGATGGGGCTGCCATCCCTCGGACCCCACACGCCCACAGGTGCCCCGGGGAGCCGCGGTCGAGCAGGATGCTGTGAACACAGCCCACCCCGCCCGAAGCACCGCCAGGGCTGCCCCGGGCACCGCATCGCCCCGCCCGGACTGAGCGATGCCCGCAACGGTGCGGCTGTGCCGGCGCTGCTGAGCCCTCACCTTTTTCAGGAAGGCCATCCGCGGGCGGTAGCGCTGGCCCTGGTCAAGCCGTGTGACGGTCATGGTGGCGGGGAGCGGTACCGGGCAGCGGTACCGGAGCGGCGGCGGAGCGGCCCCGGCAGGGCGCACCTGGCTGCGGACACC
>JAOXXN010000230.1:9588462-9608824 GCA_026770055.1 Myrmophylax atrothorax
TGCCCTGGGCTGGTGATCACAGTGGGGTTGGATCAAGGGTTGGACTTGACGATCTCGGAGGTCTTTTCCAACCCAATTGATTCTAAGATTGCTTCTGTGAGTCAGGACCTGAACCTTTCCCTTTTTTAGGCCAGATACTCAGTTTGTGTGACAGAACCCAGGGCAGGTTTCACTTCTACCCGGCGTGACGCAGTTCTGATGGCTTTGAGAAGAGTCAGACGCGACTCGAGCCGCACGCAGCGAGCGCTGAATAGAGGAAATGGGTCTGTGCTCTCAGAGGTGGGGCGAGCTGTGACGCATTTGTGATGTGTCCTGGTGGGCAGCAGCACTCTTTTGTACTCCTGGTCTTGCAAAGAAACAGGAATTAACTCCAGTGTACTGAGTTTTATCTTTGAAATGGGCAGATCAGGTTTAAGTGACTATTCAGGTGGTTGAGCTGGAGAGAAAGAAGCTGGGACATCTGAGATGTGTGGTCTTGACATGCACTGTGTGCGCTTCAGCCCTTTCAGGGCTGTTCCATTCATGCTTCCACAGACAGCAGTGCCATTTTCCAGCAGTTTGCCCTTCCTTTTGGTGGAGTTTGGGATTAGTTTCACGTGGAGCAGTTGGCTGTTCTGTACATGGCCACAGTAACGCTCATGTGGGAATAAAAGGGGACTGCTCTGCTTTGGCGGGAGTGCCAGTTTGTCCTGGTTTTAACATAACTTTGGCCATAATTAACACTTAGAGAAAGGAAACATCTCACTGGGAAATGTGTTTTGTGTCAGCACACTCAGATGTTTTGACCTAGGTTTGCAGTTTGGTAAGTAAATATACTGTTGCTTACCTCAACACTTTTCCCTAAACATCTTCAGCACCCTTATTAAAAATTAGTTAATGTGAATGCTTAAAGTCCCCAAACATTGCTAGTATGCTGCTTGAAGAGAGAGTGTTGTACCGAGTGTCAGAGCACAGAGTGGCAATTCAGGAACAAATTGTTTCCCCTCATCATAAGAGATTCCCAGCAAGTTCCTGAATTGCTCCTATGAAATAGGGAAAGTATATTTTTAAAATTAGTTCTTTAGGCATCAGAGTAAACCAAGGGATAAGTATGATTGTGTAGTTTTGTCCTAGTCTGTTGAGTGGGGCATGTTTGAAAGAGGAATCCTCATTAGAAAGCACTGGGAGGAGTGACTGGTAAGAAATTAATTTATAGAACCTGAAAACTGTGAAGGAACCAAGATTATTTTATTTACCTCCAAGTCTGAGACCAGTAAAAGAAACTGGACCAGTTCAATGTCTTAACATGAGACTTGGTTAAACTTATGCTAAGTAAATAAAATAGGAAATATTTGTTTCTATTTTCTAAGAAATACCAGAAAGGTCAAGAAGAGAAAATGTTTGGTGCCTCTTTCAACTCTAATCTAGAGTTACTAAGTTTTATCTCCCATTTTCTTAAAATATCTGATTTATTATCTCGGATACTTAATAAGCCTTGTCAGTTCAGTATGTTCCACTGAACTTGCAGCCAAACGTAGATGGCTTGATAAATTGTGTTTCTTTCTTTAAACCTTGTGGTGACTGACTCTTTTTTGATGCTTTTTCTCCCTCTCTTTCCCTTTTTTAAGTGATTGCTATTGGAAAAAATGTAGTGTCCCTGTTCCCCTTGAACAGCTAAAAAGCCATTTGGCTGTGCTAAGGTTTCAACAAATCATATTTAGATTGCTGACATTGTTTTCATGGAAACCAAATAAATTGGTGCCACTTCCTGGGTTTAAGAGATGTGTTCATCTGGTGTGTATTTCATGTAGGAGTTTGGGGGTTTTTCCCCCCCCCTGCCCCCAGAATATTTTTGTGGTTACTTTGCTTGATGCACTGACTCGACAGTGATCTGTGTTCTGTTGATGAGGGATGCCTGCTCTGGTTTGCTGCAGGTGAGTGACCAGCTGTGCTGCAACCAGGTCTTGGTAGAGAGGGTGAGTTGTAAACCTGGAGGTATTTCATTGTGCAGGCATGGGCAAGTGGTCAGAATGAATGCAGCGTCAAGGGAAGCTGTTGTGGGGGCATCAGGCACGTTGGTAGGAACCTGATTTAGGTGTGTTTTCTTGTAAATCACATTCATGCCGAACTGCCTTGGCTCTCAGTGAGGATCACGAGGCTCCAGGAGACTCACAGGCTGGTTTGACTCAAACCTTTCTGAAAATGGAATACTTGACAGTTATGAATAAAGCCCTTTAACAGTCAACTTCCTGTGGTTTATATGCATTTCTGAATCAGGAGGAGGCTCAAGGGCTGCATCTGAGATGTGTATGTTCCATCTGAGCAAACAGGGGCATCTCCTACCAGCAGCAGAGGGACTGCTCAAAGTCTGATGTCCCAGAATGATGCACTGATGTTCAAAACAGCCAAAGCACCCTCACATAACACCAGAGTCTTTGAAGGGGATGTGTGGGTTGTTCATTCTGCTGTACTGGGGTGTGTTCAAGAAGTTTGCTGTGTTGCAGTACATCAGTACTCACACCAGACGTGCTCGAGCCTGTGTTTGATTTTGTCACCTGTATTGGCATCTTGGGGCTGTGCTTTAGTGCAGGAGAGGGAAGCAGGGAGGGGACAAGTTGGGTGCCTTGGCATGATTGGTTCCTGCAGTGCCACAGGTCATTGCTGACCTCCAGCCAAGCTCCAGAGGTTTGCAGTTCAGAGCTGCTCAACTGCAAAAATTACTTTAAGGAGTTACAAAACAAAAGAAAGAAGTTCACCTGTGACTAGTTGAAGACTATCACAGAGTCACAGAATGGTTTGGAGGGACACCTTCCGCTGTCCCAAGTTGCTCCAAGCCCAGTCCAACCCAGCCTTAAACACTTCAGGGATGGGGCAGCCACAGCCTGTGCCAGGGCCTGCCCACCCTCACAGAGAAGAATTTTTTCCTAATATCCCATCTAAACCTACTCTGTGGGTTTGAAGCCATTCCCTGTGTCCTGGCGCTCCAGGCCCTTGGAAATAGTCCCTCTCCATCTTTCATGTTGGCGCCTTCAGGTACTGGAAGGCCACAATTAGGTCACCCCAAAGCGTTCTCTTCTCCAGGCTGAGCAATCCCAGCTCTCTCAAAGGAGAGGTGCTCCATCCCTCCAGGAGTCTTGGTGGCCTCCTCTGGACTCGCTCCAACAGGTCAAGGTCCTTGCTGTGCTGGGGACATCACTGTGTATTTTTAGCTAATCTTTAAATTTCCGTCTGATGTGCTCACAGAACGCGGGTGTGAAGACAACAGGAGTGTGATGGAGAGCTGCAGTTTTGTAATGGGGGCAGGTCCTGCAGTCTCTCAGTTCTGTATAGATTGTGCCCTTGGTGTGGCTCCTCTGGGGTGTGACAGCCACAGGGACAGCCACGTGGCAGGGCTGGGCGTGGTGAGTTCCTGGGGCAGAGTGGGGAAACCCAGACTTTTTTTTTCTAATCATCTTTGGGTAACAGAGAGTTTAGTTTGTCTAAAGGAAAATTTTAGGTGTGACAACTGCCTGTTGAATAGACATTTAAATACTCACTGTCATGGATTTACTGAGGGAGATCTAGTTCTGTACCTACCAAGGAAAAGTATTTCTTGTATAGGGATATGAATAGATAATTTTCTTACTAATTTTTAAAAATTGATGGCATTGAGACTTTCCTTGGTTGTTTTGTTTTGTGTTTTTCAGTGTTAGTGTTTTTCACCCTTTGGAAAGGAATTGGAAGTCTTGCTTTGTGATGCTGCCTTTTACAGATTGAGGCTAGAGCTGATGCTGAAAAGATGTAGTGGTACAGTACTGCTGTCATGGCAAGCAGGAGTTGCTGAGTGCCACTAAACTGGTTGGTGTTACTGCTGCAGTTTGTCACCCCAGAGAAAACTGGGACAGCTGAGCCAAACAGGAGGTAAAATAAGGTAGTAGAGGTGTGTTGGACTCTTGCCCTGCAGGTGTGTCGAGCAGGAGGCGTGTTCCAGCCAGAGTCCTCGTCTTGCCTCATTAAAAGTTGATGTTCAAATTGCACACTTTAAGGTGTGGTAGCTACTTGTATTATGTAACTTATTTTAGTGCCTGGAAAACTTGCAAAAGTACCTTGTTTATGCCTTTGCCAGAACCCTTCTTGGCCTGTTAATTACCCTCCTCTACTTAGGCAGGGTAGATACTGGGGTGACACAATTTAATAGTGAGGCTTGATATTCATGCTAGATAAGTTTGCAGAGTTGAGACTGAAGTGAGGGGAAGTCATCAGGGTGTAACTCCTGTCCTAATTCACTTGTCTGGATTAGATGTATCACGCTGGTTTGAGATGCTGGTTGAATTTCTCGTCAAGAAAACTCAGAATTCTTGCTCTGCCATCTGCAGAGTGAAAACACAGGTGCTTCTTTTCTGCTCTTGCTCTAAATAAGTTACAGCTGGTAATAAAGAGCTCTCAAAAGGGAGCACATTTCTGCTTCTGTGAGGATGCTGAAAATCATAAAGAGGTTCTGCTTTCCTCTGCAAGAAGTTCCATCAGTACATTACATACTGCAAATGAGCTCAGGTACAGCAGTATCCATGTAAGAATTCCTCCTTAATATCCCAGCACTCCAACAGAGTTCTGCAGGGTTGATTGCAGTTCAGGCTCACCATGAAAAAAATCTTTAGTTCCGCATTACAGGAGGGATTACAAACTGCATTAGTGTTTGGCAGGACAGGGCTGGCTTGAATCCAGAGGATAACCTGCAATACCTGTGATCCCTTGCAGTCCAGCACCCTGGAGCTCCACTCCCTGCTCCCAGAGGAAGGAATTCTGACCCAGCTTGGTGTCTTGATGGGGAATGTGACTAAAATGCTTTGTGTGTTGTGGTTTCTCATCCCCTGTGCTGCTCCTCATTCCCTGAGCTCCGGGGAAGCCCCTGTGGGAAGGGATCCTGTGGAACTGCAGTTATAAATTAACTTTCTCCAGTGATTAATCCCGTACCTGGATGTCTGTGTGCACACTCTGCAAAGCCTTGGAGGGATTGGATGTTTCTTTCCATGACTGAGGTGTGGCTGCTTCATTGATGCTCCCTGTGGATAACACTGGGATTTATTTATCAAGTCTAAACTTGCAAAGAATGTAACTGTTACAAATGTGCCTTCTTATGCTTTTAAGCCTAAATATTAACTGACCTAAGAATAAATCATCAGTTGTGTTCTTAGGATAGCTGCTTTTGAAAATGGCAGTGATTAAAGCTTACAACACTTAGATGTAGATTTTGGTAAATTATCTGGACTTCAGAATGTAAACTATTGGGATCGAGCACGTCGCTTATTTAAATAACTGTTTGATTTGTTTTTAGGGGGAATCTGTAAAGTATTTCTTGGACAACTTGGATAAACTTGGAGAACAAGTAAGTTCTTTTTTTATTTTTCTTTCCAGTCTTGAGTTTTAACTTGTCTTTGTGATCTCTGGGTTTTAAATAGATGAAATGTAGTCAGTGTCTACTCCAATAACTTCAGTTAACTCTGACTGTTGCATTATCTCAGCAGTTCATCACTGACATGTCAAAAACATAAGGCAGTGCAAGGGCCAGGAGACTTTCTGGAAATAAAAGTTCTGTCAAAACTGAACAAAAAACAAGTTACAAATGATTGTCCACTCAGAAGACTGTTGAAACAGCTCTTCAACACCAAATTATATCCAGAAATGACTGAGTTTGGGTTTTTATATATCCATTTAGGAACACTGAGTTCATAAATCACAGGTCAGTAGTATCTATTTAGTAAAGAATGAAATCTGTTCTCTGAGGGAAAAGCTGACATTTCTGTAGAATAATTTTTACAGACCTTTTAGCTGCTTCTTGACTAATGAAGTTGTACCCTAATACTCCTGGGTTGTGTGTTGCAGGAATGGCATGTGGGAAAACTGCCTTTGAAATGGGATGGTGCTGGAACTCCGTGGGGAGGCAGTTTCTCCACGGTCATTTCCAGCCAATGGCTGAGAAATGAGGGAATCCAAACCACTTCAATTGAGCCCTGTTACATCATGCTTAATTTCATTTTCCTTTAAACAGATAAAAATTTAATTTTAATCTGGGCTGTTTCTCTGCTTTGAACTGTCCTTGTTCCGACCAGGGCGCTGGGGATGGTCGTGCAGATGATTCCCAAAACTCTGGCTTGAGAACTCCAGGACCTTCTCTGTGAATTAGGATTTGGTTTTGAGTTACAATACCTGCACTTAGGAGAGAGCTGCTCTTCCTTTGATGAACTGCCACGCTCTGTGCCAGTGGTGGATTTCTGGTGGTCTTTGAATCCAGTGCCACTTAAATTTTGAATGGTTTGGTTTTCTTCCCCAGCACAGTTGGGTAAAGAGTTTTGCAGATTCATTTCAAAGTTCTTTATTTAGAAACTTTGGTCCGTTCTTTGATTAAAATATAAAAACTTAGTCCCTAGTTGGATTTTTAAAACATTTTTATACACACACACACTGCAGGTGTGATGTTGCTGTGGGAATGCTGAGCTCTGAATTACACCTTTTCTGGCTTCAAATTAGACCAAACAATGTTGAGGATCAGAGGGGAACTCATCAGGACCTGCAGTTGTAGAAAATGTTAAATCTTTCAGGAAAAAAATCACTAAGTTTTGTTACTGGGTGAAAGATTTGATAAGAAGTTTTTTTGGTGTGTTCTTATCTATATGCAAGATCTGTCTAATGGATATTTCCCCAAGCTGTATTAATGTAAGTATTTTACTGTTCTTATCTGATGCAACTGGGCTGACCTGTAACTAAATTGCTTACAAACACATAGATCTGCAGTTCATGTGCCTGTTGCCAAAAAGAAGTGATAACAGCACTGAGGGAAAAGAACTTAATGTTCAGATTTAATCAGTCAGGAAAATCAGAGTGTCTGACGGGCGCACACGTGTGTGGGATCGCCTGGATTCCTGGCAACTGTTTGTTGTTATTTCTACTGCCAGTGCAGACTAAATGTATTCAAAATATCTCCCAGAGAGGTGTTGCTTCCCATGTTGTGATTGGATCTTAGTCGTGCCTTAAATTGTAATTGTGAATAGGGAAACTGTGCTGTGATAATGAAAATTACTCCTTTAGAAGAAACAGACTGCAGAGAATTGAAGGACATGATTCAGGAAGGAGGCACATGTTCCAAATCAGTGTCTATACTGGGATGCTTGCAGGAAAAACACTGATTGACAATGGCAAAACATTGAAATAACTTGGAAAATAATACTTATTGCCATCTAAGGGAAATAGGAAAATACTCACCTAATGCCGCAGTCACCAGATACAGAGTGGCATCAACACTGGGAGAAGGGCAGGCAAGTGACAAACTGCCAGTATCCAGAGGATCTGGGCATGGGGGGAAAGCATAACCATCCTTCAAAAGGGTAACTGAAATACTGGGAGGTTTCTGAGGAGTTGTGTTTGGTTTCCTGTAGCCAGATGAAGGCTGGATACCCACACTTGACTCCCAGGGCACTCCTTTGCTGCCTGTTGCATCAGAGTGGCCAATATCCAGGATCAAACATGGAGTCAGGGAATGGTTTGGGTTGGAAGGGACCTTTAAATCACCTCGTTTCTTGGTGTGTCTTCTGTGCATGTGGAAGGTGAAAGCACTTGAAAAGAATCTCTTTGTGGTTCCAAGTGTGGTAGGAATTTTCAATGAGTAATAATAGTTGAGAGGGAATTTGTCAGGAATTCCAGGGATAAGCTCCTTGTTCTTGAAAGCTTTACTGAATAAACACTACAGGCCAACTCCCAGGAGAGTTTGCTTTGTGCTCTTCTTTCAGTATTGAAGGCACATACAGCTTTGCCTATTATATTAATTGATTTTATTTATTTACATAATTTAGTAATTTCAGTCACTCCTGAGCTTTCCTAAGACTTTCTGGTTTTGTTCTGGGAACTTGAGACTAACTTCCTGAACAACAAAGGAATATACATCCCTGTTTGAAAGTTGGAATAAGAATTGAACCTGTGACTCTTGCCTACGTGTTGACAGTCAGCTTTGCTCAAAATCCCTTCACGTGTGCTCAGTGACATTTGATACAGTCACTGCTCTGGTCCTCTGATTGTTTTCCTCTCTACAATTTTGGTAGGAAAGACCCAAGATAAATTGAATAAAAAGAAAAGTCTTCATTTAATCAGACAGGGGAGTGGCAGTGTGTCTGTTGCTCAGTTTGGAGAGAACCTGATGCTGCTGTAGCAGCTGAGCTCCCCTGCAGGTTTGGTGGTGCAGGGTTTGATGTGCAGCAGAGGCTCAGGGTGGGGAGCCTGAGCTTCAGAGCTGCTTTGTAATTTGTGCCACGATAAAAATCAGCGCCTTAGTCATGGGCAGCTCAGATAAAGGAGCCCACAGTTCAGACAAAGCCAGCTCTCTCTGGTTTCACTTCAGAGCTTCCATGGTAAAGCAGAGTGATCCCTGAGTTTTTGGAGTGTTGGGCTCACTTCATGATTTTTAGATTTTTTGTGGCTTGAACTTGCCAAGCTGCCTTAAACTTGGGACAAAGTATTGAAACAGCCTTGGGGTTGTGTTTATTCCCCCGCCCAGCTGACTGGTTGAATCAGACTTTCTGGACCGTGGTCGTACACATCTTTATAAAAGCTCCAAGTCTGGGAACTGGCACTGTCAAAGGAATATCATAGATCATTCACTGAGAGGAGACTGAAATTCCAAAACCTACATCACGCTCTGTGAAGTTGTGAGAAATGCTGGAAAAATGTGAGGAAGAGTTTCCATAACAAGTGAACAACAAGGCTTTAAACTCCAGCCCAGCCAGCTGTCTGGGAGAGATGCACTTTGCAGATAGCAGAAGGACTTGGAGCAGATGCAAAAGTGTAATTCTAGGAATGAAGAAATCCCCAAACCAAGTCTTGAATTTCATGCTGTCAAAAGCTGACTAATAAGAGTTCCTCTTCCTGTAGCATCTGCATCCCTTGATGATGTTCATATAGCAATTAAAAAAATAGTAAAAAAACATTTATCCTGCCTCTTGAATTCTGGGGAAAGGTGGGCTGGAGAAGCTCAGGGTACAGCTGTCTGTGTGCCTTCCCCAGCTGCCTCTTTCTTCTCCCATTCTGCTCATGGCACAGTAAATTTTGGACCAAGCCAGGCAGGGGGAGCTCACTGGTGTGGCACACAGCTAATAGAGTCACTTTCTGGACTGAGACAGTGGGATGCAAAAGATCCATGGCACAAACACAGCAAGTTGCTTAGGATTTGCTTTTCAGGCATAATTGATTGCCTTGAAATGACTTGGTGAGCTCTTTTTTCCTGGAAGCAGTCACGCAGTATGCAGGAGAGCTCGGGAGGAGTGGGGAGCCCACAGCTGGAGTGCAGGATATACCATGTTACTGATTTGGGAAAGCTGTTTTAGAACCCATTTGCTGCGTTGCAGTGTTGGCAGCCAGTGCATTCCCCAGCTTTGTGGGGAGAGGATGAATGAAGCACAAAGTCATCCAGAACAAGGGAAACTGGCATGAGCAATTCCTGGTACACCTCCCAGGTTGTTCATGGATCCTTGTCGTGGGGCAAATGGAGAGCTTTGGTTCTCTGGGATGCATGTTTTGATTTAATGTTGGGTGTGTTTATTGCTTTGGCTTCCAGATCTTTCCCAAAAGCTCCAGTGTTGGCATGTAAATACACGTGACTGTGTATTGAAAACCTTGTGCTGTTCCTCTGCAAGCTGCTCCCTCCACTGCAGCTCCCCTGAGATCACCGTGCCTGTGAGTGTTCCCTAATCTGCAAACTCTCCTTGATTTGTTTTTTAGGATTACCTCCCCTCACAGCAAGACATTCTGCTGGCACGAAGACCTACCAAGGGGATCCACGAGTACGACTTCGAAATCAAGAATGTTCCTTTCAAAATGGTCGATGTGGGTGGGCAGAGGTCGGAACGCAAGCGGTGGTTCGAGTGCTTCGACAGCGTCACCTCCATCCTCTTCCTCGTCTCCTCGAGTGAATTCGACCAAGTGCTGATGGAGGATCGGCAAACAAACCGCCTCACCGAGTCCCTGAACATTTTTGAAACCATAGTCAATAACCGGGTTTTCAGCAACGTCTCGATCATTCTCTTCTTGAACAAGACGGACTTGCTCGAGGAAAAAGTACAGAAAGTGAGCATCAAAGACTATTTCCCAGAGTTTGAGGGCGATCCCCACTGCTTAACAGATGTCCAGAAATTCCTGGTGGATTGTTTTCGTACGAAACGCCGGGACCAGCAGCAGAAGCCCCTCTACCACCACTTCACCACTGCTATTAACACAGAGAACATCCGGCTAGTTTTCCGTGATGTTAAGGATACCATCCTGCACGACAACCTCAAGCAGCTTATGTTACAGTGATGTGCAAAAAGACAGTTTTGTTTCAGTAACTCTTGTGTGTTGTTTTTTTAACTAGAAGTTTACAGCAGGAGTAGAGAAATCCAGATCCTGTCAGACTTCTTGATGTGTGGCTAAAAGCTGCTGCTGAACACATTATTGCCAATTTCTGCAGAAATTCAGGCTTAATCTCTTCCAGTGTAGCTTCAAGTTGACTCAAGTTGTAATTTTATAGCAGACCTATGTCTAAGTTACCTGTAAAGTGGTAAATTTGACCTTTTACAAACATGTATATTATCCTAGAAAATTCAGAATTCCAAGTCCAGACTTCATGAAATTGTTGCAATTATTAGACTGTGGCAGTAATTTAAGGTTGGGGGGGAGAAGCTTTTCACATCTAACTGCATTATGAAGACTGTGATACCGTAGCTGACTTACGATTTCTCAGGTCTATTTTTGGTTAGAAATCCCTTCAATCCCTTGCTGGAATCATCTGTTTGAGGCACAGATTCCTGGGTGTAACATACTTCCTGTTCAAGTATAAATCTTAGCCTTGGATTTGAATTGGAGATGCTTTAAAAATACTTAAAGTTGGGAGCTTCAGACGTGTCTGGCAGGAAGTGCTGAGTCCAGTGACGGGGGATTAGTGGTTGGCACAGTACACGGGTTCACTCTGGTGTCGTCTGTACGTCCTGGAGCCATGGCAAAGCACAGAGCACTCTGGTCTGGTCCTCTGGACATTCTGATGTGGGAAGGGGGAGAAAGCTCAGCTTGTATTTCATCTCTTCACTAACCAGATGTTACTTGTAGGTAACACCAGAAGTGACACGTAGGTAACCTGTTCTCGAAGCGCTTTAACTTAGCACTGGTTTGTTTTAATTCCCAGCTCCTTCCAGGGTGCCTCCTCTGAGTCAGTAGCTTGCAAACCTAAGTGCCTCCTTGTGTTCTGTTCTCCTCTGGTATTTTCAGTGGCCTTATGAGTTCCCAGCAGAGGCCTTGTGTAGCTGACACAGTGGAGATGAATGTTTTCTTCTGGAAAAAAAAATTGTGTCCCGGCAGAAAGTGCTTCTGCTGATGAGGTTCTTTCTGAGACTTTCCAGTTGGATCTAAGCAATCCTAAGTGTACTTGAGCCAAATATGTTGCACAGCATCTTCCAGAGTGCTGCTTGTGACTGTTTTACCCAAAGTTCCATTGGAGTTTTGTTTATTTTTCGTTTTGGGAGGGGGAAGGTGTTGTTAGTGTTGCCAAGTGTATGAAAAAAAAAATAATAATAATAACCAGTGAAAATTAAGCTCACATATCCCACTGCAAAATGAGAGTGAGCTTTTGAGCTTGTGTTTTAAGAATTAGTGTGGCTGCCACGTTTCCCCCAGACTGTAGTGTCCCCTGGGCAGCTCAGCTGCTGCTTTGCCCCGTGGAGCCAATTCCTGTGGATCATGAGGGTGGCCAATCCTTCCGTGAGTTTTTATTCCCATCCCGTGCCCATGGCGAGCGGTGGGACACGTGTCCCTGCTAGGACATAGGAAAGCTGCCTGTCTCCTGAACTTAGCCTTTACTTACTGTGATTGTAAGTTGTATTAACATCTCTGTACCTCGTTCTCCTGCCAGTAGGAGGGGAATTGTGTATTTTTATTTAGTTAGGTGCTTTGAAAGACCTCTATTTTTTTATATCATCCAGTGAATAGTCATAGGTTAGTCTGCCATTCTGGTGATCAGGCACTCTTTTGGGAGGAAAGAACTTTGAGAAGAGCTTGGGAGAAGTCACAGTGCAGAATCTAAACATAATCCTAAAGTTTGGATGCAGCACAGATTTCAGGAGGATTAATAGAATCTTAGATGGGGATATTTACTGGGCTTGGATTGTTTCCGAGTTGGTGAGTTTATGTGTGAGCAATTCAAAGAAGGAGGATGAACTGGAGACCATAGGAAAGACTGGTGATTGCTTCCAAGGACTGGACAACATCCCTGTGATGGGAGCAGAAGTTCTTAATTTCCTTCTTTGGAGAAGGATGATGGTTGGTTTGGTTGGGCTGTAAGTGCTCCATGAGCAGACACAAACCTCTGGTGACCTCTGAGTCCAGTGTTGGAAAGCAGAAGTGGAACAAATCCATGCCCTTGGTTGTCAACAAGATGAGGAGTTGGGTTGGTTTTTTCTTTTGCTGACAGTTGTCTGAACAAGATTCTTTTTGAAAAAAAATTGTCTCTGATTAAAACAATTAATTTGGAGAGGTCTGCAATATGTGCTGTGGAGGAGGTCAGATGATTGCAGAAAAGACTAAAGACTGGTAGTGAATGACAGGAAGATTATCAGGGATTGGTCTAAAGAAATTTATGTAAAATATTGATGAACTTTGTGTGAAGGGACCTGTTAATTTGCTGAAGATCCTCCAAACTGATGTCAGGCTAAGGATGAAGCCAGGATGCCCAAGGCACTGGGCACTTCTGACCGTGGCTAAAGTGGGGATAATTCTCAGCAGCTTCTCCCCTGAACCACCACAGAAATCTCTGGTTTGAATCCTTTTGGATCACTCTCCCTGTGAACCCCAGGGCCTGTAAGAGAGCAAGGGAGACCCCAGTGCTGGGTCACTTGTAGACCCTGGTAGATAAGCACTATATGAATCTCAGGCAGAAATTAAATTGATTTAATGAAATAACTGAGTCAAATCACTCGGGTTTCCCACCCCCTGTTCTTGAGAGGGGTGAGGCAATTACCTGGATATACCTGTTTACATGGTTCCTGTGTTAACACACGGCCAAAACCCCCAAATCTGCCCCCTTGGCCACCTTCAGACTCACTCTGCATTAGCTCCCTGACCAGAGCACAGCGGGGACGGTTGTATTTCCTTTCAGATTTACTTCTAAAAATCATTTCTTTATAGCAGGGTATCATTTGGGTTCAAGGAACCAAACAAGTCACAGTTGTGTAGTGAGACTGAAGCTTCCTCTTGGGAGCCAGTGTGTGGTACAAGGTCGGGCTGTATTTCTAGTGCAGATGGGAAAGCAGGTAGAAAATCCCAGCTTTTCAGAAAATCAAGTTTTCCTAAATTTCTTAGTTCTCTGCTGAAGTGAGCTCTGTTCAAAAGATCCCTGACCCTATGGAGAGAAACCACTGTCTTGTACAACGTCCCTGTACTTGAAGGTGAAATTGGTGTTTTAGCGACTGTTCCCTGCTGCAGGGTGTTAAAACTGAGATGGTTGATACCTTCAAACTGTGGCTGCTCATCAGGGCTTGACAAATTTTACTTTTTTTTAATGTATTGTGTGTGGGAGCATAAGCCATCAGATTGTGTGAAACTTCAGCTGCCTTCTGGAATAACTGCTCTTAAGGAGAAGTCCAGTTGATCTCAAAGGCTGTTTATTGGATTCATTTGTAAGTAGCTTTAAATTTTGCCCTTTGGGTGGGTGTTTCAAGCTCCCTGACTGCCCCTTGGCTGGGGACAGTATTCCTGGGGAGCCCCAGCCAGCTGGATGGTGTCCAACATACCCATGGACAGCAGAACAGCCCCCTGGTTATTCCTCTTCCAGGACAGTTGCAGAAGGTTCATTTTCCACCACCACTCCTGTCCCAAACCCATCCAAGGTCTCCTGCCATGCCCAGTTGTTCACCACTTCACTTTACAGGTGTTGTCTCTTTGATGGTACCATTAACATAGTTTTTTAATTTCACAGCATTGCAATACAGTGCCATTTTGCAATTTCTTTGCGTTGTACTTGAAAATAAGTTGAATTGCAGACTATTTAAATCCGCTTTCCTGCGCTTCCAGTAGCAGTGAGAGCTCACCTTACGTGAAGCCTTTATGTAAAAATATATTTTGTAACAACCTCATTAGATCTTTAACAAAACCAAGATTTGTATTAGCTTTGTATAAATGTTTGTGGCTTACGATTTTATATGTTGTTTAACTTTTTATAAACTTTCCAGGGACTACTTTTTATTGTAAATTTTTTTTCTCCTTGCTTTAGTTTAAGATTGGCAATAAATTATTTCTAAGGGAGATTGTAGAAGAAAAAGCATCACTTCCTTTTTATAAAACGGTTAAATTGATTGGTAGTTTAAAACCTTACACTTGCTTGTACATTGCTCTGTACATACTCTCCAAAAGTGTTGCCTTTCAGCTATTAATATTTGCCTTGTGTACAAAAATTACTGACGATGAATAAACATATACAGCCTCATGCTGGTGTGAGGAAATCATCTTTTCAAATTAATAAGGAGTGGAGGCAGCCAGCTGACTTTTTCTGGTGGTTGGCAAAGGCCAGCTGGTTTGCTCCTGCCACATCTTGTGTTTCAAATAAAATATGTAAGAGCCAAGCAAGTGCTCTACTAAAAGGGCTCCTCCAGGTTCTGCTCGGCCTGATGAGTTTCTCCCCAACAGGGAGGCACCAGGAAAGTGCTGAGTTGCATTTGACAGCCAGTTTGGTGCTCAATATTTAAAATGTTGATGGCACTGGGGTGTGTCCTGCGACAAACCTCTATGAATTATGGATTTCAGTATTGCAGAGTTGATTGCCTTCCTTTTTTAAGCTCTTCTCTGACTAAGCCAGCCTCTGCCTCCTGGAGACATGGATCACTGGCTGCAATATGAAGCAATATTTTGCAGAAAAACATTGGTTTCTCCTTGTCAGTTTTTATAGGCCTGAGATGCTTTGTTTTCCACAGCAGCCCTCGGGTTTGGCTGGCGTGCTGTGGACACTAAATCCCTGGAAATACTCACCCCAAGTCATCCTTGTTTACAGACTTGGTGCTCAGCATTAGCATTTGTCTTGCTCATGGGGATACAGGAGCTGTGGGAATTCTCAGGAGTGTGAGTGTTGCTGTGGATGGGTCAGAGCCTGAATGTTGTCCTGGCTCTCCCTGGCATTGTGGGGAGCGGAGTGTGGTGTGAAGGAGCCACCTCTGCTCACCCAACTGAGTTAAAAACCTGCTGATGCCCTGGAACTTCAACCAGCTCCAGGATGCCCTTTGCATTCCAGGTCCTGCCTGTCCTGGGGAAGCTGTTTCTGAGGAATCACCACCTTGTCTCTTGACTGCTTTTTTGCACTGGAGCACTCACATCAGCTGAGCACTGTTTTGGTATCACTCTGACTTTGAAATCCAGTCTCTTCAGGGTTTATTTTATTGCATCGTTTCCTCAGATGCCACCAGCCCCCTGAGGAATGAAACTAAACTCAACAGGTTGTGCTTGTTGGGGTTTTAATCCAAACAAAACAAGTGTAATTGCACCACTTTAAGTTGGACTTCTAGTTAAGCTCTTGTTGACTAAAGCTCTGATCAACCCGGTTTAGTGGGAGGTGTCCCTTGCCCATGGCAGGGGGTTGGAACTGGATGAGCTTTCAGGTCCCTTCCAATCAAAACCATTCCATGATTCTCTGGTGATGCTGTGAACGTTCTCCTTCGAAGTGGGTTAGTGCTGTTGTACCATCCAGCAGTACCTCACAGGCTGACACTGATGTGCTGGGGGCTGAAGTGGTGGGAGGAGCTGAAATGGGAAGGAAAGTGTTCCAGGATTGGTGTGGGCAAGTGGAGTTTCTTCACGTTTGCAACTCCTTTGATTTAACAGAACACCTCGTTGCACGTCCTGAATGTAGGTTGGGTGTTGAAGCCTCTTCCTTCCTGTTAAAGTAACTTGGTGATTACACAATAACTGACAGGAATGAGCAAAAATGGAGTGGGGCTGTGCCCAGAGTCCCTGGCTGCCCTGTCAGCTACAGAAGCTGGTTCTGGAGCCCACCTTAGCCCTGTCCTGAAAGGAGCTGACCAGTGAGCTGTGCAGCAGCTGAGGGAGAAGTGCTGAGGAGCCAGGCAAGCAGAGCCCCTGGGGATTCCAGCTGGAGAGGGGACAGGAGTCTGCATGGCCCAGACCCTGCTGGGTTTTCCCTCTGAAGCAAAAAAGGTGTTGGCATTGAGGTTCTTCTGGTACTGAATCCACTGACCAGTTGTGTCTTCCACACAAACTGAGATGTTTTCACTGTGTGTGAATGGGAATTACAGATGAAATTAATAAGGATCCAGATACTCCAAGTCCTACAAGGTTCTGCAATAGTTTTATTTGTGCCTAACTTCAGATTCTCTTGGATTTCCTTTCTTCTTTCTTGTGTTTTTATGCACATGAGAGGCAAAACATTGGCTCCTGCTGGAGTGCAGGTCCCACCAGCAGCAGCTTGCTGGGCTCTGGGATTCTTGCTTACTGTCATTCCAAAGAGAATCTCCTGTGACTTCTGAGCAATCCCTTCTCCAGGCTGTGAAACGCTCTGTGGCAGAGCCCATCCTGAGCCCTGCTCAGCAAGAGGCTGCAGATGGGTCGGAGATAAGGAATCCAAACATCCCAAAGGAGATGGAGAGGGACACGCAGTGTGGCCGAGCTGCTGCTGCTTCTGCTCAGCTCTGCAGGGAGCCGAGGGTTTGATTGATTGCTGAGCACTGGATCTGACAAACCTGGATTTGGGGCAGGCTGCTGCCAGCAGAGCTCTGCTGCAGTGCTTCCAGCTCCGTCTGGAGGTTCATATTTAAAGCCTGAGCCCTCCCAGGTGCTGGCTGTGAGCAGCAGGTCGTGTTCGCTGTTCCTCGGGCAGGGAGGGCTCCGAGGCACTGTGGGGTAAGGCAGGAACATGTTTGTCAGCAGATCCAGTAAGTGAATAAATCCCATTTCTCTGCCTGGATGGTTGGAAATGTGGTGAACCCAGTAAGATGGTGCTGATCAGTGCAGACTGGGTTTTATTAATTTAGGGCTTGCAGAGCAGGAGGAAGCACAGGACCCCGTGCATCCAGAGGTATCCAAAATGAGGTTTTCCCACTCCCAGTATTTAATATAGTGGATCTTGCCTGTGTAAAAGATGCTGGCTCCCTTCTCAGAATTCTCCCCATGGACAGGCAGCATAGCTTGGAGTCCAGATCCCTGCCCCATACCGAAGGGAATGGCCTGGAATTGTGTCAGGAGAGGTTTAGGATCGGTATTAGAAAAAGGCTCTTCCCCCAGAGGGTGGTGGGCACTGACCAGGCTCCCCAGGGCAGTGGGCACAGCCCCAAGGCTGCCAGAGCTCCAGGAGGGTTTGCAGGATCCTCTGGGGCACAGGGTGTGATTCCTGGGGATGGGGCTGTGCAGGGCTGAGGGTTGGACTCGATGACCCTTGTGGGTCTCTTCCAGCTCAGCATACTCTGGTTCTGTGATTCTCTCTCCAATCCAGCACCAGGCATGGGTGGCTCTTGGCCAGGCTGCAGGTGCTGTCCTGTCCTCTCTGGTGCTGTCTGCAGCCTGGAAGACAGTCAGCTTCTCTCATGTAGAAGGCAGACACTCCTTTATCAGATCCAAAGGGGAAAAAGTAGTGGAAAAAGAGAAGAAGGACATCTATTTTAACATTCCCACTCCCCCAGATGGCCTTTGTGCTGGTTAGGGAATGAGTGAGTGTTTCCAAGTTGACCACGTCCCATGTAAAGGATGTTTGTGGGAGGACAGTAGTGTGAATGGCTCAGCCCCAGCGAGTAACTCACCTCCAGCACTCCCTGCATTGGGCTGTCCTGGCAGTGCCACAGCGAGGAGGTGGCAGCAGGAGCCCCCACGTGAGGTTCAGCTCTGAGCCCTCTGTGCACCCTCAGTCTGTGCATGGGATTTGTTCATTGTTTTCAGCTTTTATTGAAAGAAAAGGCAGTATCTATAAATGATACAGATCTTTCTGGGGTTGCCTAGGCACAGTGTTCTGCATTTTTTCTATATGAGCTGGATTCTCTTTATTGAGCCAAAGCCTAATGATGGGAGTAGCTGTGAATTGATGACTCTTTCCTGCTGCAGCCTCTGTTTTCCCTGAAGAAAAGGGAAGCAAACAGGAGAACTTCAGTTAAATCAGCATTTTCAAAGAGTTATTAAGATCAGGATTTGCAGGGGGGCAAGTTGAGCAAGGCTGCAGCAGCATCAGCCTTCTTACATCATGTCTGGCACTTGTAAAAATTGTCTAGAATTATGGGGAAAACTTCCTCTTTTATTCCTGCAGATGACCCACACAGACTCTCCTTCCCCCTCTCTCCCATCCCCACTTAGGAAACTTGAAGGGGAAAGATGATGTTTCTCATTTTATCCTCCGCTGTGCTGCACAAGCTGCCTGGGAAGGGGACACCAGCCTGACATGACTCTGCAGCTGGAGCCTCTCCAGCTCTCCTCCCCTCTCTGCTCCCAAAGTCCCTCCCTGAATGGCACTGCATCTCTGCCCACAGCAGGAAACCTTCCTGCTGCTCCTTCTCTCACCTCTAATACTGAAGGTGAAATATTGCTAAACACTTTTTTTGCCAGCAAAATCCTAAATCCTCTCATTTCCAGTGAAATGTTGGCTTCCATTGCACTGCAACAAAGCAGTGCAGAGTCATCTCTGCTGTTATCTGGGGGTGCCACTGGGGGAAAGGAACATTTTTACAGGCTCAAACATCAGCAGCAAGTTTCCTTGTTCAGCTGAGTGACACCACTGCAAGGACACAATTGTGGCCTTCCAGGCTCAGGGGAGAGCTTACAAGGAAGATGGAGAGACTATTTCCAAGGGCCTGGAGGGACAGGACAGTGGGGAATGGCTTCAAAGGGGCAGAGAGCAGGCTTAGATTGGATATTGGGAAGAAATTCTTCCCTGCAAGGATGCTGAGGCCCTGGCACAGATTTCCCAAAGAAGCTGTGGCTGCCCCATCCCTGGAGGTGTCCCAGGCCAGGTTGGATGGGGCTTGGAGCAACCTGGGCTGGTGGGAGGTGCCCCTGCCCGTGGCAGGGGGTGGGATGAGGTGATCTTTTAGGTCCCTTCCAACCCAGGCCATTCTGTGATTCTATGATTTTTCCCTTTTAGAAAGGCATTTAATATTCAAATTAATTGCCAGAAGTAGCTTCCCACTAGAAGGCTAGCAAGGTAAATTGTTGTTTTCCCCTCTTCCCTGAAGCAGCAGTGGAATATGAAAGGATCTGGCAGCCACCCAGCCTTTCTGCTGGAGCCAGGCTTTCCACTCTGTCTCCATACACATATCACTCACTTGCAGCAAGACAAATGCCTGTGATGATGCCAAAGAAAGGAGAGCAGAGGAGGCAGACAGAGTCTGGCACCTTCCCTTCCTGCTGTGGCTCTCCTGGGAGCTGGAGGTTGGTGATTCCCGGGGCAGGCTGAGCCTCTTGTCCTTGGATGAGAGTTGCTGCCCACACCAGGGAATGTTCCTGGGAGCTCCAACTTCAAGGGTCATCAGGAGGGAGAAAAAAGCACCTCCAGAGAGCAATCCTCATCTGACTTGGTGTCCCAGGAGGTGAGGTGAGTCACTGTAGAGAAGTGACCAGCCCAGCATTTGCAGATACTCCAGTGAAGAGAATTCACCTCCGCCCCACACCTTTGTGCTCCAGTTCCTGATAAGGAAGGGCAGGATGGTGTGAACAAGATAATGCAGAGCACTTGAGAGCCCTGGAGGAAAGGTCTAGACTATCTCCTCGATGAGGGTGGTTTACAAAGGCCCCTATGACCCCTTTGTGACAGGATTTCATCCTTCTCATCTCCATGTTCACTTCTGTAACAGTCACAAGCCATTCCAGACAAATACCACCAGATCTTGGCAGTCGTGTGGGATGTAACCCCACATATTTTACAGTTCCTTAAAAGCAAAGGAACAACTAAAACATCTAAAACTGAACTAAAACCTAAATATGATTTCCCATTTCCAGAGCTGGAGTTCCACCCTGCATGTCCCTCTCCCACATGTCCCTGTCCCAACTGTCCTTATCCCATATGTCCCTATCCTGTATATCCCTATCCTGTATGTCCCCATCCCGTATAACCCTATCCTGTACATCCTCATCCCATATGTCCCTGTGCCACATGTCCCCATCCTGCCTGTCCCTATCCCATATATCCCCATCCTATATATCCCTATCTCGTGTACCCCTGCTCACGTGTCCCCATCCCGCGTGTCCCTGTCCCGCACGTTCCCGTCTCACCTGTCCTTATCCCGTGTATCCCCATCCCGAGTATCCCTATCCCGTGTATCCCTATCCCGTGTATCCCCATCCCGTGTATCCCTATCCCGTGTATCCCCATCCCGAGTATCCCTATCCCGTGTATCCCTATCCCGTGTATCCCCAT
>JAOXXN010000230.1:9627446-9668746 GCA_026770055.1 Myrmophylax atrothorax
ACTGAGATGCTGCACGTCCTGGTGTGGCAGAGAACATGGACTGGAGCTTATCCCAGGGAGGCTCCTGCACCCACCCAGGCACTGGGGGACTGCACAGCATGGGGGCAGAGCTGGCACAGCCCAGACTCATCTGGGAATTCAAGCTGAAAAGGGTCAGAGAGGAGCCCCTGCCAAAGGGTTTGGAAGAGAGTGCAACGGAGTTGGTGCCAAGGGGTGGCCTCATGCCCTGCCGGGGTTGGGATGTGGTCTGGATGTGGATGGTTCCACCTCTCCTTCAAAAGGCCTCTGAGCATCAGGGATCAAGAAGTTGTGTCTGATGCTAATGCATAAATTTCAGCCCTGGATGACTTTCCCTGTAATTTGGGGAGAAGAGACTGTCCTTTGAAAATGGTTTGGGTTGTTTTTGTTAGCTGTGTCATCCTGGCATCCCTCCCCAGAGTAAATGAAAAGGACAGAGGTTTGTGGGTGAGCAGTGGTTGGGCTCCCTTGGGGTTTGCTCAGTTTTTCCAGGTGGCTGCAGGTGCAGTTGGGGGGTGCCTGGTGCACGTTGTGGGGTGCAGGGCCACCCCTCATGGATGGGACAGGGTCCAGGATGGTGCTGCATGGAGGATGCTTTGAGAGGCTGAGGAGGGTGCCAAGACCACTCTGAGCCTGGTGAAGGAATCTGGGAACTGCTGGGTGCCAGCAAAGGTGCTGGAGGGAAGGATTATGTGGTGTGGATTCCTGCATCACCCACCTTAGGGGATCAGCTGAACTTTGTTGCTTTGTTTTTCCCCAAAACCCAGTTCCAATGCTGGGTGATACCCTGCTCCATCTTCCTGTGGAGAGCCCCAGCCAGGAGACTGGGATTGGGCTGGGCCCAGCCTGGCCATGCCCAGGCTAGTCCATGGAGTTCCTATGAAGCTGGTGGCTCAATTCTGTGCTGTCCTTGGCCCACCTGGGCTCAGCCCCTGTATGGGATGTTCTGGGCCAAAGCAGAGCTGCTCCTTTCATGTGCAGAAAGCACTTTCTGTGAAGAAATCCCAGTGACTTTCAAAGGAAATTGCAAAGGGATTATTTTGTTTGAAAACAAAGGTGATTTAGCTACCACCAGACATGTCCAGATACCTGATCTCTGTTCTTGGAGCATGAGGGGCAAGCTGTGGGGTTGCAGTAGGGTGCAGAACAGGAGCTGGGCTCGTGGGGTTTGCTGGGGCAGGGCTGAGCAGCCTCTCCCACAGCTCAGCCCCCTCTCATGGCCCAGCCCCCCAACCCACCACATCCCACCCCCATTAGTTAATGTACCAAGAGCCTCCAGGCTTTATAAATTAACAGTGTGAGCTATGAATTATGAATGGAGTCACATTCCTGATCACTTCAGTGCTACGCTGACAGCCCTGGAGCTGCTGATCCGAGTGACAGCCCAGAGCTTTTAAAGATGTGAACAGCAAAATCTGGGAATGAATTGCTTTGCGAGCTGCAAACCTCTCAGCCTACAGATGGGGCTCATCGTATTCCCTGTCCTGCCTCCTCCTGCTCCTTCTCCTCTTTTGTTTCCTGGCATTGCCTTCTCTATTTGCCTCCATGGTTTGTCTTAATGGATGTTGTCCTGCTTGGGTGTGTTGACCATCCCATGGGAGGGGCATCCTTCATGGCATGTTCCTTTCCCGAGGTTGCTGGTACCAGGCACAGGTCCCCACACCATTCCCATGGCTGCTGCTGAGCTCCTGGCACAGGACTCAGTGGGGTTTTGGCAGAGCTCTGCAACTTCATCTCCCTTTGGTCATAACTTTGTGCTTAAGAGATTGTATTCCACAGCTCCACCTCTGCCATTGCTCTTTGGGGGGTTTATCCTTGAACCCCTCCACCACTGGAGGCCAAATCCTGCCCTGAGCAGCCAGGTGTGCCTAATCCTGTAAGCATGGGTATTCCTGGGGTCTGGTGCCTTCTGGGTCTGTCTGGATTCCTGCATCCCTGTCTCTGGGAGCAGCTCCCTCTGGAGCTGGGCTGCACTGCCTGCCCTGGTGCACTGGCAGCAGGAGCAGAACTAAATTTAGAAAATGAGCTTCAGACACTTGTCAGTTGTCACAAGTGAAGGCAATACCCTGCATGTCCCCCACCATGCTGGGCACCCTGCAGTGCTCAGGAGAGCCCTTGGCAAGGTGGGAGGGAGCAGCGCTGCTCCTGAGGATGGCAGGAGCAGGGGAAACCATCCCAGCCGGAGGGATAGGCGCAGGGAAGGGGAGCTCCTCATTCCCAACCCTTTCCAGCTGAGCCATCGTGAACCAGACAGCAAAAAATACAACTTCAAAGGCCAAGCCTGGGCTGTGGGGAAGACATTCTGCCCCAGGCTGGGGCGCAGGAGCTCTCGGCACGGCCTGACTATGGCTTGTTTCTCTTGCACAGGGGATGCTGTAGCCGTGTGAGGTGAAGGATGGACTGACACAGCCCCAGCAGCTTTTTCTCCACCTGAAGGCCAGGCCGAGGGGCTCAGCCTGCAGGGAAGGAGCCGTTTGTTGGACACAAACATCCCCCTGGCTGTGGGAAGGGGAGAGCAGCCGCCGCAGATCCAGCCACTCCTGGAGGGGAAAATACCGCTTTGGTTTGGTGTCTAATTAGATATTTACCAGGAAGGAAGGAAAGATATAAATAGGGTGACAGTGACTTCAAAGGGTGTTTTTGACTTCTAAGAATAACACCTTTGCTGGCGCCGATTTCGGGAATATCAGCTGTGCCTGGGTGTGAAAGACGGAGGAGGTGTTGCAGCTCGGTCGGCAGCCAAGGGAGCAAACCCAGACCCCAGCCCCACGGGACCAGCTGAGGAGGGGACATTGGCATCACTGCAGGGGCCTGTGGAGAGCTCAGCTGCATCCACAGGGACACAGGGGACAGAGTCTGGGCAAGACGAAGCGGACGGTGCTGCGGTGTGGGTGGGAGGGGACGTGTGGCACCATGGAGACCCCCTCCCCATGGGCAGTGCTGGTGCTCACCATGGTGCTGGTGGGACTCCAGGCTCCCTGTGGGGTGTATGGGCAGCCCAACTTTATTGTCATCCTGGCAGATGATGTGGGCTGGGGGGACCTTGGGGCCAACTGGGCAGAGACGAAGGAGACCCCGCATTTGGATCAGTTGGCTGCCGAAGGGACAAGGTAATGTCTGTCCCCCTTCCCTGCCCTCTCCAGGCTTCTCTGGTTCCTCTGTCCTGAAGCAAAGGGGAATTCACTCCCATAGGACTGGCAGGGATGAACCAGTGTGGGTTTGGGTGCACAGGGAGGGCTGCCAGAGCTCAGTACCTTGGGGTGCAGGTCCATCCACCCTGGTGAGACCTGCGAGCTTCATCCCCCACTCCCAGCCCTCATCCTTGGAGCAGAAGGGGATGCATGCAGGGAAGCAGGGGGGAATGGGGCAGCATTAGAGCATGCAGGGGCTTGTGAGCAAAGAGGCCTTTATCTTCCCAGGTTTGTGGATTTCCACTCAGCTGCATCCACGTGCTCCCCATCCCGCGCCTCGCTGCTCACAGGGCGCCTTGGGGTGCGCAATGGGGTCACCCACAACTTCGCCATCACGTCGGTGGGTGGCCTCCCCCTGAACGAGACCACCCTGGCCGAGGTCCTGCAGGAGGCTGGGTACAGCACAGGGGCTATAGGTAATGCTAAAGTGCCAAGGGGACAGCTGGGGCGGGGAAGGTGACAAGAGGTGACAAAGATGCTGATGTCATCCCTGGCAGAGGAGGGGCTGCAGATACTTAAGTGAAAGCTGGTAATGAAAGGACAGTCTGAAGGATCACGTGACAGATTTCACACATCGCCCTTGGATTTTGCAATCCCAGGATTAAAATCTTCCTTTTCAAACATACGACATTGACTGAAATCCAGGCTTCTCCATTTAATCTGTAATTGCTTCACCTCACAAGGAATGTGCTGGGTTTTCCTCAGCAAACATCACTGTGCTCAGCAGCTCTGCCATCCTGCATCCTGTGCCATGGTTGGTGCCACTGGCCCTGTGACTTTGGGCACCCTCCTGGCACCATAGGTCCCCTCAGCCAGCACAAGCCCTTGGCACCTGCAGCTCCTGCCAGTGCACACGTTGTGCTGGCAGAAAATCCCTCGTTTTTTCCATTCCCCCACAGTTTTTGGAGTTCCCCCTCTCGGATCAGTGCATTTGGTGGGAGCAAGCACATGCCGGAGGTCAGGGGATGAAGCTGGCTGTTTGGGAGGGGTTGGAGAGCTGTCTGCTCGGAACACAAACACATGAAAGAGCCTTTTAAGGCTGGAAACAGTCGCTTTGCACAGGCATGAGATACCTTAGGCATTTTTTCTGGGTTTCTGCAAAAATAGACGGCATTCTGGAAATGTGGCCAGCACAAACAAGGAGCCTTTCTTGTCGCAAGAGTAAGGCCCCCAGTGCTGTGGGCACCTCGTGGGTGATGACTGGTGGTGGCTGTAGCTGTGTAACCTCTGAAATGATGTTCTGTGGCTTCCACGCAGGGAAGTGGCACCTGGGACACCACGGACTCCATCACCCCAACTCGCGCGGTAAGGGCTGTGCCAGCAGGGATGAGCTGAGGGCCCCGTGGTCACCTTGGCCCTGCTGACAGCCTGGCTTGCCTCTCAGGCTTTGACTACTACTTTGGGATCCCCTACAGCCACGACATGGGCTGCACAGATACTCCTGGGTACAACCTGCCACCCTGCCCGCCCTGCCCGCTGCACGGTGCGGCTGCCAGGTATGGGGGCATGAGGGATTTGAGTGCTGGCATGGGAAGGTGGGTGTTTGCAGTAGTGTCCCCAGCCCCAAGAGCTGCCCTTTGCTTGGTCACCTCCCATTATACTCCACATACCCAGTTTCACCCCTGTGCACCCCAGAGGTCAGGGTGCAGGTCAGGGAGGTGGGTCAGCCCCAGAGACATTGGTATCACCCCCTTTCCCCTCCCCTCCCTGGCTTTCTGAAGGCCAGGAGAACAGCCAGGCTCTGTGCCTGCTCCCACGCCTTTCCCCGCTCCGGTGACAGGTGTGTTGTGGCTCTTGCCAGCAGGGTGGTGGGGAAGGACTGTTACACGGACATCGCTCTTCCTCTCTTTGAGAATGTCACCATCGTCCAGCAGCCTGTCACCCTCAGCAGCCTGGCCACGCGCTACGCAGAGGCGGCGGCGTGGTTCATCCGGCACGCGAGGTGGGTGACACCGGGCACCTTGTGTCCCCCTCATTGGGACAGCATGTGGGGCACTGCACGAGTCCTCTGTGTCGTGCTGGGGGAGATGGTTGTCACCCTGTGGCTCTTGGGAAGCGGGTTTGGGCTGTCAGTGGCTTGACTTCCTGCTGGAGGAGGGAGAAGCTACTTAGGCTGCAACTGCTGTGCTGTAGGGACACCGTGGAAGCCTTTTGGTGCTTCTCCTCTAAGGGATTGTGTGTTTTTAAAACCACCATTTATGAGGAAAGCCTTTGAGCTGGGCTGTGCCTCCTTCGTGGGGGGAATGTGCAGTGAGGTCCTGGCTAGTGGGGATGGGAGGGAGGGAAATACTGCCATCCCTCTGTCCTCCATCTCTCTGTCCTCCTTCCATCTGTCCTCCATCCCTCCATCTCTGCAGTGCCTCCGTGGGTGTGAAGTGCTGGCAGGGTTGTGGGAGCAGGTGCTGAATGGCTGCCCGTGGCAGCTCTGGCAGTGGGACCAGAACATCACCCCGAGGTGTTTGAACCTGCCCTCTGTGAGGGCTTTGATCCATCTTGAGGACAAAGCACTCCAGGATCCCTGGGCTTGAAGGTCTGCCCGCTCCAGCCTCACAGGACATGAGATGCCTGGGTGTGCTTGTCCCTGAGGAGCAAAGTGGCTCCTCCAAGTGACAGCCCTGAGCCCTGTGGACGGGTTGTGTAATTTTAATCCCTATTATTGGTGGATTATGAGCTGTGACTTTGCAAAATGCCTCCCTGCAGTGCGAGGAGAGGAAGTGCTGCCGGGCAGCCATGTCCCAGCCCATCCCATGTCTGCATCCAGGGATAGAACAGACCCAGGGAAGGGCCACAATAGGGGAGTTCTGGGGGTAAGGTTTGTGTAATGGGAATGAAATAAAAGCTGCTCAGGCAGTAGCCTGCAGGAAATTGCTCCCTATAAACCTGAGTGCAGTTTTGTTGCACAATACCTATAGTTTATCCCTTTGGGTACCAAGCATTGTCCATGACATGACTTGGTCACGTGGTGAGGATGCTGAGCTGTGGGGCAGCAGCAATCCCCACTCCTGTGCAAGCCCTCATGGCTGCCAGGATGCTGTTCAGCTGTGAAACCAAGTGTGAGAGCTCTGGGTTAATAGGAAAAACCTTTAAACTCCCAGCAGTGTTTTCGGGTTATCTGCGTTCACGGAGAACAGGATTAAGCAGGTGCCTGCCTTTTCTCTCCTTCCCTTTGATGGCTCATTCCAGTTTTCCCCTGCCTGACTCATTCATTACAGGGCAACAAAAGAACACCAGATTTGCCATCTCGGTGTTTTTTTAACCATTCGTGTCAAGGTTGAGCTATTTGTGACAGTGAGACGTGGCACTGCTGGAGCACAGGGAGCGTGGGAGCAAAAGTCAGGGACTCCTGTCTTCAGTTATTGATTAAATGTGTGCTTGATCTTTGGGGCACTTCTGAGGTGTCCTTGTGACAATCAAGCAGGATGTTCAGCTAAGCTCTGTACCCATGAGTTCATCTGGATGCTGGAGTAGTGCTCCCAGGTGGGATGTGAGCTGGGGGAAGAATCTCTCCCTGTTCCAGGGTCTCTGGCATTCTGTGGGAAAAGGTCTCCCATGGCTTTTGCAGCGGCGATTTGCAAGGGGCACATCTGAGCCCCCGCGTTGTGCCAGGGGGACACAGCCCTTCGCAGGGCTCCAGTGGCACGGGGGAGGATGGGGCAGCTCCAGGTGGGAAGGGTTTTACTCATTTTCCATCCCAGGTGACGAGTAAAGGAAGGAAGTGCCGAAACACACGTCAGAGGGGCCCTGAAAGCTTTCTGGAGGGAGTGATGGTGCAGCCAGAGCCAGGCGCGTGCGCGGGCTGGGACACGTCCCCAGGATCCGGCCCCTCCCCGCTGCTGGCCATCCCACCCTTCCCTTCAGAGGTCCCTGAGGAAGAGCAGGCCTCGTTGGAGGAGATAAATATAGATGTAAACAAGCAAACAGGACATGTCCTCTGATGATTTAGGAGTGAGCAGCCAGTAGGGCAGCGCACGGCGGGCGAACGTGCCGCGCTCCCTGTCTGGGACTGCTTGGCAGTGCCTGGACTCAGTGTGGGTGTCCTGCCATGGCTCATTCTCTGCCCACATCACTGTTGGGACCAGGCACTTGCTGGGGAGGGTAAGGAAGGGCCAAAAGAGGGAGGGGCATGGCATGGATACCTGGGATGCAGCAGTGCTGGGTGTTTGGCCACTGGGGATGGAGTCTGTCCCGAATGGGAGGACAGTTGACAATGGCGGGGAGGCCACAGGGAGAGGTTTAAGTAGGAGCAGAGGCCAAGCATCCCCCCTACAAGGGTTTACAGCCTGCTGATGCACGTAGGGTGTTTTTGCCCCAGGAGCCATGGCAGGTGGAAGGACCACTGGTCTGTGTCCGCAGGCTCAGCAGTGCCACCACCCCAATGACCTCCTGACACTCCCTGAACATTCTCCCTCTCACCTCTCTGCAGCGACAGCGGACGCCCCTTCTTCCTCTACGTGGCTCTGGCCCACATGCACGTCCCACTGTGGGACCCCCCAGCAGCCCCTTCCTCGGGCAGGGACATCTACGGATCCTCCCTGAGCGAGATGGATGCCCTGGTGGGACGGATAAAGCGGGTTGCGGACAGCCACGGGAAGGGCAACACGCTCCTGTGGTTCACAGGTACAGCAAGAAAAGCAGCTGTAGGGCTGGGAGTGACACTGGTGTCCAGCCCCAGCATGGAGGTGGCTCGGGGGCAGGACCTGTGTTTGTCCCCTGCCCTCTGCTCTGTGGATGGGGAGTGGTCATGTTGTGGGGATGAGGGTCCCGGGCTGCTGCAGCCACTCAGCTGGGTGCCCACCCTGCCTTGGCTGCAGGGCTGAACCCATAGGGCTGTGCTTAATTAAGCCACAAATCCTCATTCATTAAGAAGCCCAAATCCGCTGTCGCTGAGCAGCCTCCCTAATGAGGATGCCGTGCTCCTGAGGACAGGAACTGCTCTGCCGCTCATTAACGCCCAAGGCTGGTGGCACCCGCTCTCCTTCCCCCCCTCCTGTCCCCCAGCTCCACTCCCACCCCTCACCCAGGGCACATCCCTTGGAAACAAACTGTTAGAAATCAAAGTCAATCATCCTGCTGCTCTTGCTCATATGGGGAGGCATCTCAGGGATGGGAAGCAGGGATGGAAGGGTCACTTGTCCTTGCCCACTCCCCCACCACTGCAGAGGTGTCCCCTCCCACCCTCTGGTCCTGGTGTCACTGATAGAGACATTTCTTTCTCTTACAGGTGACAATGGCCCCTGGGCACAGAAGTGTGAGCTGGCAGGACGCGTGGGACCGTTCGTGGGGGCCTGGCAGAGGCAGAGAGGTAACTTGGCAGTGTCGGGGTGGGGGGCTCCCAGTCCCCAGGGGTGGGAGGGCTGCTCACAAGTGCCCTCATTGCCCATCGAGGGGCACCTGGGGAGCATTCCACTCCCAGCCTTTCCCTGGCTTCTGCCCAGGCCTTGAACACATCCCAGAACAATTTTTTTCTTTCAAACAGTCAAGTTTTCCCCTAAAACCTCTGCTGGGGGTGGGGAGCAGGGGCCTGGGCTCCCTGTTTCCCCAGAGCTTGAGTGAGTGGTGCTGGTTTGGAGACTGATGTTGCCATCAGCTCCAGCAGGGTCTTGCAGCCCCCATGCCCATCCTGCCTGGTGCAGAGCCCCTGGTACCCTCTCCGTGCCCCGGGACTTTGCTTTTCTTTCTCTCCACCGTTTTCTTGGGTTTTCTTTTTTTTCTTTTTCCGTCTTTCCTCCTTTTCCGGCCAAGCCATCTGCTTGGTGGGTTTATTTCGGCCGGAGTGGGCCAGAAACATTCATGAGTCAGGCGTTTCCCACTTCTGCTTGTGTTACGCAGCGTAACGTGCCAGGCTCGGCTCACCCCATGCCCGGGGTCAGCGGGGCGGGAGCGCCTCATCCCTCCTCCGCTTCCTGACACCCAGCACCGTGACCGCTTCCCTGGGCAAACGCTGCCGGCGGGCTGGCTCGCCGTTCCCATTCCCAGAGCCCTTCCTTCTCCGGCTGGCCCCGGGATGAAATTTGTAACCTTACTTTTCTAGTAAACAAACTCTGCCGACGGCCCGCGCTGCTCTTGAGCAACCGACGGTCACACGCCAGAGCCGATGGCACAGGCGGCGTGCGGGAACAGGGCGAGGAAAACACGGCCCCCGGTCCAGCCCCTCGCTGCCCTTGGAAACACCCAGATGCTGGCCCTGGCCGAGGCTGGGCAGGAGGTCGGGCTGGCAGAGCGCTCCGAGCTGGCTGTAAACACCAGCTGGAAGGGTGACTTTGGAAATCCCTGGGCTGGTTGTTGCACAGATGTTTTGAAAGCCAGCCTGGCATTACGGGGCTGCTGCTGACTGGGCTGGCACCACAAACCTGTGGGTGCTGGGGGCAGTGCTGAAGGGGTGGGATGCTTGGCAGTCCCATCCCAGGGGGAATTGTCACTCAGCACAGAAAAGCCCCTTAGGAGTGGGAGGGCAGGAGAGAACAGTCTACTCCAGGATCTACCTGGTTCCTATTAGGGTCCAACCCACATTCCAGGGGTGTTTTCCATTGATTTCAGGTGGTTACTGGAGTTGGTCCTCGCTGAGAGAAAGCAGCATATCTGCGTGTGCTGCCCCTTTCTCTGGCTGGGGAGCTTCCCACAGCCCTCACCTCACCCCCAAAACTTGGTTCCCACCTTAGGGCCAAGAGCCCAGTCAGGGGGGATACTGAGATTGAGATAAGCATTTTGGAGATGTGATGCTGAGCATGTTTTGAGACAGGTTTGGAAGGCTCCAGACTTGGAGTCCCTGTGCTGAGGACCTGCTGTGTGTGGTGGGACCAAGGTTTTCATCCCACCACGGGAATGCTCAGTTCAGCTTTCCTGGAAAGCCTGGAAAGTCCCCACAGCAGCAGGGCTGCATCATCCCCACTTGGGAGAAAATTCCCTGGTTGGGTTTGGGTATTTCAGCCCCATTTACTGCCCAAAGTGTTAATGTGAGCTCATTCATGGGCTGCTCTCATGTCCTGACCAGCCAGAGGCACTGGGGTGGTTAGAGGGAATTCCCCCCTCTGCTGTCCTCCCAGAGACCCCTGACCATGCCTGAAAAAGCCATGGAAATGCATCCAGGAGGATGAGCTTTTTCATATATGTGCATAGATGGGGGTTGATATTAATTGCTGTAATTGCTGTGGTTTCTTGGGCTGTCTGAGGGCAGGGGGGGCACCTCACATGGATGTGGGTTAGAAGCACTGTTACATTTCCAATAGCCACAAGAGACCCTGGTGCCAACTGTGCCCCACTGTTGAGACCCCAAGGAGATGTTGTTTGGGGGGAAACACCAAAAGTTTAGGTGGGCAGTGGGAGAGATTGAGGATGTGCTGGCAGGATGGGCAGCAGGGGCAGAAAACTTTTCGCTGGACTAGCCCTTGTGGCACCAACACCACGGCATCCGTGCCCTGTGTGTCCTTGTGGGTACAGCAGCATTGGATCAGCCTGTAGGATCAGGGAGTGACTCCTGGAGGGGCCGGGCTGGGCTGGGGACAGGCACAGGGGCTCGGAGGAGCGCGGGGTGGCCGTGCCTCTCTTGGCTGTGCCCGGAGGAAATGGCTTTGGGCGAGCGCCGTTGCCATGTGCACGCTGAAAGGCGGCGGACAAAGGCTGCTCCTGGGAAGTTTGCTCGGTGAATCGGGTTGGGATTTTCTCTTTGCCCCATTCCCAGCCCCTTCTCCTGCTCAGCTGCCCATGGCCCTTTGGGCTGCAGCCAAGGCAGAGGCTCTCCAACACCCTTGCACACGTTTTGATGCTCAGCATCCCTATTTTGGGGCTCAGCACCCCCATCCCAGTGCTCAGCACTCCACCTGGAGGAAGGGACTGGGCAGCTTCCCTGTGCCATGCAGAGCATCTCAAACCCAAGGGCAGAGCAGGGGTGCTTTGGGTGCTGTCAGGGAAACAATGGATCAGGTTCATTAGCTGGCAGGAGGGTTATTAGCAGGATGGTGTTTTTAATGAGGCAGGTTTGCAGCAGGAGAAGTGGGGGGGAGCTGCCAGTGCTGTACCTCACTGAGAGAAGCAGTCCCTGGAACAAATTCCTACATTTCCTGTCTGCTCCATTTTCTCACCTGACATCAAAAGTGGATGGAAATGCGACGGCTCCAGCAGCAGCTGCATTTCTCATCACTCGCTGGAGAAACACAAAGCAGTGCCAAACTGAGCCCTTTCCACCCCCCCTTTCCCTATTTCTTTTAAAAACTCTTGTAACTCTTCTCCCTTCTCTAACCCAGCTCCTCTCCCGCAAAATCATCCTTCTTTTGGGGTAATTTATGCCATCTCTGCCTTTGAATGGTTCCTTTTCCAGGGAAATTCCCGGGGTTAGGAGATTTTCCCATCTCAGCAGGGTGCTGAGTGCTGCCCTGTTCTCTTGCAGGCGGGAGCTCAGCAAAGCAAACGACCTGGGAAGGAGGGCACCGGGTGCCAGCACTGGTGTACTGGCCTGGCCACGTCCCTGCCAAGCGGACGAGCCGTGCCCTGCTCAGGTGAGAGCCCGTCGGGGAGCGGGGCAGCCCTTCCACCCCCTTTGGAAGGACCCACCATCCCCAGGTCACCACCTGGATTTTGGCAGCAGCAGCTGCCTGCACTAGTTATTTCGTGCCTCGTGCCAGACTGTACTTTTGTCCTCTCCCAAGACTTAATGCTTCAGCAAAGGGGAGTTGAAAGGGCTTTTTGTGAGGCTGGTGGGTTGGCGTGAGCAGCCACCGGGTCCGTGTGCCTCCTGGCCGCGGTGGCCGAGGGCCTCCCGATAATTAAAAGATGACGATGTTCTCTCTCCCCACCAAGGAGCAGGCTCAGGCTTTGTGGTTTGTGAATGGCTTTATGTGGAGGAGGGTGCGGTTGTGGGAAAGGCTGGCCGGGGAGATGGCGCTGCCAATCCGTGCAGGATGTGGCTAGGCTGGGATCTGGAGGGAGTGGAGGGGAAGGGCTGCTGCCCCCGCGCCCCGGCTGCCCGGGGAGGGTGGCATGGAGGGGTCCTTATTGCAGCAGCGCTGCAGCTCTGCATGCAGCAGCTGCACCACTCCATGTGGGAATTGCACCTCTCCTTGCGTCCCTCTTTTTGCAGCAAATGGGGCAGTGTGGTACGATGCCCTGTTGCTTTTCATCTCAGAAGCACACGATGGTGGAGGTCAGGGTGGTGGGGCCAGGGAGTTACTGGGCATTGGGAAAGAATGTCCCAGCTGCTGGAAGCAGGTCCTGACTGGTGGGCCCTGGAGTGGTGTTGGGTGTTTCCAAGGTTCTCAAGATAAGCTGGAGCCACTCACTCCTTACATGGCCTGAGGGCAGCTCTGGGAGCTGGATTTTTGCAGGCAGGGGAAGGTTTGAGCCATAAGCTGAGTCACTGGTGTCTGGCAGAGGGAGTGGGGTGCATGTAGCACCCCATGCTTTCCCCTTCAAACCCTTCCCCTCCACGGGACATGGGGCAGAGCTGCCAACCCCTGCCCGCTGGGGCAGCACCTTCAGGGTCAGTGCCTGTCCCCATCCGCCTGTCCCACCAGCGTCCCTTGCGGCCCTGCCTCCAAGCCCAGGAGTCATGGTTATCTCCTCAAAGACCTTATCTCCTGCATTTCGCGGTTCTGGTCAGGCAGGTTGGACAGCTGCAAATCCAGGGGCTGTGCTGCACTGCTTGGAAAGTGACTCTAGCTCCCCAGGAGTCACAGCACACCCAGTGTCCCACTCAGCACAGCCTGGCATTGCCCAGATGTGTGGGATGATGCCCAGCTGTTCAGGGTGCTGGTCTGGCATCAGGAAGAGGCACTCCCTCTTTGGGAGGCAACACAGAGCCAGATTGGGGAATGGTCATGCTCAGGGAGGTGTCACCACTGTGGTCCCAGCCACGGCCTGAGCTCATGGACAGGGGATGTGGAGGGATATGGAGGGCAGGAGTTTCTTGGTCCTTGCAGTGTTTCAGGACAGGTGGCTTTTCTCTGACTTAGAGTCACCCTTGGGGACATCCCCTGAGGATGACCATGTGCAATAGGGAAGCTGAAATTCCCCCAGCTGATGGGGAAGACCAAGCAGCTGTGGAGGGAATGCAAGCTGTGTGCAGGTGTGGCTGGGAGCCCTCTGTCAACCAGCAGGATCTCTGCCTGGTGGGATCCCCAGGAAGAGCCAGGGCTGGGCAAGGGCAGGTGTTATCCATCCCCATGAACCTCCTCTGCCCCTGGGGTTATGGGAACACTGACAGCCTTTGCCACCTGGCCCGGGCAAAGAGCCTGCCAGGACTGGGCAGGACCTCTTGGCTTGGTGTCCTGCAGGGAGGGGAGTGAGGGTGAGCGTGCCCGGGGGCCGGGGAGCTGGAGCCAGCAGGGAAATGCTGATGCATCACCGCAGACCTGCACCTGCACGCTGGTTTCTGCAGAAAACTGCTGTGTTGGCTTTTCTTAATTATATTTAATTGTTGGAGCCACCCGCTGTGCTTCTGCCCTTCCCTGCCCCGGCCCAAAGTAGGGCATGGAAGAAGTAGGTCAGGAGGGTGGTGAAGAAGCAGATTGCACCATCCTGACTGTGCCAGCGGCGTGGGGCCGGGCAGGCTGGGCGAGCTGGCAGAGTGCAGGGATTGCTGGTTCAGCTGCCTGCAGCTGCCTGCACCCCATCATCGCCGGGCAGAGCAGCGCTCCCTGCCACACTGTGCCCAGGATGCTGAGCTCATCACCGTGGCAGCGCTCCCAGCACGTCCTGCCTGGCATGTTGGGATGTCCATCACCCCACACAGTTCTACTCTGTGGGCTGCAGGCAGTTTGCTGCTGGTCCCTGGGCACTGCCAGGCCCTTTTCCCTCGGTGTTCAGGCAACAGCAGGATGCTGCAATGACTTTATGTGTTAAACCCCTCTTGGCCAGGACAGGGCTTGGCAGTGTGGCTTTCTCTTTCCCTCAAGTGTGGCTTCCCCACCTTGGCTTCCAGGATGTGCTGCTGATGGGGCTGTTGCTTGGATGCCAACTTTGACCAAAATCTTGCTTTTTCATGCCTTTTGCCATGGGTTACATCTACCCATGACTGGGGAGATTTTCTGCCACCTCTGTCCTCAGTCATGTTGTCCTCCCATCCCTTGAGGTGATGATTTCCAGAGGTCCCATCTGCTGTGTCAGGGGCACTTGGTGCAACCGTGGAAGCAACTGCATGTGCAGTGCTGGGGACCTGATCCCGAGGGTGCTGAGCACCCATAGGACCGGGTATACCCTGACCAGGTGAGCTACCATTTTGGGGGACCTGGCCTGACCCCAGTGAGATGCTCCCCAGTGAATGCAGGATTTTTTTGGGTGCCTCCCAGCTCGCCTGGCCGCGGGGCCGTCTCCGTGAGCGTGCCGGCCGGGGCTGCCTCGCAGCAGTGTTTGTTCTTATTTGTTCTCTCCGTCTCTTAGCAGCTAAATTAAAACTTGTTGAATGGGAGAACTGGGGGCCATTAAGCCCAGGGCTCTTTTCTCTCCACTCACACAGCTGCCACCATGCTCTGGGCGGGAGGCAAGCGGTGACAGGATTGTGGTGGGGGCAGGACAGCGGTGGCAGGACCATGACAGGCTCCTGGTGCCCCCGAGTTGGGGACCTGGTGCTTCTTCCTCCTCCAAGAATTTCCTTGCCCCAACTGGCCCCCCTGAAGCTGCCAGCACAGGAGTTTTGTAGCCAGAGGGGTGTGGGTTGAGTCCCTGTCGGCCACAAAGGGCAGTGCTGTGATGTGTCACTCGGCCACGCTGATGTCCCACTGTCCCCTGGGCCATGGGACACCCTGGTTCGGGTGGTTCCTTTTGGAGGTGTGAGGTCACCCCATGACCATGTTTGTGAGGGGGAGGGGTGAGCCCAGTGGTGCAGGGTGTGCTCCACAGGATGAAGGGTATGAGGGTCAGTTATGGGGGCTGAGCGGGATGTCCCCATCCCAGAATGTCCCCATCCCAGAATGTCCCCATCCGACTGGAGTCGAGTCGCGTCCCCACTGGGCAATGCAGTCCGAGGAGTGGGAGCCTGTGCCCAGGCTGTGAAGGGCTGGCAGCAGGGCCAGGTGATCCCTGTCCCACCCCGGCAATGCCTGTGCTCGAACCGCAGGGGTGTGCCGGAGGGTGCGGAATTGCCACAGCCGAGCCCTGCGGGGGAAGCAGTGACTGTCCCTCTCCGCATCCCCAGAGCCACAGCGACTGTGGGTCACCTTTCCCGTGTCCCTCCACAAGGGGAAGGACCCACGCCGAGCCCCGAGTGGTCTGTCGTGCCGGAGGTCCCTGCGGGCGCGGGGGGCTCTCGGTGGAAGCGCGGCCGGGGCTGGGTGGGACCCGCGGGGCAGCTTCGCTCCCGTGTCCCGTCCTGGCGGCACGTGCTGCTCCGTGCGAGAGCCAAGACCGCGTTTTCCTGGGGCCACGGGATGTGCTGTCATTGGCACAGAAACGCCCTGTGCTTGCACTTTCTCCGGAGAGTGACCCGCTGCCTTCCCCGCGTGTGCGGGGGCTCAGGAGGGGATGCCCCGCGCCCCCCGTGCCCCTGCCCCGCGGGTGCGGGGTTTGCCGGGCAGGCACATCCTGGCTGAGCCGGCAGCTCCTGGCGAGCAGCTGGGGGTGGGAGGTGATGAAGCCAGGGCTGCTGGCAGCGAGTGTAACCTTTGCAGTTGTTGGGGTGGGTGCTGGGAAGCAGCTGTCCCCCACCCCGAAAAGCACTTTTGAAGTTCTGCAGGGTTGGGGGACCCTCCAGGGGTCCTTGCTCCTTGCACTGATGACAGTCACCTCTTTCCCCAGCACCCTGGACATCTTCCCCACGCTGGTGGCCCTGGCTGGGGCAGCACTTCCCCCAAACAGGCGCTTTGATGGCTTGGATGTGTCCCCAGTTCTCTTTGGGTGGTCGGATGAAGGGCACAAGGTAAGGCAGAGCTACCCCCCCAGTGACACCCCACTCCTGACAGCAGGTCCCTGAGCTAAAACAGGTGAGTGGAGCGTGGAAAAAGGCTCAGAGCTGGTGATGTGTGGACCCATGGGATCCCCTGGCCCAGAGGAGGAGGAGGGCAGCTGGAGATGGCTGGGTGCTGTACCAGGCTGGGCTTGGGATATCAGGGTAAATGGACTTGGAGTTAATGAAGGCTGCTTTGTGCCTCATTCACAAATCTGGGATTATAGGTAGAAATGCCTGTACATGCAGCTTGGCACCCTCCTGTGTGCCAAAGGGCTGTGCCCCAGTCCCAGGGATGCCATCCTGGGGATGCTCAGGATTGTGGCAGATGGTGCTCAGCACAGTGTGTCTCCTTCCCAATCACAAGAAGTACATCAGTGTGGGGAGAGAAGATCTCAGGGGCTCAATCCTAGTTGTATCCCTTTATTTATCATGCCAGATCAAGTTGTAATGAAACCCTCCTTCTCCCAGCTCCTTGGCTGGGGAATGTGCCCGTTGTTATGATGTTCCATCAGGGCATCCCACCCCACATCCCACAGCTCTGTCCATACAATCAGCTGCTGGTAGCTCCTTTAAGCCCAAAAAACACAGTTTGCAGGACAAGCAGGATGGTCACACACTCATCTCAGAGTTGCGTGGGATTTTTGCAGAACCAAAAGATAAAGAAAGGGGGGGAAAGTGGCTTTAATAGCAGTCCCATGGATAAATCCTGGGCTTGGTTTTAAAGTCCACCCTCCTGTGAGCACTGTGAGCCAGCTCCCAGCGGGATCTTGGATTTGCTTTCTGTGTCCATCAGGGGTTTGGTATTTGCTTTGTATTTATGGAACCCTCTGCTGAACTGGGAGATGAAGCAGGGAAGTGGATGGGATGTGGCCAACGTGCTCTGCTGTGTTCCTTGGGATTAACCCTCCTCTGCATGTGCAGTGCTGGGAGAAGGGGACTGGTGGTTTGCTGGGAGTGATGGTTTGCTGGCAGCAATGGTTTGCTGGGAGTGGTGGTTTACTGGGAACAGTGGTTTCCTGGCAGCAATGGTTTGCTGTGAGTGATGGTTTGTTGGGAATGATGGTTTGCTGGGTGTCAGGGCTGAGTGGGAGAGGGATGCACACCTGCAACAGCCCAGAGCACCAAGTTCAGGCAATGGGTTTTGTGGGGAGAAAAGGCTTTTTTCCCTCCTTTTCTAGTTTTTTATTTATTAAAATAACAAAGTCACAGACAGGCGTTCCAGACCTGGGAATGTTTCATGAAAGGGCTCAATTGAAAGAAGCTACTTAATTATGCAGTAAATTATAATAGATTTTCTTAGCATAGGTTTTTAAGAGATTTAGGAACATAGTTGTTGGTAGGAAGGGAGGTTTGAGTGCTCTTACACAGGGCTGGCAGCATCCCAATTGTGCTGCAAAAGGTGTAGGCAAAGCTTTAAAGCCGGAGGCAGATGAATTGTTTCAGTTCCCATTTTTGGCTTCATGGGGCCTTGAATATTTGCTGATTCCTGCTTTAGAGCTGTTTTATTCTGACCAAGGAGTGTCAGCAGAAGGGGACTGCTGCAGTTTCCTCCTTGCAGCAGCTCAGACTGCACCACCTCTTCCACTTTACACCCTTCTATTTTTTCCCCTAAAACATAAATAATAAACCAAATTCCAAAATATGAATTTTATTTTTTACTTTCCCTTGCAATGGAAGGCAATAAAGGAAACTGAGAGCATTTGGAAATCATGCCCTACCCTGAATCCTGGCATTTCTTGGATGAGGTACCCACTGGGCCCTGAAAACAGTGGCCACATGAAGATCAGGCAGCACAGGAGGGACATCTCTGGGTGCCCAGGGTGCCTGGAATGCTCCGTGCTGGGCAGTGTGGGATGGGTATCCCTGGGTGCTCTGTGCTGGGCACCTGCTGAGGCATTGCCACGCTCATCAGCTGTGAGTGCTGTTACTAAACTTGGCACCACAGCTGCCTACAACTCCAGCAGATGTTTTTAATTTTTAGCACAGTGGAAATTTCTTGAATCACTTTTAAACTCGAATCCCAGGGAGGAAACCTCAAGTGACTCATCCCTCAGTGAAGCCATTGGCTCCGTGGCAGATACGATCTGGGAAGAGGAGCCGCTGAACCCTCCAGCTCACTTGTCTCCTCGCTCCCGTGTGCCAAAGCAGCTGTCCTGTGTGGATCAAGTGTCCTAAATACCGAAAGGGAGAGATTCGACCCACCCTTCCCTCCTTCCCTTCCTTCTCCCCGTTCCCTGTGCTGTTGTCAGGGAAGGGAGCCCTTGCACAGCAGGGTGAGTCAGCGGCGGAGACGGACGGGACAATGTTCCAGCACCTCACCTTCCCGTGTGGCCCCTGCCTCGCATGAGCTCACCCCCAGCTCGGGGCTGGCTCCTGGCTCCAGGCAGGGCTTCAGCTCCCTTGCTTGTCCCCACTGCTGGCTGAGCTGGGAGCACCCAGGGAGATGGTGGGTGGCACAGAGCACCCGAGATCATCCTGGCTCCCAATATGCAGGCATTCCGTGGTAGGACACAGGGAATGGTTTTAAACAAAAAGAGAGATTTAGATTAGGTGTTAGGAAGGTCTTGATTGTCAGAGTGATGAGACCCTGGCTCAGGTTGCCCAGAGAAGCTGTGGCTCCCCCATCTGTGGAAGTGTCCAAGGCCGGGTTGGTCAGGTCTTGGAGCAACCTGAGCTGGTGGAAGGTGTCCCTGCCCAAGGCAGGAGGTTGGAACTGGATGGTCTTTTAGGTCCCAAACTATGATTCTGTGATACTCTGTCTTGCTCTGCTGAAAGCCTCTGCACCTTTGTGATCACTTTCTTGACATAGAATTGGTCTGAGGAGGGAAATTCAAAGGATCCCGCAGGACTAGGATGGCACAGGGGAGATGTTGGTGTTTCCTGGTGCCCTTCTGCCATCATCCCACCCTTCAGCAATCAAAACTCTGTTGGTTTTTCAGTGCAGGGGCTGAATGGTGTCTGTACATTGGTGGGACATGGTTCATGTGGGGAGGGAGCAGGTCTCCTGGAGCAGGTTTTTCCTGCATTGGGCTGACAGGCACTTTTCTGTCCCTCCTTCAGGTTCTGCTCCACCCCAACAGTGGGGCAGCTAGGAAGGTTGGTGAGATCGAGACATTGCGGCTGGCTCAGTACAAGGCATTTTACACCACAGGTAGTGTGTCCTTACTTGACATTGTAAAGTCTGGGAAAATGCTTCTGGAATTCTTGGATCTCTGCAGATACAGATGAAAACCAACTCAGCCTAATTCAAGGAAGAGCCAGAGCCCAGGAGCAGTAAGGATGTGCCCACAAGTGTCTGCAGGATGGCTCTGCAGCCCCGGGTTGTTAGCTCAGAAACACTCAGACTAAGAGCTGGGACAGGGTGGGCCTGGGCTGCCACAGGCGGGTGAGGAATGCAGGGGTTGATCCCTGGGCAGCCCATAACTCCAGGTTTTTTCCCTCATTTCCTCCTAGGAGGGGCGATGGCTTGTGATGGGAGCATTGGGCCAGCTGAGCATCACCAACCACCCCTCATTTTCAACCTGGATCGTGATATCCAGGAGCAGGAGCCTTTGGATGTGGCATCCAGAGAGTACCAGGCAGTGCTGCCTGTCATCAGCAGGGCTTATGCCCAAGCTCTGGAGGACATTGCAGCAGACAATGTCTCGGTTGCAGACTATTCCAAGGATCCAGCTGTGACTCCCTGCTGCAATGCCCAGCACGTGGCCTGCCGCTGCCACGCGGCTCACGCAGCCACGCTGCACCTTCACACGGACAGAAGAGCAACACGGCTTTGTCTTTAAGCAAATAATTGCTCAGGCTGCTCCTTTCCCAGGTCTGGTATCTGTAAATGGGATGTGCTGGCTCCAGGCTGGAGGATGGCCATGCAGAGGGATGGAGGCTGAGGTCACCTTTGTTCCATGTAAGAAGCAGGGAGCTGAGTTAGCTGTGGCTCTGGAGGAGCACCCAGAGGGTCCCCTTTGCTGCAGAGCAGGGCACTGCAGGACCTGGTGCCTTTTTGTAGGGCTCTTTAGCTGGGAAAGAAACATGTTTTGGATTAAAGCTACCTTCTGTGAGAGCTGGCTTTGGGAGAGAGCTCCTCTGGGAAATTTTCTTGGCTTTCCATCTAAACTGGACCGTACAGGAGTGGCTGGTGGGAGCACAAGGCAGGGGAGGATGGGGCCTCTGAGAAGACATCCATTCTGGTGCTAAGAACCTGAAAGTCTGTGGCTGCAGAGAGAAATCCCCAGCTGGCACAAGGTGAGTGCTCTGGGAAATGGAGCACCTGCCCCACCAGCTGTCTGTGGAGGGAAGGGGCTCCTGGGCTGTCCCTGACAGCTCTCTCTGAGTGGGCAGGATGCTCAGCTTGTCCTGCACAGCAGAGCTCAGGGACTGTGCTGTGACACACACCAGTGCCCCAGTGTCTGGGAAAGGCTCTTTCGGGGAAGGTGTGGGGTGAGAGGTGATGCCAGGGGCACAGGTGGGGTGAAACAGCTCTTATGGGGCCATTTCTGGGCAGGTGTAAAGGCCTGGGGAGCTGCAAAGGCAGAAATGAAGGTGCAACTGAAACTTAAGAAACCACTGGGATTTCTCAGCAGCTGAGTGAGGGTTTTCTGAAACCCTTTTGGATTCTGATTTATGTACCCAGATCTTTCTTTGGCCAAGCCTAAGTGAATTTGTGTGGACTTGGCCAGGTGGGTCAGGTCATGTGAGAGCAGCTGGCCTCACCCCAGCTCCCAAACCTACTCTCCCACTCCCAAAACTTAATCCAGACTGACATCTTTAGGGCCCCACAAAGAACAGCAGAAGCTGCCAGGGACAGGCTGTGACTTTATTCTGTCTTTAAACATAGCAAATGGCATCTTCTCTAATATCACTGCAAAAATACTTTGCCTGGGTTAAAATAGTATGTATATACTGTACAAAGACATAAGTTTAATATCTCTTCCTATAAGTACATTTATACACATAAAACAGCATAAATTAGAAAAGGGACAAATGGGTATATAAAATTCTGGTTACATACAAATCTGATTAAATTAGCATTTACACTGTGGTTCTAATATAGAGTTTGTTAAATAGAGCAATGTGCATACAGTACATTGACACCCCACCCAGACACAAATTAAAACAGAGGCTAACAGGGCCAGGTACTCACACAAACCATAGGAAAGAGTGTGGCCCACCTTAGATTTATTTTTTTTTTCTCATCTTGGGAACTCTCAGATGTGTTCTTCGGAATTGCTGGCTTCCCCAGAGCACTCCCAGCAGTTGTCCTGCGTGGATGTTTGCTCCTCCTCACGACCTCTTCGCTTTGCCCGGCTGACCTCCACGGCACAAGATTATCTACCAAAATCAAAACAGAGCAGCCTTACTTTTCCCAGCAACAGGGTGTGTTTCCAGTTGGGTTTACGCACATGGGAGGAGAAGGGGGAGGGAGGTCCTGCAGTGTTTTACTTTCCACTCAGAGGCAGATTTGTGAGCGGTTTATTTATTTGCTCTCCCCCTCCCCAAATTTACAGTCTTGGGAACCATCTGGCTTGGTGATAAGTGTGTCCTGCCTCTGGCTGGCATTGGGCTGAGCACAGCCACATTTGTAGGAGTCCAGTTACTGGGGGTGAAGTCCATTTGCCTCTCTGAGTCCTCCCAAAAAGCTCAGCTCTGGCATGGCAGGAGGGGACACGTGTGTGCTCTGCATCGCTGCTTCTCTCTGGGGCCTCTGGATGGATCCCAGAGTTAAACACCAACATGTTAGACAGGATTAGCAGAGGAGAAGCCCAGCCTAAGTACCAGCAAAGCCTCTGAGTGAAAGAATAAAGCAGGAGCAGAGAAGAACAGGCAGCAGCGAGGACCCTGACCCAGTTCCCATCAGCTACTCATGCCATGGAGACCCTGGGTAAGATGTACCCCTTCCTCTGGATGAGGCTTGGGCAGTGCTGTGGGGCTGCAGCAGCACCTGAGGAAGCTGCTTGTGGGCAGCAAATATGAGCCCAGGCACAGATCTCCCCTTTCCAGCTCCAGCCTTGCCAGACATGACCAGTGAGGGATGTGAACCTGGAGCTCCAGCTGTAGGAAGGTCTCTCCCAGCTCCTCCTCCCAGGATCTGTCTCTCCTTGAGTTTCATGACCATCACTTGCTGGTTTTGAGGCATTGACACAGGATTGCGTGATTCCCAAAGGACCTCAGATAATGTACTGATAAGCTGGGCTTAATCCTGCAAGCCCCAGCTGCTCAAAATGCCAGTCTCAGCTACCAGGCCAGAGCAGGAGGCCATTCAGGCTCTGCCAAGCTCACTCATCCCTCATGAAACATAATTACAAGTATAGCTTCATTGGAAAATCTATGGCCTTTCCCCTGCTAACAGCCAGCTGTTAAAAAAAAATCACTTAAAATAATTAGTGCCCATATCCATGCAATAGAACGAGTGAAACACCATCCAGCAAACAGTGAGGACACACTTGGGCAAATGCTGGTTCCAAAAGCCAAAGATGTATCTGCCACATGGTTTCTTGTTTTAAGATGCGTGGTTTGGAGCAGCAGAGGCGTGTGTGGACCTCATGCTGGGGCACTGATTTCTCCCCCTTGCAAACTCCCCCCTGATTTCCTCCCTCCTACAGGCAGCAGCATCCCTTGGCTGCACAGCAAACTGCCCAAACCATTTTGGAGGAGCCAAAAATCAATGTGAAAGAGATGGTTTTTAAGAGTGATGGAGTGTCAGTGAGGGAAAGCTGTCTTTGAAAGGCTGACCACTCTGTGTAATCTCACCTGACTTAATGAAATGGCTCTTCTGAGAGAGCCTTCCCATCACTTCTGATCCCTGCAGCCTGGAAAAGCACCAAGCAACCTGCTGGGAGAAACCACTTGCCCTACTGATTCCCAGATTTAAGAAGATCCTCTGGTTGCACTCCTCAGGTTGCACACAGGCCATGCTGCTTGGAGAATCCTGTAGGATTTCATCTGCCAAACCTCACAGCACTGCCCCAAACTGTTCTGCCCATGCCCTGCTGGGGACAGGAGCCAGTAGGGTGGGTCCCAAAAGTGGGGCTGGCCAAGTGATGCCCTGCTTGGCCCAACACTCACCAATACCTCCCAACACCATTGGACACCTCACTCACTGATACACCCACAGAACAGGGGCAGCTGCTCGGGCAGGTGACCAGAAAACAGCTGTAATTGCCACAACCATTTGCAGCCAGAGCTGTGTTTGCTCTTCCCACCCTGTGAAACCTTCAGACCCGGCAGGGTGAGGGCTCTGCAGCCTCCTCCCCACACATCACCTGCTCCTCACCCACAGCTTCAGCCCACTGTCCACCTCAGCAACACCTGAGTCCTGCCTGCCTCAGGCCAATAGTGACTTGGGAGTGCTCAATCCACCCCATCAATGCAGGAGATGTCATTGAACTGGTTTAACCTCTTGCCACGGGATCCTTCTGCAGTCCTGGCACAATCGGCAGCAACATCCACGTTCCTTTCTGTGAGGCTGCTTTTTACGAGTCCTCCTTGGGCTTCTTATCTCTTCTCTGATCTGTCCCTCCTTCCATTTAATGAAGAGGCAGTTTTTGACAGACTTTATGCCAGGGTGAAGCTGTTTTTCCTCGCTCTTTAACAGCTGAGCCTCTGAAGTCTCACTTGAGGTCAAGAGAAGACAAGATGTTTCAAAGTGGAGAGGAACTGTGGGGTTTGAGCACTGCTGTTTCTCCAGAACCATGTCTCAGTTCAAAGCCATACCGTGGGCTGCGGGTGAATATTCCATTTTGTCACAAGTTTTGAGGTTTTTAAATGTCTTTTTTGTTGGACACTGGAAAACAAACAGAACCCTTCCCATGTTTCCGCAAAGCAGAATGCTGTCAAAACATTTTTGTTGGATAAGGTCAGGTTTTCTGTCCCTCCTTCTCCACACAGGAGTGACCGATGCCTGAAACCCCCCTTGGACACGTCATTGAGACTGAATATCTCAGCGCTGAGAAAAACAGCCAAGTGCAGTGAAATTCAGAGCATCAAAACATCCTGCCCAGCTCTTTGTGTGCACTCACACTGCGAGGGGCAAACCCAAGAGCCCAGTGCAGGGACTTTATCTGGAAGCTCCATTTGCTAAGCCATCGTATCAGGGAGTGTTTCCAGCAAGCGCCTTCCCTCCCACCCCACCTCCTCCCTAACATTACACATGTCACTTGCTCTGTCAGGTTAATGACAGGATTTGGGGAGATCAAAGGTCATTTAATAAAGCACCTGCTGTGGTACAGCAGGGGTTTGGGGCTGCTTTTGTACAGCACAGTCCCAGCAGGGAGGCTCATCCAGGAGCAGCGTGATTCCTGCTTGCTGGCATTTGCTTGTCCCCAAACCACAAGTTCAAGAGCAGGTTCGGCAGAAGGAAACAAAGGATTTCTCTCTGGCCCTGCTGCTCCTTCCAGCGTCTCCCAGAGGGAGACATTTTGAATTTCCTTCTTGGGTGACAGTGTGGGACAACCAGGAAACTCCTGCTCCCAGCAGTTTGCAGCAGGTTATGTCATAGGTAAAGAAAGAGAAATAGGCTGAGGGTTATGTGAATTGAGCTGGATTTAGGAGCTGTTGGTTCTAAGGGAGTCATGAACCAGTCACCTTTTATCTAAGTAACACTTTGCATCAGTTAATAGGAAGGTGTTCACAGAGGTCAGCTCAGCACATGGAACAAATCCTGGGATAAAGTTTTTACTTCCTCCTTTTCAGGCAAAACTCCAACAGCAGGATATTTGAAAACAGAGTAAGGGATTCCAAAGCCTGCCAAGGCTGCAACCTGAAATCCATTACAATCTTCTGCTGTATTAATGCATTACTGTTATGAAGACACCACTGATTACAACCAGATCATAGCACAGACCAACATCTTTCTAGTTAGGGGTTAGATACTTAAGACAATAAATGAGTGTGGAATAGGAAAAGGAGCCAGAAAGACACTGCCAGGCTTAAGTTAGATTTAAAAATCCAGTATCTCCTTTCAATAGTAATTGAGAAAATGCCACATAAAAATCATAAAATGGTTTAAAACTCTTATTCCTTTCATCTTTGTACTTGGAAAAGGAGTTTCCTTCTCAGCTAGCTTGGAAATGAGAAGACTGGTGAGGTTCAGGTATGTTACAGTTGCATTCCATAAACTAATACAACTGACTGTAAATGCAACAGGGAATATTAAGGTTTTATTTCTAAATACCATTATTGATCCAGTTAAAACTAGTCCTGGTCATACTAGAAATCTGCTCAAGGCACAAAGGTTAGATCTGGATCTGGACATCATTCTGCACTTCAGCAAGTTTGTTAATATCCATCTCTAATTAGAAGGTTTGATCATCTTTGCCCCATCCCCAGCTGCCCTTTAGTGGGGGTGTCACTTTCCTGGCACTGTCCCTATAACTTATTTAGTTATTTTAAGCTTCACAGTGAGCTGGGACAAGGAGGGGACAGTGGACTCTCTTCTGCAAGAGGTTACTACTTCCTTCTTAGCAAGAGGGCTGGACTGCAGTTTTAGGGGTCCCGAATGCTCACAGGAGGAAACTCATTCTCATCATCCAGACAGACTGGTCCAGTGGCAAACTCGTGCTCTGGGATCACCTCCCCTCGCAGGGCTCCGCCGTCCTCCGAGTAACCTGCCCGAGGAAAACCACACCATGTCAGGGATGAATGGGTGGAAGCAGGCTGGGAACAAACAGCAGACACTGGGTTAACCACCTCTTTAGCACAGGGCTCTGGGGGACTAGGGAGGAGGAAGGTATCTCCACTGATGCTATGGATTAGGGATGGACTAATGGCCACTTTCCTCCTGCCATGAACATGAACACCAATTTCAGAGTAAGATCTACAGCTGTGTGAGGGACTTAGACTTGGGAATATAAGATAGTCACCCAGGCGTTTCCTGCAGCCGTTTAGTGCTGGCTTTGTGGGTAAGGTGTAACAGATTTGGAGAATCTGTAGCGATCTCACCGCAAAAATAGTGAGACCTGACTTCTACACCCACAGCTTCAGCTCCTGGAAACCATCTGGCAACAGCTGCTGTCTGACAAACTGGAGCTCAGATGTGGTTCCTGCTCTGCCCTGGGCCCATCTGTGGCACAGCAGTGCAGGCACAGGGTGCCAGGAGGCAGAGCAGAAAACACCTGGCCTGCTTCTGTCACAGGGGATGGACCAGGGGAGCTGCAAAGTCCTGCTGCCCAAGTGTGCACTGCACAAGTGGTGATTCTGGTCGAACACTTGGAATTTGGGACACTTGCCACTTTGCTTCAGGTGGCTTTGTGGCTTCTGCCCAAGGAAGGCAGATGTGCTTACCTGGCATGGTCGAAGTTGAAGGCACTGTACTTTGTCTGGCTACAGTTGCTGCATAAGATTGAGGTACTGGAGGCTGAAGGTCATTTTCTTTGTTCTCCTCCATCCTTCCTGAACCAAGCAGACTAATTGTACAGGAGCAAGAGAGGGAAGAAGAGTTAGTTCTGATGCCAACTGTTCCTCCCCAGGTCCAGATAAGACAAGCCCATGCAGCCACATCTTGAAGCACATCACCCATCCGCACCACCGCATATCCATGCCCTGCCTGCAGCCCCAGCAGTTGCAGAAAGGGGAGCATTGTGCTCCACAAGGAAAGCAGGGGGGAAGCAGGAGATAGGGAAAGCACCACTTCGGCTGGAGGACAATGCTGGCATGGGAACAGAAGGGAACAGACTGACCACAAAAGCTTTAGGTTACAAAGGCAAACAGTGTTTCTAATCGCAGAGGGGGCTCCAACGGGCTTCCAACAAGAGAGGACTAGATGGGAAAAGCAGCCCTGGCTAGTTTAGGATGGAGTTTAAGCAGAGATATCATATGATGTAATGTAACTCATGACCCAAGGGCCCTTTGGAGTCCTCTGATGCTCAGAGGAGCCCACATGACAAAGCTGGGGGCAGGCGGCCGGCCGGCGCGCGCTGGACAGCGCAGCTTTGAAGTGCTTTTGTTTTGTGGCTTTTCTAAAAGCTGCTGGCATTTTCCTGGCTGCCAGCCACCCCCTGGCTCAGAGCACATGTTGCATCACACCCCACCCCAAAGGCTTCACATCTGGAGCCAAGTGGCCCAGATGTGTGCGGGGGGGTTACGTGCTTAATGGCATTTGCATACGAACTGAACAGCGACAGGGAAGATTCTGCTTTCACAGAATCACTGAGGCTGGAAAAGGCCTCCAAGATCATTGAGTCCAACCTTTGACTGATCTCCACCTTGTCAACTAAACCAGAACACTGAGTGCCATGTCCAGCCTTTCCCTGGACTCCTCCAAGAACAGTGACTCCACCACCTCCCTGGGCAACCCCTTCCAATGCCTGTCCAACCTTTCGATGAAGAAACTCCTTATGTTCTGGCACTAGAGAAGTTCCCAGTGTCACTCCAGATCATCCTCCCCCCAAAGTCAGCCTTCCAGCACCCACTCACACCTGCAGAAGATGCTCTGCTCTCCTGCCACCATGATGGTCAGTGCTCTGTGCTGGAGGAATCCCCTAAGGAACAGCCTGCCCACCTCTGCTGTCTAGGCTGAGATATCCCACATCTGCCATGGGATTTGAGATGTCCCACAGCTGGCATTGAATCTGAGATGTCACTGGTTTCTCCTGCAAGAAGCCCCATGTCCCTACCTGCTGATGTGGTTCCCACCCACGTCTGTTACATCCGGCAGCTCAAATCACAAAGTCAGTTCCAATGTTCCTTCTCCTACAGCTCCATTCTGTGCTGTCAGGTGAGATTTCTCTTCATCTTTTAAAAGATCAGCCTCTGCATGAGGTGTGACTGGAGGTATAATTAGTTACCTGTGATTCTTAATTAAGACACACTCCCCTCCATCTTGTGGGTCCAAGTTATAGATATAGAGATGTCCATCTGATGTAGTCACCAACAGCCGAGGCAGCTTCTGAATCCTGGTGAGAAGAGCATTGTGATCCCCAAAAAAGCTCACACACAGACAGAGCAGCAGGTACAGGGATGAGAAGAGGGGCCAAGGTGGTGGTGTTGGGCAGAGATGGCTGTGGCTGCTGCCAGGCTGGCCTGGCACAGGGGTGCAGTGTCAGTACGTACGTGGAGAGGGCACAGATGTTCCTTTGTCCGGAGATGTTCAGGCGGACGGTGGCAAAGGCTCTGTCCTGGCTCATCATGCCCGACACCTGAGCAGGGAGGTAGTTGGTGGCAGCCTGGAACATCTTCCCCATGTACCCACTCCAGGTTGGAGGCTCCTCTGGACGGCTGAGGGGGACACAAGGCAGCATCAGTGAGGTCACCACTGTCAGCTTGACAAAGCATCAGGAACAGAGCAAATGATCCTGATCTCACACAGGTGAAGGGTTTATTTGGGGCACCTGCACATTGTGCACCAGCCTGGCTGGATACACAGGAAGGAGGCAGGGGACAGGGGCAGCCAGTAAACCTGGAGGAGGCCTGGAGAGCCTGACAGCAGGGATGCAGCGTGTGACTTTTCAAGGAATGAGTCCCTCAGGACACAAAGCCAAGGAGTTTGCAGCTGGTACTGCTCATGGAGAGTACATGGTGAGGACATGGAGGCCAGCTGTGTAAAGGCAGACCTTTGAAGCAGAGCCAGCCCTAAGGCAGGCAGGTTAAGCCAGGCTAATCCCCTCACCTGTCTGTGAGATGCTCCAGTTTAAAAATGTGCACAGTCTCCGTGTTGCTGGAAGCACAGAGGAACTGGGAATCCATGCTGAACACCAGGGAGCTGATGTTCACATACCTAGAGCCAAGCAAGGACATGAGTGGTCACTCCATGGCACACTGCTCAAGGAAACTGCTGGGTTTGGCTGACAGAGAAAAGGATGGGGAGGAAGGAGACCCATCCACCCTGCCCAGCTGCTGCTGAGCCTGTGGGCTCAGTGACCAGCAGCTCCCTAATCCCTTTGCTCAGCAAAACTGGGGGTAGCCTTGAGCTAGTGAAAAACAGCCAGAGAGGTGGAAATGTCCTTGCTCCCAGAGCTGCCTGTGGAGGGAACATCTGTGCTGGCCTTATTAAACCTTCTGGTACTGCAAAGGCCAGGGAGGACATCCAAAAGGCTGGATAGTGGGATACATATAGTATCTCCTGCACAGGTTCAGTGGGGACAGGGTGCCTGATGGTTTTGGGGACTTCATTATTTCAAGTGAGAAACAAAAAGGACAGAGTAAATGGAGTGACTCCACCCCTATTCTGTGCCACAGCCCTGCTCTGTGACACACTGAAGGGAATCACTGAGCTGGCCCGAGGCTGCCTGGCACAGTGACATTTTGAGCTGATACGTTTGCCCTTGTTTTCCTTCTGCAAAAGATGCCAAAGGCACCAGGATCTGACGTTGCCCTGTCCCTCTGTTTACGTTTCGGCTCCGGGAGCCCTCTGTGTACTCGTCACCCCCAGAAGAATGAACTGACCTTTTCATCCCCCGACGGAATTCATAGAGCTTTTGCCCCCCAGGAATGGAAAATACACGAATGACTGTGCCCTGCAAAAAATGCACATGGAAATATCACACAGGAGCAGGCCAAGGAGCGCGAGCCCTTTCCCTGACACACCCAGGAAACTCAGGATGTGCAAAGGCCTCTCCTGTTTGCCAGCTGGGCTCAATCTGATCACCATACACTGGCAGTGTATCCTTCAGTGGCCCTTCTCTGTTGGATGTGTTTAAGCTCAGAGGTCCTGATGCACCAGCACAGGCTGGGACCCCCTGCCAGCTCTGGGCAGAGGGAGGGTGCTTGCAGCCACACTCACTTTTTCAGAAGCACTTGCCAACTTGGAGCCGGTGGAGTTGAAGGCGAGCGCGGCCAGAGGCCCATCGTGGGCAGGGATGGTGCAGGCTGTTTTCTGTAGGGCAGAAGGGAATGTGAGTGCAAAGGGCCACGTTGCTCCTTGGACTGTGTGAGGGCAGGGCGTGGTGTTCCCTGCCTCACACCCTATCCAGGCCTGCTGATATGGATTTGTGGGACCATGTTGTGCTGATGGGATCCCTTCAACATCCTCAGCAGTTTATCTCTGCCCTGCCTTGAGCTCACTCCCCACCTACTGTGGCTACTGTGATTAGACAGCTCACCTCAGGGGCAGAGAGCTCAGCTCCCCACCTCTCCAGGTTTTGGTATCACAAGTGTGCCCTCTCTGAATCCTGGCACATCTTTGTGAGGATCAGACCTGGCTCAGAGGTGGTCTCCCTGCAACTTGCTGTGCTGCACAGCAAATCCTGCAGCTGTGACACTGCCCTGATGCCTGAGGGAGCCCCAGCCCTCTCTGCACCTCTTGCAGCAGCAGTGTGTTTCCCCCCTGTGCTCTGCTCCTGCCTTGCTGCAGATCCTCAGCTCCTGCTGCATGTAGGGAGCCACAGCCTTATGTAATCCAAAGCCCTGGCATAAACAGCAGACAATCCTGACCCTGCATCCAGCCAGGGACAAATTTCCTGAGGGGACTTTGGACACTTTGCCCTCTCAGTGACTTTGGGTCCGGCATCCCTTCCAGCCCGTGGCGTGGCAAAGCAGCTGCTCCAGGTTCTGTGCTGTGCCTGGAGCAGCTCCAACCCTTCCTGAGCCACGCTGGTCACATCACTCCCATGGGATACACTGCTGACGCTCCTACAGGAACCCCAGTGCCAGCCTGGCAGCGGCCCTCGGGCTGCAGGGCAGTGGGTCACGTTTCCCTGAATGTCCCTACTGGGAGATATCCTGATCTCAGAGTCTGTCAACTTGGAGCAGGGAGGATGGGGAACGTGCCTCCCAGGCAATTCCCTCGCAGCCTAGCTCGGTGGAGTGTTATTTATTCATCCTTCCCAAGGGCCCCGTTGGCTTTGCTGTGGCTCTGTTTGTTTTCAGTCGGTATCCAAAGGCTGAGCTTCGCACTTACCAAAGTATTTCCGTCGTAAAGCGCGATCTCTCCGCTGGTCGCGCTGCCGGGATAAGCCAAGTAGGAGTTGGCGTGGTTGATTGAGAGAGCACACAGACCTGGCAGGGAGAGAGGGACACGGCTCAGGCTGTGTGCTGGGGAAGGATGGAACGCAGATCCACAGCCATGGGCTCGGCAGGGGGCTCAGGCTCTGTCTCAGTTTGGGACTGTCCGGCACCGGGCACAGGCTATGGAGTGCTGGCTATGGCTCGGCCGTGGGGACACCTGCTGGTATGGGACAGTATGGCTGCCACCCTCCTCCCAAACACTGTGCACAGGGAGCATAGCTCCTGCTTTTGGGCTTCAGCCACTTCATCATCTCCTTGGAGAAGGCAGGGAGAAGTGCATGAAACAGCAAGGGACATGCCGGTGTGAGGGCTGACAGAGCCCCTGTCCAGGCACATCTGGGCACCTCCAGATGTACACAGGGTGTAAGGCTGGGTTGGAGGCTCAGAGGAGCAGCACAGGGTGGATGCAGCCCTGACATGCAGCCTGGCATGTGAAAGCTGGCAGGGCAAGGCAGTGCCATTTCCTTCTCTTCTGAATGGAAAAGGGAAGCAGAGAAAGACAAAGGAAATGTCCCAGCTGTGCAGGGAGTTTCCGGCTCACATGGAACTTGAACGTAGCTAAATTTCAAGCACAGGGAGAATTCTTCCCCGTAAGAGCCATCTGGTTTTGTGCCAACACGAACATAAGCGTTCCCAAAAGCCCCTTTCCCAGCGAGCAGGAATTACAGGATGAGACAGGGATGGATGGATACGTGTGTGGTTGCATCCACCGGCCTGTCCCCCAGGCGACCTCGGGAAAGAGCATCTCTTCCTGCTGCTGGCCGAGGGTCCATCCCGGTGAATCCTGTCACATACAAGCGTGTCTCACTTGCTTCCTGCGCCACATCCGTGCACTCACTTGTCCTCCCAAACCTGACTCGAGGCTTCAGCACGACCTGAGCTTCCTGACCCCTGCTGGGGGTCCCCCCTTGTCCCACGTGCGGAGGAAGTCGCGGGGTTAAAGGCACCAGGGGTGCAGCCACAGCCCCAGGCAGGACACCCACACGCTGCACGTACACTCAGGACGTGTCCTGCCGTGCAACCCCCGTGTCAGGACACAGCCCTGGCCCCGGCCCAGGCAGGGGGGAAGGATCTGCTGGAGCTCTCGTTTTAGGTCATTGTTTATAACTACACAAAGAGACTGTGGCAGAGCCAGGAGCTGCAGGATCAGCCAGGGGCCCCAGGGATCCAGTGCCCATCAATCCAGAGGCAAACACATCGTGCCAGGGATGGTGCACCAGGGACAGGCACGAGGAGCGCAGCAGCGGCGAAGTGCAGGCACTTAAAGAGGGAGGGGTAGGAAGAAGGCAAAGAGAGCTCAGAGACTTTGCTCGTGAACACCATCTTTTCCAGATGGTGTTCCCCAGGCCCAGGCAGCATGGAGGGGATCAGTGCAGCCCTTTCTCTCCGTGGAGGATTTAGGGAATGCTGGAGCAGAACAAAGCGAGCTCTGAGCACTGGTGTGAGTCACCCGCTCCCTCTGCTCCCGCCTGGCTGGGAGAGGCGGGCGGGAAACCAGGCCAGGGGAAAACACAGATGTGAGTGTACTGGGCTGACCTCAGGGATGCACAGAGAACAAGGATCACACGGGCCACGGGCAGCCTTTGAAGGTGCTCCTCTCCTCTCGGCAGCACCACAGCCATGAGGAGGGTTGGTGCTTGCAGCGGTGGGCTCAGGAGGGAGGAGGGAGGCTGGTGCTGCTCAGGAGGGCATCTCTGAGAGTGCCACATCACAGGTGGCTTCTTCAGGCAGCATGGAAAAATGCTACCATGCCTGGGAAGCTCAGCCTTGCCCCCAGGCCAGCAGGTCCAGAAACATCTGGGGCTTGGGGGCAGGCACATGAGGTGGTTTCCAAAGCTGCAGTCATTCCACAGATGTACCCTTGTGGCACACATGTCACCATAGGCACTGTAACCTCCTCAGTGCAAATCCTGCCCCTGACATGAACCACATGAAAAACAAGTGTCTTGGCCATCGTGGACATTTTCCAATCCTGCAAGGAGAAGGCTGGCCAGAAACAGCCAGAGATCTCACTGTGACTGGCTGGTGTGGGTACAGCAAACCCTGGTCCTCTCTGTGCTGGTGTAACTGTGCCCAGGGCACACACTTTAGTGGGGGGTGGCTTTTTTGTGGTCCTACATCCCCCTGGACAGAACCCCACTGCAAAAAGGGTTGTACAAAGTACAGTGAGGCTGGACTGCCTTCACTTCCTGTACACACTGTCCTCAGGGTCAGGGTTGGGGACCAAAGCAGATGGCCCAGGGACAATGGGAGCACGCAGGGCACTGTGCTTGTCACTCAGCTTGTTTCAGTGACAGCTGCTGCAGTAGAAGGGCTTTAAAACACTAAGCCCATATGAAGCCTGTGGTCCTCAGCAGCCCAGTCCTGCCCCAGCTAATTGCTGCTGCCCTTAAACCATGCCCTGGCCCTCCAGCCCCACTGCAGAGCAGCTCCAGGCCTGGGAGCTGCCGGGCCTTCCTCGGGAAGCTTTTACACGTTAATTATATCCGCAGTGTTTAGCACGTTTAATCCGCACGGAGGGGCCATCTGGTGAGCCCTGAAGTAGGTCAGGGGAGCTGCTGGAAGAGCATCCCTTGAAAGCCCAGCAGCCAAGCATGAGCACAGCAGCAAACCTCCCAACCATCCACCCGTGAGATGCTGCCACAGCCGTGCCCAGCTGGGCCACCATGGCCATGCGTGGCAGCGCTGCCGTGGGCACCCGGGCACCCGGCCAGGCTTCCCCCTCCGTGGCTAAAAATAGCTCCAATCCCGGCAGCAGGAAAGCTGGAGTCACCCTGTGCCACACAGAGAGATCTGTCCTGAGGACACCTGCCCTGCCCCCTGGGCTTGCAGCGTGCGTGGAATAATATCAGGTGGCAGCCCAGGCTCCTGGGAACTCCCTGGCAGGGAATTGGTGCTGTGCCTGGCTGTGGGCTCTGCCCCGGGTGATCTGCGGCACTCATCGCTTTGGGAGCTGAGCCCAAGGGGAGTCAAACCCTGCTGCCCATCACTGCTCTCCTTTGATGCTTCTGCTTCAGACAGAGCTGGGTTTTGCTCAGGATGGAGCTGGGTTTTGCTCCAAACAAAGCAGGGTTTTCCTCAGGATGGAGCTGGGTTTTGCTCCAAACAGAGCAGGGTTTTGCTGAGGACAGAGCTAGGTTTTGCTCAGGATGGAGGTGGGTTTTGCTCCAAACAGAGCAGGGTTTTGCTCAGGATGGAGGTGGGGTTTGCTCCAAACAGAGCAGGGTTTTGCTCAGGACAGAGCCAGGTTTCTGCTCTCCCAAGCCCATGGACTGCCTCTATGTATCTCTGGCTCCCCAGTGCTGAATTAGGATACACAAGTCACAGCCTGGTTTGAATTCTAACAGGAGTGTTGTGGCTCTACAAAGCTCCCTTTCACATGGTTCTTTCACACTTACCTGTTGCGTTTGGAGGTGTATCCATAATAGTCTTCAAAAGCTTCATGTCCTTAATGTTATGGATGTAAATTGATTCTTCCAGGCAAACAACCAGTCTCTGCAAGGACATAAGGGACATGCACAGAACCTCACCAGCACCAGTGCCTCTGTCTGCTGCTCCCACACTTCTCAAATCTTTGGTGTCAGAAAAACTCAACAGGAATTTCTCACACACCAAAATGTAACAGAAATGTGATCTGTTTCTCCATCCCCTCTCACTGGACAACATCTGGGTTTGTATGACTGTTTTCAAGAGTTGTTGCATTTTGAGGTAAAACATCTTGACTTTTTCTGAGCTCCTCTAAAGGCTGATCTTCCACATCCCAAGGAACAGGAAGACATATCAGGGTTACACCCCAGCATGGGCTTTGATTGCCATTTATGCCTACTCCAAATTTTCTTTGAAGTTCACAGCAAATTCATAAAGACCTGGCAGCAGAGGCTGCAGCCCTGCTTGTCCCTGCCTCCAGATGGGAACAGGCCTTTTCCCCTGACTTTTTCTTGACTTGGGAGCAAACATGTAGGTGCTGGGCCTTCCACTGCTGCTAAAACTAATGCACCTTTCAGTGCATTAATGTTTTTTTCCCATTCAGAAACAGCAGGGGATACTCTGCAGAACTGCACAAACACAGAGCTGGGACACCTTTGTTCAGGGACAGTCACCTTTACACCACCTTGGCTGAGGGGCTGGGTATTCCCAAGCTCAGGTGCTTTTACCTCTTTTATTGACCTGTCCAGGGACACCCACCTATCCAGCCATGATGAGCTGCCAAGAGGAGCTGCCCAGCCATGGGAGGAAAGGCAGAAAGGCAAAGGGAAGCCTGATGCCCTGGGCCACCACCTCCATGGCCACTCAGCTTTGTGTCTTGGCCTCAGATCTTGGTCCAGATCTCTGTGTTACCACTGAGGCATTTTGCACAGAGGCTTTTTTGGGACCAGGCTTTGGGTCTGGCTGAAGGGTTGTGCCTCTAAGTCCAGCAAGTGCACAACTTCACCTCTGTTAGTGCCAAGTGCCCAGAAACCCTGAAAACCTCCCAATAAACACCTAAGGCCGGACTCCATCCAGGCTCCTCAAGTTGCAGCACCCAAATCCATGTACAGGAAACCTCCACCTCTTTAGAAATGAGGCCACTTATTTAGTATCTAAATGTGGAGCTTAGTCACTAACTTGAAACACCCACATTAGAAAATCTTTGCCTTGCTCCACCATTACTCTCAGATCAAACTCTTTCCCACTTCTATTCCTGCTAACCACAGCATCTGGGGCTGTGTCAGAGCCATTTTGCATTTCCAGGAAGACTTTGCCATTTCTACAGAAACAGCCATCAACTTGCAAGCAGAGTAATATTTATACAGCTGATTTCAGCAAAGCCACCATGTGCTTTCCCAGAACGGGCTGCTGTTGGTGTTCAGGTGAAGGGAGGTTTCCAGAGGATGGCAAAGCAGCAGCCAGAGATGTTGGCACCCACAGGGACAAAATCCAGGAAAATGATGGGTTTGGGAGGTGAACAGGCAAAGGAGGCCTGGAAAGGCCCACCATGAACTGGAGAGGGCTGGTTCTCTCCTCCTGCCCCCCATGCTGAGGTCAGTGGGATGGGTTTTGTCCTCACTGTGCACACAGAGAAGGTGCTGGTGCTGTGATTGCTCCTCAGGGCTAAGACACTGCTAATTGTACAAAAAGCTCACCAGCTTTTTCTTTAGTTTGACACGGATCAGGTTGGATAACTGAGCTGTTTTCAGGGCTGAAATGGGTTTGGGCACAGCCAGAAAAACACCCCAAACCTCTCCCAAGAGCTCAGCAGGGTTTGAGCAGTGAATGAACACCCAGGGAGGTTCTGTGAGCTTCTCAGGAGGCCCACAGCACAGCCTGACCCCCCCCATTTTGAGACAAATCCCAATTAACCATAGCCCAGTTCAGTTATCATGGAGCTTGGAACAAAGAATTCCCCCAGATCAACAACTGAGGGACTTGTCTGTTTGCACAATGAGGACTTTTTCACAGGAGATCAAATTGAAATATGCAGTGTTTGTTTGAGACCTGTTCCTGGTTTATTTGTTTATTTTTCTGTGTTAATGTTTTGTATGGGATTTGTCCTTCTGTGGATTTCCAGTGGAGTCCAGCTTTCCTACAGAAGCCAGGCAAGGGTTCAAGTGTCACAGCACATGTTGTCCATGAGAGCCACCAGCTTAGACCTTGAATGTAGATTGAAACAGTGATTTCAATCTACCCAAATTGCACCAGGGAGTGTTTAGATTGGATTTTAGGTAAAATTTCTTCATGCAAAGGGTTACTAAGCATTGGAACAAGCTGCCCAGGGCAGTGGTGGAGTCCCCATCCCTGCAGGGATTTAAGAGACACGTAGCTGTGGCACTTGGGGACATGGGTTAGTGGTGGCCTTGGCAGTGCTGGGGTGGGTGGGTGGACTCCATCATCTTACTGGTCTTTCCCAACCTAAATTAATCTCTGTTTCTAAGCATCTGTAGCATCTTCAAATCTCTCCAGGTGTGTCTGTGTTACAGCCAGAGGATGAGCTCAGCCCAGGAGTTGAACCCAAGCTCATAGTGCAGCCCAGGAATGTGGATGCAAGGCTGGGATGTGCATCCCCTCCAGGCAAACCCCGGAGCAGCACATGGGGAATAGCCTGAACTTATTTTATTCACACTAATCTCCTAGAGCTGCTAAGCAGAACCTCCCAGTTTATTTTTATACACACGCAGCTATCTGCAATTCAAAGGGAGTCCTTCTTTTGCCAGTTCCATTGTAACTTTAAGTGAAAAAAATCAATTTAGGGCAGATTTAATTGTAGTACAGGAACTCATGGTCAAAGGCAGCTTTACTGGAAGCTCAACCCAGAGAGTCTTACTGCAGGTCTCACTGTTGCTAACTGAGGAGAGCTGATTATATACAATTACCCAGACTGCTTATTTCTTCATTGTAAAATGTCCTCTGCTTCTTAGGGCATATACTTGGAAAATAATTATGGACAAAAAGATGACTTAAAAACCTCCAAAAGGGCTCAGGGCTCCATGAGGTTGTGTCAGCTCAAGAGAATAACACTCTAAAAGCCTTCTTCTAAGTGGCCTGGCTGGTTTTTATACCTTTAAAAACAAAACAAGGCTGCTAGCAGTACTTGAGAAGCAGCCTTTTGCTTCATCCACGGAGTTCAAGTTACTTCTGGGTTTTGTTACCAACTTTGAAGGTCTCATTTGCAACCAAGGTGGCAGAGGTGGGCCTGAAGTCAGGATGTGGAACCCATGGGAGGGAGGAAAGATGAAAAGGTGGTTTTTTGGCAGAGCTGCATGTTGAATAGGCAAGAAGGCAGATGACAAAAAGCCTTTGTGCAACTGCTATGAAAACAAGGACTTGGCTCCATTTTACTGAAGGAAAGAGCTGAGGCAGATGATACCCACAGCTCCTGTCAGAGCTCACTGAGCCTGGAGTGCAGCTGGTAGGAGAGGACAGGCACCCACCCCTCCAGTCCCACTTACAGTGTCCCCGCAAACCTCCCCAGGCTGGTCCCAGCTGGAAAAGCAACACCAGCAAAGAGCCAGAGCGGAATAACTCTGGATAAGCCTTTCCCTGGGCTCTCACCTGCCGATTCAGCCGGATGGACAGGATCTTACTGGAATAGCTGTAGTTGCAGATCTCTGTCCCCTTCTTGAAGTGGTAGACATTCATTTGCTGTGGCTTGGCATGACTGACCACGACCACAAGGCTGCTGGAGAACAGACGCTCCACGATGTAAACATCTGGGATTTCATCTGGGCACACAGGGAAAGCAAGGCAGGGGCTTTAGCTTGGCTGATGGTTGGTTTGAGTGCAGCAACAACACTCAGCTCAGCAGGGAACTGGGTTGGAAGGCTCAGTGCTAAGGTGTCCAACATCTGCTTTTGTGAAATGTGTCTCATACCTGGCACAAACCAATTAGGTCACAGCGGGAAGGGGTTAATGAACATTCCCCTGAAGGCTGAAATTAAGACAACCTGCTTTGACAGTACATTTGTGCCTCTCTCTACTGGGCAGAGAAGTCAATCCTTGAGCCCTCCAGCTGCAGGTAATCCTTGGGAAAGGGATGTAAAGGGAGGAGCTCACCCAGTTTGGTCAGGGATTTTCCTGGAGGGAGTGAGCAGGTCAGAGATTGCTGAGGTAAGGAATGAGCTGTGTGTGGCTCCCTGTTTATTCTGTATGGTGTCTGGTTTCTCTCAGCCTCCTTAGAGAAGCAAACAGTGGTTTGGTGTGTCTTGCAGAGGCTGTTTGAGATGACTCCTGTTATGCTGAGAAGGCACCATTGCAGTGGTCCTGGTGAACCTGCACCCAAAATCATTGGGACTGTGATTTCCAGTGCAGGTGGCCCTGAATGATGCTCAGTTTGGGCTGGGCTGTGTTGGGGGTCCAAGGGCTGCCCCATAACTGTGATGTGGGGCTGTTTGTGCCTCAGCCCATCACCCTGAGTGTGACACCAGCAGGGATCTGTTTCTCTTTGGCCTGACTCTGAGGATAATCTGAACTCCTAAATACTTTTAAACATAAATCTACACTTTGCTGCTGTACAGCAGCTTAGTCACCCTGTGAGACAGTGAGAAAAGGAGCCTGGACTCTGCTCAGATGATGCAGCTATGTCTGGTTGCTGAGGCTCCTTCTACAGCCACTGGAGAGAGATGAGCCTATCCCAGCTGGGAAGTGTTATCTTTAGAGCATCTCAGCTGAAACACTTCTGGCCTGAACCAGACTGGAGTCCATGCTCCATGAGGCCAGACTTGTTTTGGGCTGTTAAGTGCATTGCATGCTGCTCTGAGCACAGCTAATAGCTGCAGGCCTGCTGTGAATGACCTTCTTACATGGGAAACCTGTTAAAAACATCTTGCTTGTAAATACCACACTGCATTAAAAGCCTGTGAGTTATCCAGCAGCTGTGCTGGGAGCCTGTGGTCTCCTGTCCATGTATCTGAAACATGCTGGTGAGGAAATACCTCTGACTGATGGTTTGCAGGATAAAGTGCTGCTGTCACACTGACAGCAGTGGAAAACAAGCTGGACTCTAACAAGGGTGAAGGACTCCCCCAAGTTTAAAGTACTGCTGGTCAATATTCCTCCTCAGTGGAACAGGACACTTACTGCTTTCGTGGACCTGGTCCAGCTGTTCCACAGAACTTAAGGAGAAAAGTTTGTATCCAGTTGTGGTTCCAATTGCCAGGGAGCTGCAAAGACAAAGCAAAACCCTGCTAATTCAGATCATAAGGACTCAAGGTGATGGCAGGTGTCCCTGCAGGGGCAGTGTGATGGTTTTGACTGGGACAGTCTTTACTTTTTCTTTTCCATATTAGTTTGTATGGGGCTGTGTTTTGGATTTGTGCTGAACAGTGTTAGTAACCCGAGGATGTTTTCATTATTGCTGAGCTGGGCTTGCACACAGTCAAGGCCTTTTCTGCTCCTCAACCCACCAGTGAGGAGGCTGGGGGGACACAAGGAGCTGGGAGGGGACACAGCCAGGACAGCTGACCCCAGGGATATCCCAGATTATATGGTGCCATGCTCAGTGTATGAAGGTGGGGAGGGGGGAAGGAAGAAAGAGGGATGTTGGGAGTGATGGTGTTTGTCCATGATGGAGCCTTGTTTTCCTGGGGATGCCTGAGCACCTGCCTGCCATGGGAAGTGGGGAATGAAGGCCTTGTTTTGCTTTGCTTGCATGTGTGGCTTTTGCTTTAATTATTAAACTGCCTTTAAGTGTTCTGACTTTTACCCTTTTGTGCCTCATTCCACCCCACTGGGAGTGAGGAGCTGGCTGGAGTTAGACCCTGACATGGGGGAGATGGGTCATTTCTGGCACAGAGGTCTGTGAAAGCACAACTTCAGTCCCACTCTCAACCTAAACCATATGAAATAACAAACCCAAGAATCCAGTTTTCAGTCTAAGGTTATTGTAGCCTACAGAAGGGAAGTATCTCTGTGAGACAGAAAACCCATCCATTCCTCCAGTCCTGTGGCTGCTGGAGGTACAAACAGCTTTATATCTATCTAGGAGGCTGCAGACAGGACCTCTGGGACACAAAAGGGGCTGTCTCCTAAGCCAGGGGCTGATCCATCTATATTGGCACAGCGACTTGCCAAGGCTGTGAAATCTTTGCTCTCACTGTTAAGAGTAGTGGGAAGAGGAGCTGTCTCTGCTCAGTTCCAGATGTAATAAGCAGCAACATCTCGGTCTTAAACCAGCCAGCCCATAACACTGATGTCCAGCGTTTGTGCTGGTGGCAGTGCCCGGCAGGTTCACGTCAGCAGCACATCCACAGCACTCAAAGCACCCTTTGTTTGACACTCCAATGCCAAGCAGGGCTGCAAAGGAAACACTATTTCCAGGTGCGAGGGTGGTATCTCTGATTCTTATCTCGCTGGTCCCCGCCCTGGGCAGTGACTGCAGCTCCGTGTGTGGCGCTGCCTCGGGAGCTCTGCTGTCCCCCTTGGACACGGTCCTTAAACTGCAGCGGGACAACCACGGCTTGGGAAAGGCGTGGGGATGGATGGATGGATGGATGGGAGGCTGCGGGGAACCCTCCGCGCTGGGGCCGCCTCGCGCACGGGCTGCTCGCCAAGAGCCGGCTTGTGGTGGCCCTGGGCAACGCTGGCACCGACGGGCACGGCCCTGGGACCACATCCCTGCGCCAACATCCCTGCCCTGCCCTGCCCATCCCAAGGCGCTTCCCGAGCCGCGCAACGCGGCAACGGGTTGGTGCCTGAGACCCAAGCGGGGCGTCCCGCAGAGTGTTTACCGCGAGCCAGGGGACCCGCGGGGATGCCGCGCCTCGCCCTCCCGGCGGGGAGGGTTGGGATGTTCCGCGGGGGTCGATCCC